>CM038052.1:8037500-8362500 GCA_021397845.1 Areca catechu
GGTTCCAGGAGGAAACCGTTCAGGCCTTAACCTAATCATCACATAGTCTCCCTCAACAAAAGATTTGACTCGCCTTTGAGTATCAGCCAACTTCTTATAAGTTTCATTACTTAAATTTATTTTGGCATGAATTTCTTTATGCAAGTCTTTTACATGCTGTGCAAAATTCTTAGCAGACTCGGAGACTCGAGTGTGGACAGGTAAAGGGACTAGGTCAAGAGGTGTGTGAGGTTTGTACCCATGTATAATTTCAAATGGACTCTTACCCGTAGACCCATTGACCGAGTCATTGTACGCAAATTCTGCCCTTGGTAGGTATAAATCCCAATTTCTGGTGTTTTCACCAACAAGACATCTCAGCAGATTTCCTAGGCTACGGTTCACTACTTCAGTTTGGCCATCAGTTTGGGGATGATAGGCAGTTGAAAACTTAAGTTTTGTCCCTAACTTATGCCAAAGGGTCTTCCAAAAGTAACTGGTGAACCGGACATCCCTATCTGAAACGATTGTCTTAGGTAGGCCATGGAGTCTAACTATCTCATTGAAGAAAAGTGTGGCTACCTTAGACGCATCAAAGGTTTGGGAACAAGGCAAGAAGTGGGCCATTTTAGAGAATCGGTCGACTACGACACAGATAAAATCATGTCTCCTCTGGGTCTTAGGTAAACCTAACACAAAATCCATACTCACATCTTGCCAAGGACGATCTGGGACAGGGAGTGGGGTATAAAGGCCAGTGTTTTGTTTTCGCTGTTTGGCAACAGCGCAGATTCGACATCTAGCTACAATATTAGCTACATCCCTTTTTAAGCTAGGCCAGAAAAAGTGGTCTTCAATAGCTAGAATGGTCTTGTCTTTTCCAAAATGGCCGGCTAAACCTCCAGCATGGATTTCCCAAATCAAAAATTCCCTAAGAGAAGTTCTAGGGATGCAAAGCCTATTTTTGAAGAACAAAAAACCATCTACAAGGGTATAATCCTGGTGATTACTAGATGGTCCTTGAACTAGATCCTGATACATAGTTGTGAAATCCGGACAAGACTCATATTCCTTTTGATTTGCTCAAACCCTATGACCTCAGTTCTAACAGAAGTTAATAACAGAGATCGGCGACTAAGGGCATCAGCTACCTTATTCTCAACTCCAGCCTTATGTTTCAGGACAAAAGTATAGGACTGGATATATTCTACCCACTTAGCATGCCTAGGGTTAAGCTTCTTTTGGGAGTTCATAAATCTAAGAGCCTCATGGTCCGAAAATAGTACAAATTCCTGCGGTAGCAAATAATATCTCCAGTAACGCAAAGCTTGCACCACCGCATAAAATTCCTTATCATAGGTAGAATACCTAAGCTTAGCATCATTAAGTTTTTCACTAAAGAATGCTATGGGATGATTCTCTTGGCTTAGGACTCCACCTATTCCTACACCTGAAGCATCACAGGCAACCTCAAATACTTTAGAAAAATCGGGTAATCTCAGAATGGGTGCCTGGGTCATTTTATCCTTAAGATCTAGGAAGGCTTTATGGGCTGACTTAGTCCAATGAAATTCTCCCTTCCTAATACAATCAGTGATAGGAGTAGCTAAAGTACTAAACCCCTTGATGAATCGCCTATAGAAGGTAGCCAAGCCGTGGAAACTTCTAACTTCATGCACATTGGTTGGCTCTGGCCAGTCTACTATGGACCTAATCTTCTCAGGATCGGCCGTCACGCCGTCAGGGGTTACTACAAAACCAAGAAAGATAACTCTACTAGTCATGAATTCACACTTCTTAAGATTACCGTAGAGTCTATCATTCCTCAAAACTTGGCAGACTGCTCTAAGGTGGCCTAGGTGATCTGCTGGGGTCTTACTATAGATCAGGATGTCATCAAAATAGACCACCACAAATTTTCCTATGAAAGCTCTAAGTACCTGGGTCATAATTCTCATGAAAGTACTAGGGGCATTGGACAACCCAAAAGGCATAACAACCCATTCATAAAGACCATCCTTAGTTTTGAAAGCAGTTTTCCATTCATCCCCGGGTCTAATCCTAACCTGATGATAGCCGCTTTTGAGATCAATCTTAGAAAAAACCATTGCACCAGCCATCATATCAAGCATGTCATCTAGTCTAGGGATGGGAAACCTATATTTGATTGTAATTTTATTGATGGCATGACTGTCAACACACATCCTCCACGTGCCATCTTTCTTTGGGGTCAGTAAGGCTGGGACTGCACAAGGACTAAGACTTTCTCTAATAAACCCCTTCCTCAATAATTCTCCAACCTGCTTTTGCAGTTCTTCATGCTCAGATGGATTCATCCTGTAATGGGGCAAGTTGGGCAAAGTCGCTCCTGGGATTAGATCTATGGCATGCTGGATATCCCTAAGAGGTGGAAGGTGGTCTGGCAAATCCTCGGGAAAGACATCCTCAAATTCTTTTAACACAGGTTTAACTTCTTGAGGAGGCTCTGAGGGTTCCGAAGTTCTAAGTTCCTTAGCAGTCAACATCCAGATGGGTGAACCACTATGAATTTCTTGTTCTAGATCCTTAGCACTGATTAGGTTCACTCCAGTTTTCATCTCCTTAACCTTACTGGCTCCTTTAGTTACCTTGTCCTTAGGGGGAACGGAATGGATCGTAATCTTCTTCCCATTGAAATTAAAGACACAGGTATTGAATTTTCCTAAGAGGGTGGCATCATGATCATACAACCAAGGTCTTTCGAGAATTATACTGCTCACCCCCATGGGTAAAACATCGTACCAAATCTTTTCGTGATAAGATTGCATTTGGATTTGGACTTGACATCTAGACTGGATGGGTATGGAGGTAGAATCTACCCAAGAAACCTTATAGGGGTTGGGATGGGGAACTGGGATTAAGCCTAACATCTTGACAGTGCTAGTAGAGATGGCATTTACACAGCTCCCACTATCTATGATGATCTTATATACCTTATCCCCTAATTTAAGAAAAGTCTGTAGGATGTTAGTCCTACGCCAATCCTCTTGAACTAGATTCTGGGATATGATGCATCTTACAACTCCTAATTGGTCAGATTCATTGGATTCCTTCTCTCCTTCATACTCCTCAACCAAATTCATTCCGGCCTCATAAACTTCTTCTTCAAATTCCTCACTGGGCTCGGAATTATCATTCTCTCCCTCTTCTATGTAAAGGGATCTCCGTGGGCACTGGCTAGCAACATGACCTACCTTATGACACTTGAAACAGGCTATGGCAGTACACTGACTGGAAATGTGACCTGGTTTCTGACACTTAAAACAGGTGATATTTGAACTAGGGGTTCTCTGGGTGTTAGGTGCCTTACCTTTGTCCATGGGCCTAGGGGTAGAAGTACCCTGAAAAGGTTTACTAGGGATAACTTGGCTAGGTCCATTTCTTGGGATTGGGGCACTAACCCTAGAAGGTATAGGTCCTCTCTGAAATTTCTCAGTGTTCAGTGCAATCTGGTAGGCTTGGTCTAGATCCGTAACCTCTCTCAGAAATAGTTCTCTCTTGATATCTTCCCTCAGTCCAGCCCTAAATCTAGACAAAGTGACTTCGTGGGCTTCACTCACATCACATCTCATTAGGTATTCATCAAAAGTAGCTATGTAGTCTGAGACAGATCGGTTTCCTTGTTTCAGGTTTTGCCATTGGTCTAACAGGTTTTGCTGGTATGAAATGGGTAGGTATTTATCTCTCAGTTTTTCTTTCATACCCTGCCAAGTGGTTATGGGCTCAACATTCCGTCTCCTAGTGGTTAGCTCAATGTTCCCCCAGTATAACCTAGCTTGATGCACTAATTTCATCTTGGCAAACTTGTATTTCCTCTCCTCAGACATAGCATACCACTCAAAGTATTGATCCATCTCACCCTCCCAATCAGAATACACCTTAGGGTTCAGACTACCATCAAAAGTAGGTGCATCTAATTTGATGTTCCTGATGAACCTATCATCTCTATCTTCAGGCTCTGGGTCAGGCCTCCTATGATTAAGTTCAGGATCTCTATATAAAGGCCTTCTAGGCTCCTGATGTGGGTGAGGTTGAGGCACATTAAAATCGGGGTCAGGAGTCCAATTCCGATGTCTAGGTTCTTCAAGTACTTGGACTCGATCCCTAAGTTGGGTAAGATCCTCATGAATTTGTGCACTAAACTGGGCCACAGTGTTTGTCATATCCTGATTCATTTTAGCCATACTTTCAGTAAGAGTTCTGATCATGGCCTCTAAATCAGGTTGGGTTTGACCAGGTTGATATGGCACTCCGTTTCTGGTAGACATGATGATTCAAGCAAGCACACAAAATGAGACTAGACTAAATCGACTACTGGATCACTAGACCTAGAGTCCAACTAGATGCCCAATCAGAGTGGCAAGCTAGCCTGTAGTAACTCAGGACTCAGCCAGGCAGGTGTAAGGGGAGTGTTAGGTCCCTGATTACCAATCCTAGACACCAATCAGTGATTGGCCAGGTAGGCGGACCAGCACACAAGCCCTTCGGGAATGGATCCCTGAACCACCGTTCTAGACACTGAGTGCTAAGCACACACAGAATAACTCGGCAAACTGACTCAACACTAGCCTAGACCCGACCAATTGGTATCCCTAACCCACTAGGGCAAATTAGGTCTAACTGATTTTAAATTAGGTCTAGGTTCGAATGATTGGATGGTGGTTTTGGGCTAAGGAGAGGTAATCAACTCCTCCCCTTATCTTAGATGCTCAATTGCCCTTAAGTAAATTATGAGATGATCACTCCAAAAAGAATTGAATTGCAGAACACAAAAAAAATAGAGTTGCTGTATTTTAATGCTCAGAATTTTTACCGAAACCAATAAATCACAGAAAAATTATGGAAAATAGGTTTAATTATCTGGTTTCAACGAAGCAAAAATCATGCAATTCAGAGTTTTATGTAGGGAGAAATAATTCAGACAACAGGGCAATTACGGGCTGCAACTAGATTGTCTTCCCCGTTTATAATCCCTGCTACGAAGTTATAACCCAATGGATCCCCTACATGCCCTAGGAACACCCCGTGGAATGGGAGGAGGAGGCTTGCGCCTCGCTTAGTTCCTAGGATCGGACGTCCTGGGGAGTCTACTTCGAGCAGACAAAATAAAAAGAGAACAATCAAAGCAAGCAAGCAAATCAGAAATCCTAGACTGGGCTCTGATACCAAAAATGATGCAGAACGAAAGCTCTGATACCAAAAATGATGCAGAACAAATAAAGGGATGCGATGCGGAAGTAAATTAAGATTAACTAATTTTTTTTTGTTGTTTTTATATGTTTGTAGAAGTTGGCTTCAAATCAAAGAAAAGTTAACCTAACATTGAAAGATACTAATATGATAATTGAAAGCACAATTTTAAGGAAACTAAATTATCAGAGTAGTTCAGAAGCAACGGATCGCTGGGGGTTGAGAAACTCCCAGACCTAGAGTTTCGCTCCGAACTTTCAATAGAATAGAAATAAAGAGAAGAGATGGTTTATCTAACCAGACAATGATCTTCACAGATTTTGGTGGAAGAACTCTCCCGAGCAGATTGTTGGATCCTTGGATTCAGATATCTTCGTAATGGATCCTCCAATACTGGTCCTTTGGCGGGTTGGCTTCTCCTGAACTCAAGATCTGGAAGAGAAGAAAAACAATTGATGGAATCAGAGAGTCAAGGGAAAGATTTACCAGGTTGATGACTTGAAGATTGAAATTGCTGAAAACTGGATTCTCCTGGATGTTGATGTGATTTTTCTTGGAACTTGCTCTGGATCTGAAGTAGCCGAACTGGATCTGGATGAAGGTGGACGGCCTGGACTTGTAGAGAGAGAGAGGCCGTGGGAGATGGATGGAGCTAGGGTTTGATGGATTGAAAATAATGAAGGGCGGCTAGGGTTTTGGAATTTCAAGTGGCTAACCTAGGGTTTTGGATAAAGATGGAGATCTCTCACCTCCTCAAGGCTCCAATGGAACCCGGATTACCCCCTCATGGAGCTCAACACTTAGAATAGTGCGGAAGAAGAGAAACCTAGGTCACTCAACACAAGAGAATAGCAAAAATAATTTTTCTTCATTGATTTTTTAAAGTTACAAAGAGGGGTCTATTATATAGACCTAAAATTTTCTCCAAGCTTGTACAAATTCCCATGTGGGACTAAACTCCTCCAACCTCTAGATTAGGTAGAAAATCTCCTCTCTTGGCCGACCAAGAGTTCAAAAAAATTTGGGACGGCCATAAAGGAATTTTTTTTTGGAATTTTTATGGCGCCTCCTTTGGAGTTGGATTTGGATTTGGAGTCCTCTTCTTCTTATGGCATTTCTTCTTTTCTTCCACTCCAAGTTAAGCTCTTTGATTTTGATTTGAACTTCAATTGGATGTCCTTCTTTGATTTTTTCTCCAAGAGAAGTCTTTTCCTTCTTTGCTTAGACAAAATTGGCAGGTATGGGCGCCTCCTTTAAATTAGCTTCCAATTTGATTTTTTTTTTCTTTGGATGTGGGGACCATGACACTGGGATGCCTCTGTGGCGCCTCCTGGACTCTGGCGTGTGCTCGGAGTGTGGCTGGGCGTGTGGCTTGGAGTGTGGCCTCCACTTGCTTGAACCTTGATTTGATTGGAAGACAAATGTGGCACCATTTTGGACCAAATTGAAACCACATCGGGACTTGCATCGAGTCAACATGACTCAACAAAATTTAAATGGTGACTCAAGAAATAAATAAACTGGTTGACCAGGTCAACCTTTATTACAAATCCTAATTTCTCGGGCAATGTCAATCAGAGAGCCAAATGGAGCTCTGAAGTCTTCTTCTGAGTCTGGTGCCCGCACCAATGTACCTAAGAGAATCACCAATTGTTGGGGCTTTACTCTCTTCTCTAGGTTCCTCCGTAATTAAATAAAGAAATCAGATTGATAGTTCCTATGATAACCATGAATAACACACACACAATGGTAGATTGCATGCAGAACTATGTGCACAAATATTAAGGGTAGATTGCAACAAGTGGAAAGGACAAAAAGGAATCCAAAAAGAATAAAAATCAAAGTTACATGTATGAAGTATACCAAATGACTTTGAACACAAATTTCAAATGGAAACTTGTCATATATATATATATAATATTAAAATAAATATAGGTATAATATTATACTATTAATATTATAATATTATACTAATCAAAATATAATATTATTTAAAAAAAATGTCGGAAGGACATTTGCAAATATAATATTTTATTATGTTATCTTATATAATATATGTCTTATATGTGAAAATAAATTTTGTAATATTATACTATTAATATTTTATATTCAGGTGTAATTATAATTAAAATATTTATATCTACTTCATATATTTAATTTTGGTAGTTGAATATTAATTATGTATTTTAAAAATTGATTAAAATGTATTTTTTAAATATGACAAGAGTAAAGGTTATATTAAATTACATGGATATATAGTAATATATATTTGTTTATATTTTTTTAATACTTTGATGGTGCAATTGAGAAAATTGGAAATTATTAAGTTTTGATTGATTATTTGGTATATATTTATAATATATGTTATATAAAGATTTAAAAAAAGTGATATATATTGATAATGTATAAATAAATAATAATTAAATATAAAATATTAAGTTGTAAATATAAGGATAAAAAAATCAATATAAAAATATCATTAATTATTTATACATTTTTAATTAATTAGTAAATTTATTTCAATATTTTGAAATTTGTAGATACATAAATAATTAAAAATTATTATATAATGATGTTAAATTGAAAAAAAAATAAAATTTGATGTTATTACTAAAAAATGAAAAAAATATATAATTATTTATAGGATGTAATTAATTACTTAAGTATATAATATGCAACTATCAAATTACATAGAGCAAAGATGCACAAAATAATTTTTGTATAAATAGGTGATTGATGTCTAGGAATCATTATCTATATTGATGATTTATTTAATATACCAAATATCATTTTATACCCGAATCATTGCCTAGGTGCTAAGGAACTCATCCAATGTCCTCCTACTATGTATGCATTCTTTGATTTTTATATCGATAATATATTTTTATATCGATAATAATTGCTAGATTAGTAATCCGATATTCCGTATATAATTCGATAAAATTTGTATTGCATTGAACCGTAGACCGACAATTGATTAATATGCATAATTTATAGTATCCATACATTATTTTAAATTTTATATGGATCTTAGAACTATGCACATTAATCAATTAATTGTCCAAAGTGGACAGTTTGGGAATTACAATTAATTTTATGGATCACTTTACAGCATGCAATTGATGTGCAATGAAGATCAAATGAAATTTTGTGCATCATTTTCCTTTATTCTCCACATACATAAATATTTATATGTGGAGAACTAAGAAAAAATACTGCCGAAATTTTATTTGATCTCTATTGCACATCTTTTGCATGCTGTAAAGTGATATGTAATATTAATACAATTCCTAAATGGGATAAGACCTATCTTTACCTATTAGTTGGTGATAGGATGCATTTTTCATTTCATTCTTTAGAATCATCGTACGTAGATATTAATTTAAAAATAAATTATAATCTATAGAAAGGATTAATTGCTTTCATAATCTTAATGGGGGATTATATTTAGTTTAATTATTTTGTTACTAAAGTGATTAGAAACATTTACTGGTATTTTTCATACTTATTTGTGTTGATTAAACATGTAGGTATAATGGGAGAAACAATCACAGCATTATATTATATTAATGGTTCTACGATCAATGGACCAAATGGGATTGAGTACAACCAGGATTCGAAAAAGGCAATTAGAATAAATTCTGATATGACATTTCAAGACTTGGAGAACAAAATATATAGAGTTCTGCATATTGATAGAACTGGAAAAAAAATATTGATCATCTATAGATATACATAAGTTGTCTAGGCGACATTTGTAAAGTATGAACCCGTTCCACTAACAGATGATGAAGACATGCAGATAATATTTTCAACTATTAGTTCACATCAATGTATATCAGGTGCCGATTTATACATAGATGTCCAAATCGTAGAAGTTCCTGAACATGTTTGTTCTCAGGATAATTATGAAGAAGTTGTTCGAAATATAGCAACAACCCATGTAATTGAACATGTTATTTCATACTGTACTTCGAACATCGTAGATATTGATATGAAAAATATTGGTTCAGTTTTTATGGTACACCCGTTACATACGATGGATAGTACTGTACTTGAAAGTAATATTAGAGAAACATCAGTATATACAGCTACTGATGATACATTGCATCTAGATAATCAACTTTTTGATGAGAATGATGATGAAAGTGAACATGATTTGGGTGATGAAGCTAATAAAGCCGGAACTTCACACCCAGTAGGAAGTCTAGAGAGCACTCCTGTTCAAAACTATTCTACATTTGAAGCCTCATTTAGAACATTCACCTAGATTGATTGGGATGCAGCAAATGTGTCAATGTATTCTTCGTTTCATGAACAAAGTGTTATATGGCAAAGGGATGAGGAATTATGTAAACAACTTTGCTTTACGGATAAGATAAAATTATAGACTGCAGTAAAGTAGTATTCTGTTGAAAGACATCACGAATTTAAAGTTATTAAGTTGAATCTAAATCTATGGCTTGTAAAATGTAAGAATAGAGATTCGGTGATGGGGGACGAATTTGATGAAATGAGTATGTGAAGATGTGATCTACTTACCTAGCAACAACATATTAGCATTAGAGCTCTAGATATGGCCGGATTCATGGATGGAAGGGATGAAGACTTTGAGCTAGGAACTAGGTGAACAGAAAATCTGACACCCTTGTGCAAGCTTCCTTTCAAAAAAATAAAAGAGAGGATCAAAGGGCAAAGAAATCCTCAAACTAGGCTAAGCTATCTTTAAGAACCTTAGATCTAAGGATCAAGAGGGTCTTTTTCCAATAATGAAGAGAATTCAAAGCTCAAGTGGAAGGGAATCACTCACCACTCAAAGATTGAAGGCTAAAGACAAGATCTACACTCCCTTCTTAGATTCACCATTGGAGCTTTAATTCATGGCATGGAGCCTTCATCATCATCTTCAAATCACCAAGAAGAACCTGCAAAGAGTCAAGGTAAGGCCGAAATTCAAAGAAATTAATGGAAAAAGGAAGGAATCAACAAGAGAAGTGAATAGAGTTGCTGGAATTTTTGGACAGCACTTCCTCTTCTTCTTGGACTACTTGGATCTTATGTAGAAGAACTTGGAAATGGAACTATGGCTCTTCAAACTCAAAGCACTCACTCCAATTTAAGATCAAACTCAACACTCCAACTCAAAATCAAAGAAAGCACTCAAAATTCTAGGAAAAACTCAAGAGAACTTGGCAAGATGGAAGAGAACTCAAACAAGAAAACTTTCATTCACTCAAAATCATTCAATGCTTACAACAGGGGAGCCTTGGTCCCTATTTATAGGCCAAGGGCAGCTCCTTTGGGCAGCAAGAAAGAGGATTAAGGGACCAACTAATTCAAGTTTAGTTGGTAGCTAATTACAAGATTAGTTCCTAGCAACTAATTCCTAGCAACTAATCCTAACAAGAGAATTCTAGAAACTCCATGTGGCATCATTTCCTTGCAATACTTGTCTTCATCTCATCCTTCTAAATGTCCTTTAAGGTTTGGTCTTCAATTAGGCTTCAAGGTAGAGGATTTCTTTATAGCTTGGTCAGCCCATGGGCTTGGAAAAAGAGTCTTCACTTGATTTTGTCTTTAAACAATTCAATCTTGCTTCATAAAATTAGGAGTCTTTAAGAGATGCTTTATAAATTTATGGGAACCTGAAAAAAAATTGGACTACAACCAAAGATCATTAGTTTATAATTTTTTCCTCTTGCCAATGTCCTTATTAATTCTTCCAGGGTGAAAAGAACTCAGCCCTGATGAGTATGGATCATTTTGGCTTTGGTAGTATTCAAGTATATCTGGATTGATACTTTGTAGTTCTTCTTGAGTGATCCATGAATTTTCAGAATCAGGACTGCCTTGCTAATAAACTAAGTATCGTTGGTAATCTTTATTCCGGATAGTGACAATCTTGTCATCTATGACCCTTTCAATTCTTTCTCCCTGCTTTGGTAGTGTGGCTGGTGGGCACTCTGGGGTTGGTTCACTCTTAAGGGATGGATCAGGTTCTAGGAACTCACTGGGAATCATTGTGGGCTTCTTGTATCCTACTAGATTTGAGATATTACAAGTAGAGCTAATGCCAACGTCAGAAGGTAGGTCCAGCACATAAGCATTAGGTCCTATTCTTTTTATTATTTGGAAAGGACCTGCACCACGGGCGTGGAGTTTCTTCATAGTTCCTGGTGGAAACTGTTTAGGTTTTAGCCTGATCATCACAAAGTCCCCTACTTGAAATTCTTTGACCCTTCTATGAAGATCAACCATATGCTTGTAGCTCTCATTGCTTATTTGGATTTTCTTGCTAACCTCTTTATGTAGATCCTTAATGTGTTGTGCATATGACTCAGCAGAATCAGATGTTCGTGCATGCATGGGTAATGGAATGAGGTCGATTGGCTTTCATGGTTTATACCTATGAAGAATCTCAAAGGGACTTTTTCCAGTGGACCTGTTTACTGAGCTATTATAGGCAAACTCTATACGTGGCAGCAATAGGTCCCAATTTCCAGTATGTTCTCTCACTAAACATCTCAACATATTCCCAAGACTTCTATTTACCACTTCTATTTGGCCGTCAGTTTGGGGGTGATAAGATGTTGAAAAGTTCAACTTGGTTCCTAAGAGATGCCATAAGGTCTTCCAAAAATAACCAGTGAATTTTACATCCCTATCAGACACTATGATTTTAGGTAACCCATGTAACCTAACCACTTTATTTAGGAATAATTTGAACACTTTAGACGCATCAAATGTCTGGGAACAAGACAAAAAATGGGCCATCTTAGAGAATCGGTCGACTACCACAAAGATAGAATCATGCTTCCTTAAGGTCTTTGGTAGTCCCAACACAAAGTCCATACTGATATCTTGCCAAGGTTGATTAGGGACATGTAACGGAGTGTATAGTCCAGTGTTTTATTTCTGCAACTTGGCAACGGTATATGTTTTACACTAGGCTACAACTTGGGCAACGTTTCTTTTCAAGCTAGGCCAATAGAATTGTTCCTCCAAAGCTAAAATAGTCTTATTCCTCCCAAAATGGCCTGCTAATCCCCTGGCATGAATTTCCCAAATCAAGAACTCTTGGATAGAAGTTCGGGGGATACACAACTTATTCCCTTTGAAAAGAAACCCATCATGAAGGACAATCTTGATACTCCTTAGATGGTCCTAGACTGATATACTCAAAAACCTTGCTAAAGTCAAGGCAACTCTTGTACTCCTCTTTTAACTTATTAAACCCTGTGACTTCAGTACTCAACGAAGTTAGAAGCATGGAACGTCGACTTAAAGCATCAACCACTTTATTTTTAATCCCAGCATGTTGTTTCAAGACAAAGGTATAGGCTTGGATGTATTCTATCCATTTCCCGTGCCTAGGGTTTAACTTCTTTTGGGAGCTAAGGAAATGGAGTGCTTCATGTTCAGAAAACAAAGCAAACTCTTATGGTAACAAATAATGTCTCCAATGTTTCAAAAATTGAACTACCGCATATAACTCCTTATCATACGTGGAATACTTCAATTTCGCTCCATTTAGTTTCTTACTAAAGAATGCTACTGGGTGGTTTTCTTGACTTAGAACTCCTCCAATCCCTATTCCGGAAGCATCACAAGAAACCTCGAAAACTTTAATGAAATCAGGTAATCTCAATATTGGTGCTTGGGTCATTTTCTCTTTAATTTCAAAAAAGGCCTTGCTAGCTTGTTTGGTCCACTCAAAATCTCCTTTCTTATTACAATCCGTGATTGGGGCAACGATGGCACTAAACCCTCTTATGAACCTCCTATAGAAAGTGGCAAGGCCGTGAAAGCTATGGACATCATGTATATTCTTGGGTTCAGGCCACTCAACTATGGATCTAATTTTCTCATGATCAGTAGATACTCCTTCAGTAGTGACAACAAATCCTAGGAAGATCACTCTATTGGTCAAGAATTCACACTTTTTAAAATTGGCATAGAGCTTCTCTTTTCTAAGGGTGTAGCAAACTTGATGAAGGTGATCTAGATGGTCTTCCCTAGTTTTGCTGTAGATAAGGATGTCATCAAAGTATACTACAACAAACTTCTCCATTAATGGCTTTAAGACTTGAGTCATGATTCGCATGAAAGTACTAGGGGCGTTAGATAGACCAAAAGGCATTATTAGCCATCATAAATACCATCTTTTGTATTAAATGCCATTTTCCATTTATCTCCAGGTCTAATCCTTACCTGGTGATATCCACTTTTAAGATCTATTTTGGAAAACACAGTGGCTCCGGTCATCATATATAGTAAGTCATCAAGACGAGGAATGGAAAATCGATATTTGACCGTAATCTTGTTGATGGCACGACTATCAATGCATATTCTCCAACTGCCATCTTTCTTTGGGGTTAATAGGGCAGGTACGGTACATAGACTTAAACTCTTCCTAATGAATCCTTTTTGGAGGAGGTCTCCTACTTGTCTTTGAAGTTCAGCATGTTCAGTAGGATTCATCCTATAGTGAGGTAAATTGGGTAAAGTGGCACCTGGGATTAAATCGATTGCATGTTGAATGTTCCTAAGTGGAGGTAGATGGTCAGGTAAGTCTTCAGGGAATATGTCCATAAAGTCCTCTAAAACCTTTGTGACTTCCTGAGATGGCTCCTTAGGATCTTGTTCAGGTACTTCCCTAAGGGTTAAAATCCACATGGGTGATCCTTCTTTAATTTCTTTCTTCAAATCCTTAGCATCAATCAAGTTCAAACTTGGCTTCTTTTCTTTCAATTCACTAGACCCTTTCTTGATTTGTCCTTTGGTGGAGTTGAGTTAATGATAAGCCTTTTTCCAAGATGGGTGAAGGCACAAGAATTGGATTGACCATATAAAGTTGCGTCATGATCATATAGCCATGGTCTACCCAAAATGATGCTACGTACCCCCATGGGTAGTACATCACACCAAACTTGTTCCTGATAGGATTGAATTTGAATGGAAACTTGACATCTGGATTTGATTGGAATGGATGTTGCATCTATCCAAGAAACTTTGTATGGATTGGGATGGGAAACAGGGGTCAAACCTAAGGTCTTAAGGGCCTTAGTGGATATAGCATTTACACAAATTCCATTATCTATGATGATTTTATAAACTTTATCCCCTATTTTGATAAACGTTTGAAGCATATTTGTTCTTCTCCAATCCTCCTCCTTAATTTGGGTTAAAATCCGAACAACACCCAAATTTTTTTCATAGTCAATTTCTTCTTCTTCCTCAACATACTCATTGATCAAGTTAGACTCAGCCTCATACACTTCTTCAATTTCCTTAATGGGCTCATTCTCCTCATCAACTATCTCCCCTATATGTAATGAATGGGTAGGGCATTGGTTGGAGTAGTGTCCCATTTTGCTACATTTAAAGCATTGAACATTAGGGTTACTACTTGATGTGGCAAGAGCGCTGACATGGGACACCCGTCGGACACCGTGTCCACGTATGCTGCCAAGGTGGATGCTTTCTCCCGAACTCCCTCGCCGGGCTGAACTCCCTAAGAGTGCCTGATCTGCCTACTGAGACTGAGCACCGTCCTCCACCAGGTCGGCCTCCCGCGAAGTTGGGTGCACCTAGGTCGAAGCCGAGCGACCTTCTCAGATCAGAACCCCCGAAGTAGGGAACCGCGGTTCGGAGTTGAGCTCTGTCCTCCTCCATCACATGGATCCCCTTCAAGGTCAGATCCTCCCATCTGGGGTCGTGCGCCACCCCCCATCGCCAGGCCAGGCCCCCGAGGTCGAGCCCCGTGGTCCGGAGTCGAGCTCAGCCCTCCTCCGCCACGTGGGGCCACTTCAAGGTCGAGCCCGACGGAGCTCAGCCTTGTTCTCCAACTTGGCCACCACCTCTGCAAGGGCGCCAATCCCCTAGGGAACAGCGCCTTCCCTTTCAGGACGTCGACAAGCCTCTTGAGGGCAACGAACCAACACCCACCATGCCATAATAATTGCCCGCTACTGCCACTTACGCCAGAAGAGAAGGGAGAGAAGTCCCCAGATCGGGACGCCATGCCGCCCGTACCACCAGAAAGGGAGGCCAGTTGAAGGGCACGAATCCCGGGGGTGGCGGCCTCTCGATCGAGGCCCTGCTAGGAATGGTGCGCTAGAATGTCAGAACGCATAGAAGCTTCCCCTACCGCATGTCAGAAGACACGTCCCATCCATGGCACAGACATCACTGCGCGAACGATCACCTCAACTACAAAGAATGATTGACACCCCCGAAGGGGGAGGTTACATGAAAAAATAACACAACACCAGTGCAAGCTCAACCAGAAGGGTGAGGCACCACCACCCCAAAGAAAGAAAAAAAGAAAGACAGGCAAAGGAGAGGTGGTTAAGCAGAGAATCCCTCTAGCTCCGCTGTCACCCTCCTCCTGACTCACTTTCACTTCATTCTCATCTCATTCACTCCTTGCATGGAGTCCATCAAGAGAGGCTCGGCCAGGAGGATCTATTCCCCTGGATCATCACTGACTTGACCGTCGGAGTGCCCCCATCGGAATACTCGGCCCGGGTCTCTAACATTCCTTTCCTTGCAGGTGCCGAGGACCTCTAGGAAGATCGGCCGGCAGTCTGACGCCACTGATAGCTATGGGCCACGGTGATCTTGACGGTAACAGATTGGAGCGCCAGGAAGGGGGCGACCGAAAGGCTAACTGTCGGAAGGACCTTTCTCAGTCCAAAAGACCAGTCCATCTGCAAGCCATTCGATGGAAGGATGGTGACGACGAGGGCGAGAGACGCCTCCACCAGTCATGCGGGAGACTCCCCCTCCCGAGGAAATCCCCATAACCCGGAGGCGGATCTACCCGCTCCCGTTCAACCACCTCCGTCGGAGTCTCAACTGGCCGCACTCACCCAACAGGTGCAGATCCTTGCTTCAGCGGTGCACCAGCTTCAGCATCAGCACTGGTCCCTGGCAACTCACTAGCAGTCAAAAACTCCCGCGGCCCACGTCGCGGCTCCCTGTGATAGCCTACGTTCCTTCCATGGGAGTCCTTCGCAGCCGTGGGCCATCACTGATAACCGGGATAGTCATCAAACTCTGGCGAAAAGGCAATGAGCCGGATCTGCCGACGGGGAGAGCCGCTCATCGAACCTCGAACGGGGGGCACCCAGACCCCGCCAAGGCAGGAAGAGCAAGACTCCCCACCACGGGTGCCATGCACCCATGTCACCTTCTTCGTCTCCGTCGGTGGAGGGATCTACTGATGATGCCGCCAGGTGCATGGCGGAGAAGTGCCTGAAAGAGCATGACCACAAGTTGGCGGAGTTATCCCGCCGGTTTGCCAACCCACCAGGCTCCGCTAGCGAGCCAACGGGCTATGATGCCCACCCTCCATTCTCCCAAGAGATCCAAAGGGAGCCGATCCTGCATCGGTTCCGCATGCCGCAGGTGGATCCTTACGACGGGACCACCGACCCCCTGGATCACTTGGAAAGCTACCGGGCCCTCATGAGGGTCCAGGGGGCCACCGACGCGCTCCTTTGCATCGCCTTTCCTGCTACTCTCTAGAAGGTGGCCCGGGTGTGGTTCACCTGCCTGGAACCAGAAAGTGTCAACTCCTTTGCCCAACTGGGATAGAAGGTCGTGGCCCATTTTGAGGCTTGTTGGAAGATGCCACGTGAGGCGGACAGCCTCTTCTCCATCTGGCAGCAAGACCGCGACCCACTGCGAGACTACGTGGCCCGCTTCAAGGCTGCCGCGTTGGAGATTTACAATCTTGAAGAGCCAGTTGCCATGCTAGCCCTGAAGCGAGGGCTCAGGATTTCCCGCTTGACCTACTCGCTTGATAAGAAGCCCTCGAAGACCTACTCTGAGCTCCTTCTCCAGGCCCAGAAGTACATCCGCACCGAGGAGGCGGATCGTACGAGGCGAGAGTTCAACAGAAGGTCACTGAAGAAACCAAGCACTGCCAAAACATCCGGAGCACGGAAGTCGGGGCCTTCCGCTCCGAACCCTCAACGAGAACCGCAACCGAGAGGCATTCCCATTCCTGAGGAGAGTTACACCCCCTTCTCACCCCAAGGACAAAAATTCTCATGAAGATTGAGGGCGAGAAATATCTGAGGCGCCCGCCTCCAATGAAGTCATCCTCTGGCCGGGACAAGACGAAGTACTGCCGCTTCCACCGAGACCACGGCCACGACACCGAGGAATACCACAACCTCAAGTGAAAATCGAAGAGCTCATTAAGAGGGTCTACCTCGGAAGGTTTGTGGGGGGCAGACCTCAAGCGGAACCCCAAGCGCTCGTTGCTCTCCCACCAGTTCCAACGGTCGACAACTGCCCTACCGGGAAGCTGGTGGGGATGATATGCTGGGGAGTCGAGCATGCATCCAAGAGGGTCTGTGGGGCAGGGCACTCTGAAAATGTACTCCCCTTTATAAGGAAGGGGGTAGATGAGGGAAAACCTGTAAATAATGATGCCGTGGTCGTTGAGATGATGATCGCGAAGCATCCTGTAAAGCGCATCATGGTTGATACTGGAAGCTCAACGGATGTGATTTTCTATAATGCCTTCTCCAGGATGAACCTTTCTCCCACCCAACTCAAACCTGTGCGCGCACCCCTCGTTGGGTTCACGGGTGATTCCGTGAGGGTGGAAGGGGAGATTACTCTCTCGGTCACTATCGAGACTCCATCTTGGCAGAGCATTGTTATGATGACTTTCACAGTTGTCGGGCTTCCTTCAGCCTACAACGTGATCTTGGGCCAACCCGAACTCAATCTGCTCGATGCCGTTGTCTCCACCAGGAGGCTGCTTGTACAATTCCCGACCCCTTACGGCATCAAAAAAATGAGGGGGGCACCCCAGCCGGTGCAACACTGTTTCCAAACTCTCCTTGGGGCCGATACCCCCATGGTCGGCTACGGAGTGGGTGATCTCGACCAAAGGATGCAAGACCCCAGGGGAGGCCCGGTCAAACGCCTATTGTCTTTCCCGCTTGGAGCCAACCAGACGAGGACGGTGCAGATCGAAGCCCAGTTGCCCGACGAGGAGAGGGCCCACCTGTTGGAGTTCCTGCTGGCGAACGCGGATGTGTTCGCCTGGACAGCGGCAGACATGCCGGGTATCCCGTCCGACATCATCACTCACAAGCTGAGCATCGATCCGAGGTATAAGCTATATCGACAAAAAAGGAGGAGCTTCATCCCGGAGAGGCAGGCAGCCATCAACGAGGAAGTAGACAAGCTCCTTCCCGCCGGTTTTGTTCGGGAAGTGCAGTATCCGAGCTGGTTGGCGAATATGGTGATGGTGAAGAAGTGTAATGGTAAATAGAGGATCTGTGTGGCTACACCGACCTCAACAGGGCATGCCCGAAGGATAGCTTCCCCCTGCCAAAGATCGACCAACTGGTAGACGCCACATCGGGGCATCGCCTGCTATCATTTATGGATGCATTCTCCGGGTACAACTAGATACGGATGCACCCGGGGGATGAGGAGCACACCGCTTTCATCACCGACTGAGGGACCTACTGTTACAGAATGATGCCCTTCGGTCTGAAGAATGCTGGGGCCACGTACCAACATCTGGTCAACAGGGTTTTTAAAGACCAAATTGGCAAAAACATGCAGGTGTACATGGATGACATGCTCGTCATGAGCAAACCAGTCTCGAACCATGTCACCGACCTCGCCGAAGCCTTCCACAATCTCCGAGAGCATCGGATGAAACTTAACCCGGCGAAGTGCACCTTCGGGGTGGCTGCGGGGAAGTTCCTTGGCTTCATGGTCACTCAAAGGGAAATCGAAGCCAATCCGGAGAAGGTCTGGGTAATCATCGACATGGAGCACCCTACGTCCAAGAAGCAAGTCCAGCATCTGACGGGGTGGGTCATGGCCCTAAGCCGATTCATCTTGAGGTCGGCTGACCGTTGTCTCCCATTCTTCAAAGCGCTGCGCAAGCTGCATGACTTCACTTGGATGGAAGAGTGTAGGACAGCCTTCGAGGAGCTGAAGGAATTCCTAGCCTCTCCCCCACTGCTATCCAGACTGCAAGGGGAGGAGGAGCTCCTGCTCTATTTGGCGATCACACCCGGAGATGTCAGCTCGATTCTCGTCCGTGCAGACGAGGACGGATCCCAGAAGCCGGTGTACTATACCAGCAAAATCCTCCACGACGCGGAGATCAGGTATACTCGCTCAGAGAAACTCATTTTTGCACTAATAATATCTGCTAAGCACCTCAGGCCCTATTTCCAAGCGCACCCTATCATGGTCATGATGGATCAGCCGCTACGGACCATACTTTGCTACCCCGAGACCTCTAGGTGGCTAGCCAAGTGGTTCTTGCTGCTCAGCGAGTTCAACATAGCATATCGACTAAGGTGTTCACAGAAGGCACAAGTCCTAGCTGACTTTATGGTCGAATGCACTGGACTCGCCAAGGAGCCTGAGCAGACAATGAAGGAGCACCAAGCGGAGCTCGGACCAGGGGAGGAGCCCTGGATCCTCCATGTAGATGGTGCGGCCAACTTCGGCGGGAGCGGAGCAGGCCTCATCCTCGCCAATAGTGATGGGGTGGTGCAGAATGTGCCCTCCGCTTCGGGTTCGCCGCTACAAACAACCAAGCGGAGTTTGAGGTGCTTCTCGCGAGTCTGAAAGTTTTCTGCGAGCTGGGCATCCAAAGCTTAAAAGTTTTCACCAATTCCAAGTTGGTTATCGGACAAGTCTCTGGGGAATATGAGTCCAGAGATCCCCAGATGATGAAATACCTGGATCGGATTCGTGCTAACATGGCAGGCTTCCGATGCTTCAGCATCTCCCACATCCCACAGGGAGAAAATGCACGCGCGGATGCACTATCAAGGCTTGCAACCATGCCAGATTCTTCGCTGGGGCGCGCTTACATTACTGTTGGCTTTGGCTCCTTAGTTTTGATGATTAACAAAAGGTTGAGTATATGTTTGGACTAATGTTTCATCTCAAGATAAAGTTTCAGGACTTAGGTTATTCAAAAAGAGTACTAAGAGTACAATGATGAAACCAAGCTTGCCTGATTTTGGAAAAGAGCTTTTCTACCTTAAACAAGATCAAATTTCTCATATTGGACCTTCTTGTTAAGAAGCAATTGACAAAAGTAACAAAGGCTTAGAGAAACTCAAGCATGGCACGCACCTCTCTAGAGTTTCAGAAAATTTCAGATCAGAGGTCGACCACCAGAGGTCGACACCTTATCAGAGGTCGACCACCAGAGGTCGACTCATGAAGAGAAGAAAAGTTCAGCAAGGCCGGCATGGCAAAATTTCAGTGGCACGCTCCAGAGGTCGACCACCAGAGGTCAACACCTGTCTAGAGGTCGACACCAGAGGTCGACTCATAGCCTGAGAATTCAGATTGGGCAGAACTATGGTTTTCTGGATTTTTGCCTAAGATAAACTGGAGGTCAACTTATGAGGTCGACACTTGATCCAGAGGTCGACTCATGAGGTCGACTCATGGCATAACGTCTAGTTTTTCTGAACTTTTGATTTGATTTCTAACGGCCATAAACGGCCATATTTTTGATTCTAACGGTCTTGTGGAGTTGTTTCAGCTTGAATGAGGTATTTAACCTCCACCAAACTTCAAAAAAGACAAGGAGACAAAGTGAAAAAGTTTAGAGTGAAAGTACAAAGCCTTCAATCAATTCCAAGCCAAAAAGAATGAGAAATCCAAGAGATTCCTTAGCCAAAAGCTTTCCATCTTTGAGGAATCCAACTTTCAAATGTTTGGCATTTAGTGAGGTCCAAAGATTCCAAGAGAAAGGCTTGAAGAGTCTCCATCAAGAGCTACATCGAATTACTTTTTGCTCAAAAGGAGTTTGTCTTGTTTTATTCATTATATTCATATTCTTTTTGTCTTAGGCTAGTTTCAAGGGAATTTGAAACTAGTGTGAGGTTTGTTGGTGAGCCAATTGATAAAACCAACTAGGGTTGCTTGTAAGCCCGAAGCCAAAACAAGTGTGTGAGGTTTGTTGGTGAGCCAATTGATAAAACCAACTAGGGTTGCTTGTAAGCCCGAAGCCAAAACAAGTGTGTAAGGTTTTGACTTGTGAGCCTGGTAAAACAAGTCGGCTGTAATCTAAAGATTATAGTGAAAATTCCCAAGTGGAGCTTGGGGAGTGGATGTAGGTGCTAGGTGCACCGAACCACTATACTTCTTGTGTGTTTGCATTGCCTTACTCTTTATCTTCTTTTGCTCTTTAATTGTTGTTTTATTTCATTGCTTCCGTTGCACAATTACTTGAGCACTATCACTCTTCACCTTTGAACTTGATAGCACATATATTGCTTTAATTTTTAAAATACCCAATTCACCCCCCCTCTTGGGCACCATATCTGGGCAACAAGTGGTATCAGAGCCCCGGTACTCTCTTGTAGGTCCAACGATCTTGAGTGAAAGATCATGGCCGCCCCAATTGGAATGGGTGTAGTGAAGGACAAGCATCAAATCGCCCTCATTTCTTTAATGGTACAAACTACACATACTGGAAAACTCGTATGCGTATTTATTTACAAGCTGTAGATTATCATATATGGAGAGTAATTACTAAAGGGCCTCATCAGCCCACTCACTTGGTTAATGGCATTATCACCCCAAAATCTGAAGAAGAATGGGATGACAATGACATCAAACAAGCTGAGTTAAATGCTAAGACGATGAATTTGCTATTCTGTGCACTTGACCCTAGTGAATTCAACAAAATATCAAATTGTATTTCCGCCAAAGAAATTTGGGATACACTTAAGGTTACCCATGAGGGTACATACCAAGTGAAGACCACAAAGGTGAACATGCTCATTCATACATATAAGATGTTCAGGATGGAACCAACTGAAAGTATCAGTGAAATGTATACTAGATTTACGAATATAGTAAATGGTATGAGAGTTTGGGAAAAATTATATCTAATGGTGAACTGGTTAACAAACTTCTCAGGTCTCTTCTGGCTTCATGGGATGCGAAAGTAACAGCCATAGAAGAAGCCAAGGATGTCAATACTCTACCTCTTGAGCAGCTTCTTGGATCACTGATGATTTATGAGCTTTCACTAAAGCAGAAGACAGTGGACAATGACAAGAAAAAGAAAGCCATAGCCTTCAAGTCCACTACAAAGGAAGAGTCAAGTGATGAATCAGAAGAAGAAGCTGATGATGATGAGACAGCCCTCATTACAAGAAAATTCAAAAGATTCATGAGAAAGAAGAAGGGCTTCTACAAGAAAAGGCCACAAAAAGGTGATCACAATAAAGAAAAAGAGAAAGAAAAAGAAAGGGATCCACCCATCTGCTTCGAGTGCAAGAAGCCTGGTCATTATAAAACGGATTGCCCTTTGCTTAAAAAGAGTCGAAGGATGTTGAGAAAGAAAGCCATGATGGCTACCTGGAGTGAGAATGAGGACTCCAGCAGTGATGAAGAGCAGCAGGTAGTCGCCAACCTGTGTTTCATGGCCAATGAAGATAATGAGGTAAATCCTGAACCTGAAGTTGAATTTACTTCAATGAATTGCATGATGCTTTTGATGATTTAGTTATGGAATATGAAAAGTTAAAACTGAAAAATAAGAAATTAAGAAAGCTAAATCTTGAGCTTACCAAAAATTCAGAAAAATTTTCAACTGAAATTGAAGATTTAATTCAAGAAAACAAGAAATTAACTGAACATGTAAAGACATTGAAAAATGATAAGGATAATCTTTTAAAAGAAAATGATTCTTTGAAAAATAATAGAAGTCTTAAAACTAATGAGAAAATTGAAAAACAAAACAAAGAACTATTGCTTCAAAACAAGAATTACAAAGAAGAGTTAGAAAAAGTAAAACCTTTTGTAGAAAAGTTTACTTTTAGTTCAGAAAAATTAAGCATGCTTTTAAATAGTCAACATGCAGTGTTTAACAAAGCTGGACTTGGATTTAAGCCACACAATCAGCAAAAACTTTACAAAAACTTTTTCATACCTGCATCTTCTAATATTACCTGCTATGCATGTGGTAAGTTAGGACATAAATCATATATTTGTAATAAAAAAAAATTAAATACCTTTGGAAAGATTTGGGTTCCAAAAGGAACCAATTTGACTAACCCTAAAGGACCCAAGATGACTTGGGTACCTAAAGTTTCAACTTGATTAATTTTTGCAGGTGTGCCTTGCAACCAAAAATAAAAGAAGAATGTGGTATCTGGATAGTGGTTGCTCAAGGCACATGACTGAGGATGTGAAGCAATTCTCATCACTAGCAGCTATTGATGGTGGAAACATTACTTTTGGTGATAATGGAAAAGGCAAAATCGTCGGAATTGGTAAAATCCATATCATCCCGAATGCTTATGTAGATAATGTATTATTTGTTGATGGCTTGAAGCATAATCTTTTTAGCATTAGTCAGTTTTGTGATAAAGATTTTAAAGTAATTTTTGAATCATCTTTGTGCATGGTATCTAGTCTTGATGTCGATGGCATCAAGTTCACTGGTCATAGGCATGGAAACATTTACATGGTTGATCTTGATGATCTAGCCATGGAAAGTGGTCAATGCCTAGTGGCTAGGGAAGCCAAGGCAAGTGAAACTAGTTGGCTTTGGCATCGTAGGCTAGGGCATGCTAGTATGCAGTTGATTTCAAAATTAAGCAAAAAGAATCTTGTAAAAGAATTGCCAAAACTCACATTTGAAAAAGATAAGATTTGTGCTGCATGTCAATTTGGAAAACAAACTAAATCTACTTTCAAACCTAAAGGAGTAGTATCTACTACTAGACCCCTTGAATTATTGCATATGGACCTCTTTGGACCAACCAGAACAACTAGTTTGGGAGGTAAAAAATATGGGCTAGTAATTGTAGATGATTACTCACGATTTACTTGGGTAATGTTTTTAGCTCATAAAGATGAAACATTTTCAGCTTTTATTAAATTTCATAAAAGGGTTTCAAACGAAAAAGATCTCACTATTGTTTCTTTGCGTAGTGATCATGGAACTGAATTTGACAATCATGATTTTGAAGCTTTTTGTAATGAAAATGGCATTAGTCATAATTTTTCTGCACCTAGGACACTTCAACAAAATGGGGTGGTAGAAAGAAAGAACAGGACACTTGAAGAAATGGCACGCACAATGCTTTGCGAAAATGATTTACCTAGATATTTTTGGACAGAAGCCATTAATACTTCCTGTTACATTTTAAATCGTGTTTTAATTCGACCTATTTTGAAGAAAACACCATATGAGCTTTGGAAAAATCGAAAACCTAATCTCAAGTATTTTCGTGTATTTGGTTGCCGCTGTTTCATATTAAACAATGGAAAGATAATATCAGTAAATTTGATGCCAAGTCAGATGAGGGTATCTTCTTAGGATACTCTACTTCTAGCAAGGCATACAGGGTCTTCAACAGAAGAACTCTTCTGGTTGAAGAATCAATTCACGTAGTGTTTGATGAATCTAACGAAAAATCTTCTAGAAAAGAAGATTCTATTGATGATGAAACAGGTACAAAGAAGCTTGAACATTTGACAATCAATGAAGATGAGCCCAAAGGAGATGATGATCAAGAAAATGAAGATCAAACTCAAGAGATCAATGCAACTTCACCAAAACCTTTACCTAAAGAGTGGAGGTATGCACACGGACACCCCAAAGAGCTAATAATTGGTGATCCGTCAAAGGGAGTAAGTACACGCTCTTCTATTAGAAATATTTGTGATTATTTAGCTTTTGTATCTCAGATAGAGCCTAAGTCAATTGAAGAAGCTGAAAAAGATTGTAACTGGATTAATGCTATGCAAGATGAACTAAATCAATTTAAAAGAAATAACGTTTGGACTTTAACTAAAAGTCCCCTTAATGTTTCTGTAATTGGCACAAAATGGGTTTTTAGAAATAAACTTGATGAACATGGTATTGTAACTAGAAACAAAGCTAGACTTGTTGCTAAAGGCTACAACCAGGAAGAAGGGATCGACTTTGATGAAACATTTGCTCCTGTTGCTAGGCTAGAAGCAATTAGACTTTTACTTGCTTTTGCTTGTTTTATGGATTTCAAGTTATTTCAAATGGATGTTAAGAGTACTTTTTTAAATGGATTTATTGAAGAGGAAGTTTATGTTGAACAACCTCCTGGTTTTGAAAATCATGAATTTCCTAACCATGTTTTTAAATTGCATAAAGCATTGTATGGTTTAAAGCAAGCTCCTAGAGCTTGGTATGATAGATTAAGTTCATTTTTGATGAAGAATGATTTTTCTAGAGGTAATGTAGATAATACATTATTTTTGAAAAAGAAAAATGATGATCTCTTAGTAGTACAAATCTATATAGATGATATTATTTTTGGTGCTACTAACGAATGTCTTTGTCAAGAATTTGCAAAGTTAATGCAGAGTGAGTTCGAGATGAGCATGATGGGAGAACTCAACTTCTTCCTCGGACTCCAAATTAAGCAAACCAAAGAGGGGATCTCCATCAACCAAGCCAAGTACACAAGGGAAATATTGAAAAAGTTTGGGATAGAGACTACCAAACCAATAGGTACCCCTATGAGCTCTTCATGTAAATTAGACAAAGATGAATGTGGTAAATCAGTAGACCAAAAATTATATAGAGGCATGATTGGTTCACTGCTATATCTAACTGCCAGTAGACCAGATATAATGTTTAGTGTTTGTATGTGTGCACGTTTTCAGTCTGCTCCTAAAGAATCACATCTCTTAGCTATAAAACGTATATTTAGATACTTATCTGGGTCAATCGAAATTGGTCTTTGGTACTCTAGAGAGTCATCATATGAATTAATTGCATATTCTGATGCTGATTTTGCTGGGTGTAAACTTGATCGTAAAAGTACTAGTGGAACTTGTCAATTCCTAGGAGTTAATTTGATTTCATGGAGCAGTAAGAAACAGAATTCGGTTGCTCTATCTACGGCGGAAGCCGAATATATAGCAGCTAGAAGCTGTTGTGCTCAGATTCTTTGGATCAAACAACAACTCGAGAACTTTGGCATCAAACTAACTAAGACACCCATAAGATGTGATAATACTAGTGCAATCAATTTAACGAAAAATCTTGTACAACATTCAAGAAGCAAACATATTGAAATAAGACATCACTTCATAAGAGATCACGTTCAAAACTCTAATGTGTTGTTAGAATTTATTTGTACTGATTATCAATTGGCTGATATATTCACAAAACCATTGAATGAAGATAGATTTTGCATGATCAGAAGAGAACTAGGAGTCATTGATCCTTTTGCTTGAAACTCTTCAATTTTCATCAAAAATTCCTCAAAAATGATTTATAAATTCTCAAATATGTTTAAAGGTTATTTTTCTAAATTTTATCAAATTTTTTAAATTTTACAGAATTTTATTTTGGGTAATTTATTATTGGAGGTCGACACTTTAATTTTCGGAGGTCGACACTTGAGGTCGACCCCTAAGGTTTTTGGAGGTCGACACTTGAGGTCGACCCCTGAAAATTTTTAGAGGTCGACACTTGAACGGAAATCTCCTTTTTTAAAACCCGTCCGCAAGCCACATTTTCTCCATTTCTTTCCATTTCTCCTTCGTGTGGTCCCCCTCCAACTTCCCTAAACCTCTAAACAGTGGATTTCCAACCTTCTCCTTCATCTTTTTGGGTAATCCTCTCCTCTCCTCTTGTTTTCTTTGGAACCAAACCATTTTTGACCGTGTTCTTGGTTTTGGACAATCGAAAGCTTTTGCATCTATCTACCCTCAAATCTCGTTGTTTTTCAATTGAAATCACTTATTTCCTTCCTCCGTTTCTTGCATTTTTTTCATTTACTCTCGATTTTCTCCATTTTCACAAACCCTATCTCACCATTTCACCATTTTCTTTTTTTTTCAAACCGTGAACCTCTCTTCTCCTCTCTTTTCTTGGTTCCTTTCCTCTTAGCCTTGCTTTATCCTACTTCTCCCTAATTTACCCCTCTTCCTTCCATATGGGTCCAAGAAAGCACTTGGCAGTAAGGAAAAGGAGATTGGAACAAGGCCAAGGTAGCACTGAGCAACGAAGAAAGGTCAGACATGAGCGTGAGCTGACCCCAGAGCCACCTGCACCAGTGCCAGCCAGCTTAGTACGGAAGAGCATTGCGAGTGGGAGGCGTGTGGACATACCTTTCTGGGATCAGCATCACTTTTTTATAGGAGATGTGCTGAGAGATGCAGGTCTGGTTCACTTCTGCACGATGACTGAGAGATTCTACCCAGACCTCATCAGGGAGTTCTATGCATCCATGGCCACTGATGGCATTGGATGGTCAGCTACTGTACGTGGGATCGAGTTCCAGTGACACCGGAGGTCATCAGTCATGTTTGGAGGATTCTACTTCATGGCACAGCTGCCACTTCGATCAGCGACAGAGAGCATGCCTTCAGATGTATTCTAGAGCGTGAGGATGTTAGCGGCATTTCCACAGTAGCCGCTAACCAGCTTTCACTGGAGATGAGAGTGCTGCATCATATCATCGCCCATATCTTGATTCCGAAGAGCGGGAGATTCGACTTTATCACTGAGCGTGAGCTGGTATTGATGGTGTCCCTGAGACAGCGGACTCCCATCAACCTTCCCAGGATCATGCTTCAGCAGATGGGTGAGGCAGCATCTCACAGGAGACTAGTTCAGCCATATGGTATGGGGCTGACACAGCTATTCAGGGAGCATGGAGTTTCTTTTGACGGTATACCCTTCAGTCAGCTGCAGCATACTAATACATATGGAGAGAAATCCCTGCATAGGATGGGATTTCGACTGATTGGTGACCGTTGGGTGCGACGAGAGTCTGGCCAGGAGCCAAATGAGGAGGATGAGATCCGAGCAGCTGAGGCAGGGCCTTCAGAGCCTACTGATCATGGTACACCTCCTCGTCCAGCACCAGAGTCAGAGACTGCGGAGCCTGAGCCATTCACGCCACCACCCTCATCAGCTCCAGCACCTACTGCTACTGCTACACCACGGAGGACTACAGCGAGGATATCGGACTTTGAGCAGAGAGTGACTGATCACATTTCAGAGGTCCGGACAGAGATTGCTGGTGTACGACAGGAGTTACATGGTCTGCGGATCCACACAGATATGCGTATTGGAGCTCTCTCAGCTAGTGTAGATGCAAGATTCCGACAGATCCTCAGCCTACTAAGATTAGCATTACCACCAGGGACTGTAGATCCGACAGTGCCTCCTCCACATTCTGATGATGATGATGATGATGACTCTAGTGGATACAGTGACAGTGATGGAGATCAGCTCGGAGCAGGTAGCTCTGATGTTCCACCTGCAGATCCGATTCCAGAGATTCCCCCTTCTACTGATCCTCCTTCTACTGATCTTCCCAGTACAGATCCTCCAGCTACAGATGTGCCAGTAGATACTGAGTTTACTGAGTCACTTTTTGAGACTATTACAGGGATTCCGGATGATAGAGATGAGCATACATAGACAGATATTGATGATCCCACTGCTTATGAGCTAGTCAGCAGGCACACTCCAGCTCAGTCCACTCAGCATACTGATCCATCTACTCCTTCTGCTACTGCTTCTGTCAGGACACCTGTGGAGCCTTTTCCTCGGACCTATAGATCTCGTAGGACTACCCCTAAGTCTGGTCCCTCTCTGAGGACTCGGAGTCTCACTCATAGGACTCCAAAATCCTCATCTAGGATCTCGGCTCCTATCTCTTTTGATATACCTTCTGATGAGGAGTAGCCTCATAGATTTACTTGATGTATGTTGTACTTAGTTTGCTTTGTATGATCTGATGTATCAGTGTTTTGTGCTTACTATGTAAGCAATTTTGTAACTGAATACATTTATACACTTATCTACATTGTGATATTTTACTGTCTGTTACCAGCTCTTAGCATTTATTTTCTTAAACCCTCAAGTTAGAATGCTTTTATATTGAATGCACAAATTGAGGGGGAGCATGTATTTTATGCAACTAAATACTTCATTGTAATGGAACATAAGTTTCCTTAATATATCTTTCACTACAAAAAATTGGACTTTTTGATTCTTGACAAAAAGGGGGAGTAGAGTATAAGTAAAGTATATATGAGATTCTCATGACTCTTTCTTATGAGAAGAATATGTATATATGATTCTTATGACTCTTTCATGGAATAGAGTATAGTAAAGTATATATGATTCTTATGAGTAAAACTTGTATGTTTCTTATCCTTTTGACTCATGAGAATGTTTTCACAAAAAGAAAGAAGTAAATGAAAAGTAAAATCTTTTTGACTCTTGAAAATGTTTTCACAAAAAAAAAATAGATGAAAAGTAAAATTTTTATGGTATACTCATGCATGTAAGGATTCTTTGAAAATTTTTATTGCTATATTTTGCTTTTGGACTTAATTGCATATATACTCAAGGTTTTGTCATCATCAAAAAGGGGGAGATTGTTGGCTTTGGCTCCTTAGTTTTGATGATTAACAAAAGGTTGAGTATATGTTTGGACTAATGTTTCATCTCAAGATAAAGTTTCAGGACTTAGGTTATTCAAAAAAAGTACTAAGAGTACAATGATGAAACCAAGCTTGCCTGATTTTGGAAAAGAGCTCTTCTACCTTAAACAAGATCAAATTTCTCATATTGGACCTTCTTGTTAAGAAGCAATTGACAAAAGTAACAAAGGCTTAGAGAAACTCAAGCATGGCACGCACCTCTCTAGAGTTTCAGAAAATTTCAGATCAGAGGTCGACCACCAGAGGTCGACACCTTGTCAGAGGTCGACCACCAGAGGTCGACTCATGAAGAGAAGAAAAGTTCAGCAAGGCCGGCACGGCAAAATTTTAGTGGCACGCTCCAGAGGTCGACCACCAGAGGTCAACACCTGTCCAGAGGTCGACACCAGAGGTCGACTCATAGCCTGAGAATTCAGATTGGGCAAAACTATGGTTTTCTGGATTTTTGTCTAAGATAAACTGGAGGTCGACTCATGAGGTCGACACTTGATCCAGAGGTCGACTCATGAGGTCGACTCATGGCATAACGGCTAGTTTTTCTGAACTTTTGATTTGATTTCTAACGGCCATAAACGGCCATATTTTTGATTCTAACGGTCTTGTGGAGTTGTTTCAGCTTGAATGAGGTATTTAACCTCCACCAAACTTCAAAAAAGATAAGGAGACAAAGTGAAAAAGTTTAGAGTGAAAGTACAAAGCCTTCAATCAATTCCAAGCCAAAAAGAGTGAGAAATCCAAGAGATTCCTTAGCCAAAAGCTTTCCATCTTTGAGGAATCCAACTTTCAAGTGTTTGGCATTTAGTGAGGTCCAAAGATTCCAAGAGAAAGGCTTGAAGAGTCTCCATCAAGAGCTACATCGAATTACTTTTTGCTCAAAAAGAGTTTGTCTTGTTTTATTCATTATATTCATATTCTTTTTGTCTTAGGCTAGTTTCAAGGGAATTTGAAACTAGTGTGAGGTTTGTTGGTGAGCCAATTGAAAAACCAACTAGGGTTGCTTGTAAGCCCGAAGCCAAAACAAGTGTGTGAGGTTTGTTGGTGAGCCAATTGATAAAACCAACTAGGGTTGCTTGTAAGCCCGAAGCCAAAACAAGTGTGTAAGGTTTTGACTTGTGAGCCTGGTAAAACAAGTCGGCTGTAATCTAAAGATTATAGTGGAAATTCCCAAGTGGAGCTTGGGGAGTGGATGTAGGTGCTAGGTACACCGAACCACTATACTTCTTGTGTGTTTGCATTGCCTTACTCTTTATCTTCTTTTGCTCTTTAATTGTTGTTTTATTTCATTGCTTCCGTTGCACAATTACTTGAGCACTATCACTCTTCACCTTTGAACTTGATAGCACATATATTGCTTTAATTTTTAAAATACCCAATTCACCCCCCCTCTTGGGTACCATATCTGGGCAACAATTACGTACCTCGATAGTCCAAGCCACGAGAGCCCCTGAGGAGGTGCACCAAGTCACCCCCGAGCCGAGCTGGATGGACAAATACGTCAGATACATCATCGATGGCACCCTGCCGGAGGACCGCACAGAAGCCAGCCTCACCAAGAAGAAGGCCTCCCGGTTTCCTTATGGAAGGCCAGCTCTACCGTCGGTCTCACTCCTACCCGCTCCTGAAGTGCCTCAGGCCTACGGAGGCAACCTTGGTGCTCTAGGAAATTCATGAAGGCCTTTGTGGGAACCATATAGGGGTGAGGACTTTGGCATACAAAGCCCTTCGTTAGGGCTACTTCTGGGAGACTATGAGGGAGGACACGGCCGACTTCGTCAGGAAGTGTGACAAATGCCAACGCTATTCCCACATACAACGCCAGCTGGCGGCGCTGATCTCTCAGCTTTCATCTCCCTGGCCTTTTACCCAGCGGGAGATGGACATCCTGGGGCCGTTCCCCACCGCACTAGGGCAGCGGAAGTTCCTACTAGTGGTGATTGACTACTTCACCAAGTGGGTCGAAGCCAAGCCGCTGGCTTGAATCATAAAAGCCAACATTCGCCAGTTCTTCTGGAAGTCAGTTATCTGCCACTTCAGGCTCCCCAACTGCATCATCACCGACAATGGACGGCAGTTTGACAACCAGGAATTCGAAGGGTTCTGTGCCGAGCATGGCATCCAACATCGGTTCACCTCGGTGGCTTACCCCCAAACGAATGGGAAGGCTGAAGTGACCAACCAGACCATCCTTCAGGGGCTCCGAACCAGGCTGGACCAGGCCAAGGGTAGATAGGTGAGGAGTTCCGAGCGTCATATGGGCTTACCACACGATGCCCAGAACGGCGACCAGAGAGATGCCCTTCAATCTCATCTTCGGCTTCGAGGCAATCATCCCGGTTGAGCTCGGCGTACCCACGCTACGGGTGCAACAGTACGATGAGGCGAGGAATTCAGCACACCTTTTGCTCAACCTGGACCTCCTCGAAGAGACAAGGATAATGGCTTCGAATGGTGGCATATCGGCAATGGGTGGCCCGGTACTACAACGTGCATGTAAAGCCGAAGATCTTCAGACCTGGTGACTTGGTGCTATGCCGAGCTGAAGCATCCCGGCCTCGGGAGTGCAGCAAACTATTCCAGAATTAGGAAGGCCCCTACAAAGTGGCTGAGGCCCTCCCGCACAGGGCCTATTACCTCGAGGATCTTGACAGTGCCAGGTTCCCGCGAACGTGGAATGCCAGCAATTTGAGAAAATACTATCAATAGTGTAAGATTCTCTTCCAATAATAATAAAGGTTTTCCTTTGCACGAGTAGCTATCTGCCTTGTAGGAAAATCCAACTCCGGAGCCCAGCTCTCCGGCCAATCAAGTCTTCGAGCCCAACTCCAAGACCTCAACTCCGAAGTCTAGCTCTCTAGCCAATCAAGTCTTCGAGCCAAGCTCCAAGACCCCAACTCTGGAGCCCAGCACTCCAGCCAATCAAGTCTTCGAGCCCAGCTCCAAGACCCTAACTCCAGAGCCCAGCTCTCCGGCCAATCAAGTCTTCGAGCCCAGCTCCAAGACCCCAACTCCGGAGCCCAGCTCTCCAGCCAATCAAGTCTTCGAGCCCAGCTCCAAGACCTTAACTCCGGAGCCCAGCTCTCCAGCTAATCAAGTCTTCGAGCCCAGCTCCAAGACCCCAACTCCGGAGCCCAGCTCTCCGGCCAATCAAGTCTTCGAGCCCATCTCCAAGACCTCAACTCCGGAGCCCAGCTCTCTGGCTAATCAAGTCTTCGAGCCCAGCTCCAAGACCCCAACTCCGAGCCCAGCTCTCCGGCCAATCAAGTCTTCGAGCTCATCTCCAAGACCTCAACTCCGGAGCCCAGCTCTCAGGCTAATCAAGTCTTCGAGCCCAGCTCCAAGACCCCAACTCGGAGCCCAGCTCTCCGGCCAATCAAGTCTTCGAGTCTAGCTCCAAGACCTCAACTCTGGAGCCCAGCTCACTGGCTAATCAAATCTTCGAGCCCAGCTCCAAGACCCCAACTCTGAAGCCCAGCTCTCTGCCAATCAAGTCTTCGAGCCCAGCTCCAAGATCCCAATTCCGGAGCCCAGCTCTCCGGCCAATTAAGTCTTCGAGCCCAGCTCCAAGACCCCAACTCCAGAGCCCAACTCTCCGGCCAATCAAGTCTTCGAGCCTAGCTCCAGGACCTCAACTCCAGAGCCCAGCTCTCCGGCTAATCAAGTCTTTGAGCCCAGCTCCAAGACCCCAACTCCGAAGCCCAGCTCTCCGGCCAATCTAGTCTTCGAGCCCAACTCCAAGACACCAACTCCGAAGCCCAGCTCTTCGGCCAATCAAGTCTTCGAGCCCAGCTCCAAGACCTCAACTCCAGAGCCCAGCTCTCTGGCTAATCAAGTCTTCGAGCCCAGCTCCAAGACCCCAACTCCAGAGCATAGCTCTCTGGCCAATCAAGTCTTCGAGCCCAGCTCCAAGACCTCAACTCCGGAGCCTAGCTCTCTGGCCAATTACGTCTCCGAGCCCAGCTCCAAGACCTCAACTCTAGAGCCCAGCTCTCCGGCCAATCAAGTCTTCGAGCCTAGCTCCAAGACCTCAACTCTGGAGCCCAGCTCTTCGGCCAATCAAGTCTTCGAGCTCAGCTCCAAGACCCCAACTCCGGAGCCCAGCTCTCCGGCCAATCAAGTTTTCGAGCCCAGCTCCAAGACCTCAACTCCGGAGCCCAGCTCTCTAGCTAACTAAAGTCTCGAGCCTAGCTCTAAGGCATCCAAGACCTGAGCCCAGCTCTCAGGTACCCAAGCCTGGGGCCTAGCTCTCCGGCACCAAAGCCTTGAGCCTAGCTCCAAGGCATTCAAGACCTGAGCCCAACTCTCAAGCAACCCAAGACCGGAGCCCAGCTCCCCGACCAAGGGACCTTCAAGCCAAGCTGCTCTCAATCATTAACGCCTTCGAGCCCAGCTCCGAGGCGCCAAGACCTGAGCCCAGCTCTCAGGCACTCAAGCCCGGGGCCCAGCTCTCTGGCACTAAAGCTTCAAGTCTAACTTCTAAGGAACCCGATTCCCAAGCCTCACTCTTAAAAAAAAAAAAGAGAAAAGAGAAGAAGAAGAGAGATGAGGGAAAGGAATGAGGTAAAAGAAAGGAGTTAGACTAAAATGTTCTTTATTATTTCACAAGAAAAATTACACTATAGTCCGGGCCCCGACATGCCAGGCTGCCCGGATCAACAAAACAAAAAAGATTACATCAAGGGGATCGGGGGCCCTAGTCTACTCAACCGGCGCCTTCCCCGGACGATGCTCGACTCGGATCTCTCCTTCCTCGGCCCCTGCTGCTGGGGCACTATCCTCGACGACCATTGAAGAAGGGACCACTTTAGCTGCCCCCGCCCTCGAGGCCGGTTCAACCGCTGTCACTTGCAGGGCCGGCTTGGAATGCGCCAGTGCAGCAGAATCTGCCCACGGGAGTGACCCAGCCATCGCCTCGCCTTCCTCCACTGCGGCCGGTGTCGGGGATGGGGCAGCCATGCCCGGAAGTAGCAGCGCAGCCATCCTCTTCGTCGAAATGATGCTGCACAGCTGGGACTGGCAGTAGGCAAACCCCTTGAAGGAGTCCATCACTGCCTCCTTGAAGTCCACCAGGTATTTCGAGGAAGCCTTGAAGTTGGCCACCGCCTCGACGGCGTCTTTCATCATGGCCTCCACCTGGCGAAGTGCCTCGGACGACCTCTCCTCCGCCCGCTCAGCCTGGCGGATCGCCTCAGCCATTCCCCTCTCCGCCGCCTCGGCTGAGCTGGCGGCGGTTGAAGCTTTCCCCTTTGCCTCCGTGGCCCTCTGCTCAGCGGCCTCAGTCTTCTTCTCAGCGGAGGCGGCACGCTACCTTGCCACCTCCTACTCGGCTCGGAGATCCTTCAGCTGAGTCCTCTTCGCATCGAGCTCATCCTGGAGCTCCCTCCTGGCCCGCTCGGTGTTGGCGACCATGCCTGTGAGGCTCTTGACCTTCATATTAGCCTCCCAGGCCTCGTCGTTCTTCTGCCTCAGCTCGACCATTTGAGACTCGAGCTCCGTCTCCTGCTCTTTGTCCCTCCTAGCCCAATTATGGCAGTAGTCCCAAATAAGGATGTGCTCCCTACCTTGCTGCATCAAGAAATGTGTTAGCTACAACACCAAGGAATGTCAAACAAGACAAAGCGAAGTGAGAAGGGATTTATGGCATAAAGGTTAGAAAACGACGCGCTGATGACGTCGCTGAGGAGTCTCCCACTCCCCTCTCGCCGATCGTAGGATTGGATGGAGAAATCCATCATCCACTCGGCAAGGCTCGGGTCCTTCATGAGGGAGACGTTGGGCCCCAGCTTGCGGGCTCGGCACCGGCTCGGACCGTGCCACTGGCGCCGACCTCGTGTCTTCTGGCTCCCCCTCCATATCGACGATCTCTGGAGGGGTCATCACGGCAGCAGCAGCAGCGGCCGACCTGGCCCAGGCCACCACCTCAGACTCGGCACCGAGGTCGGGCCGCATTGCCTCGGAGGCTCCGAGATGGGCTTAGTTGCCCTCTTCCACCTCTGCTCAGGTTCAGGCGTGGCAGGCCCCACTTGCACTGGCCTCGTGCTATTGTCTGTGCGAGCCCTCTTCAAAGCAGGCTCACCGGCCCTCGCCGCCTGATTCCTCTCCTCAGTGAAGGAGAGCAGCTCATCCATCGAAAACTTCATGTCTGCACCAAGAAAGACATTGTCAACTTCAAAAAAAAAAAGAGAAGAAAAAAGAAAAAGAAAGAGCAACATGTATATATGTCGAGCCAAACTCACCCGACTCCCGCATCGAGTCGACCCCAGCCTCACGAAGGTTCTGCTCCGATAATAGGACCTCGAGTGAAGGGATCGCGGCAGAGCGGAGCTACTCATACATCTCCAGGTCGTGGCCTCGACTGCGGAGTTCCGGTTAGGGGACCGATCTGGGTCACTCCAAGCCCAGTCGACCCCCTCAATCGAGGCAAAGAAAAATCTACTTTTCCACCCCTTGATGGAAGGGGGAAGTTCGAACCTAATGCCCCTGGGGCGGGAGGAAAGAGACCACCACCTCTCCTCGGACAGGTGGTGCTTTAGGATAAAAAACTCCCTGAACAAAGAAAAACGGGCAACTATCCTATGGAAGTGACACAGAACGATGAAACAAAAGATAGTTCTGACAGCGTTGGGGACAAGTTGAGTGGGAACAAGGCGATGGTTGGTCAAGATGGAGAGAAAGAACGAATGAAGCGGGATTCGAAGGCCCCCGGCAAAAGTCTCCTAGTAGAAGGCTATCCGGCGAGGGCCGCTGGAAGTGACCCGTTCTCCCAGACGGGAGACCGAAAGTCAATGGAGTCCGGGATGCCATAATCATCCCGGATGGTCGCAAGCTCCGCGGCGGTGATCGCAGAAGCAATCCCTCTGGGACCTAACGACCGAGGAGGTTCAGAAATGGGGGCAGAAGGAAGAAGGGGGCGAGGAGGAGAGGAACCAGGCTCCCTAATCGATATCCCCCCGGGTGCGGGCCTCCTGCTAAATTCAAAGCGTGCCGCATCTCCTTCCTCGTCAGAAGAAGAAGGAGATCTCGGCCTAGAAGACCCGGCCTCGGCCTGACAAGAAGGATGGAAACTCGGACCAAAATGAGCCATGAAGAAAGAAAGACCAGGTGGGAGAGAACCTAAGGAAAACCCTATTCGGCTGGCAGGAGGAGAGGGAGAGCTAACTCGCAGAGAGCTTGAGGAGAACACTCGAACAGCCGAAGGGGACGGAAGGAAAACTTTGGTACGATTGTGGGAAACAAAAATTTTAAAGAAGGTGAGTTATGGGAAGCTGCCTTTCTTTTCGAAGTGACCGGCCCCCGACCGTACCGTTACGGCTCCCCCGTCAAAGGATTCCCGCCACGTGTCACCGATCAACGGGGCAGGCGCCTCCTTCCGATTGTAGCCGCTCTAAATTTTGGACCCACCATAACTACTCCTCGGACGTGGCCATGTGGTGTCACCATACTGGCCCGGTGACCCACCTCGTGAAGCGCCATCGATCGCGGTCATTATTGCACCAGATCTTCACCTTTCCACGTCAGCACCGCAATTACTCCCTTTGCCCTGAGCATCGCGTGCCAACTGGCCTCGGGAGTGGGGGCAAATGATATGGCAAGAGCACTGATGTGGGACACCCATCGGACACCGTGTCCACGTATGCTGCCAAGGTGGACGCTTTCTCCCGAGCTCCCTCGCCGGGCTGAGCTCCCTAAGAGCGCCTGATATGCCTACTGAGATCGAGCTCTGTCCTCCGCTAGGTCGGCCTCCCGCAAAGTCAGGTGCACCAAGGTCGGAGCCGAGCGACCTTCCCAGATCGGAACCCCTGAAGCCGGGAACCATGGTTCAGAGTCGAGCTCTATCATCCTCCACCGCATGGATCCCCTTCGAGGTCAGATCCTCCCATCTGGGGTCGCGCGCCACCACCCTTCGCCAGGCCAGGCCCCCGAGGTCGAGCCCTGCGATCCAGAGTCGAGCTCAGCCCTCCTCCATCACGTGGGGCCACTTCGAGGTCGAGCCCAGCGAAGCTCGCCTTGTTCTCTAACTTGGCCACCACCTCGGCCAGGGTGCCAATCTCCTAGGGAACAGCGCCTTCCCTTTCAGGACATCGGCAAGCCTCCCAAGGGCCACGAAGCAACGCCCACCATGCCACAATAATTGCCCACTATTGCCACTTACGCCAGAAGAGAAGGGAGAGAAGTCCTCGGACCAGGATGCCATGCCACCCATACCACCAGAAAGGGAGGCCAATCGAAGGGCACGAATCCCAAGGGCGGCATCCCCCGATCAAGGCCCTGCCAGGAATGGTGTAGCCAAAATGTCAGAACGCATAGAAGCTTCCCCTACCGCATGTCAGAAGACACGTCCCATCCACGGCACAGACATCACCGTGCAAACGATCATCTCAACTACAAAGAACGATCGACACCCCCGAAGGAGAAGGTAACATGAAAAAATAACACAACACCGGTGCGAGCTCACCAGAAGAGTGAGGCACCACCACCCCAAAGAAAGAAAAAAAGAAAGATAGGCAAAGGGGAGGCGGTTAAGTAGAGAATCCCTCTAGCTCCACCGTCACCCTCCTCCTGACTCACTTTCACTTCATTCTCATCTCATTCACTCCTCCTCGCGTGGAGTCCATCAAGAGGGGCTTGGCCAGGAGGATCTGTTCCCCTGGATCGTCGCTGACTTGACCGTCGGAGTGCGCCCCCGCCGGAATCCCTGGCCCGGGCCTCTAACGTTCCTTTCCTTGCAGGTGCCGAGGACCTCCGGGAAGACCGGTCGGCAGTCCGATGCCACTGATAGCTATGGGCCACGGCGATCTTGGCGGCAATACTACTCTTTTGAATTAGAGGGGCCTTACCTTTATCACTTGCTTGACCTATTAAGGTACTAGGAATGGGTCTATTAGGTCGCATCTTATTGAATCCTGGTTTCTAAGTAGGGGTGCTAACCTTACTTTGGTGCGGGCACCAGACTCAGAAGAAGACTTCAGAGCTCCATCTGGATCTCTGATTGACCTTGCCCAAGAATTAGGGTTTTCTGGCTTGTAATAAGGGTTGACTTGATCAACTCAATTTTAGCTTAAATCTGTACTCCCTGCAATTTATTTTTGTTGAGTCATGTTGACTCAGTAGTGGTCTAGGACTTCAACCTGGGGTGTTACATTTTCTCCCAAGGCCAAGCAAGTGGGCGCCACACTCCTAGCCACACTCCCAGCCACACGCCTGAGTCCAGGGGGTGCCACATCTCCATCCAGTAGGCTTTGGTCCCCACACCACAAGATAGCAGGTCCCTCCTCTCATGTGCCACTTAAGTAGAAGACAATCTGGGAGCCACAATTCAAGGGGGCGGCCAAGGTGTTTCCATAAGAGCCAAGCTATGAAAAGAAAGGAGCAAAGCTTGGGGAGGAAGACTAGGAGGCGCCCAAGTAATTTCAAATAAAACCAGGTATAAAAGGAAGGAAATTTCTCTTGAAGTGCAAGGTTAAGGAGGCGCCCAAATACTTCCAAATAAGACCGATCATGGAAGAAAAAATATTTTTTCTTGAAGATCAAGGCAAGGAGGCGCCACCCACTTTCCTTTTGAAGCTACCAATCAACATTTGTGGAATCTTTTGGCCGGCCTGTGTAGGGATTGATCCTACAATCCTAATTTGAAGATCCCCTCCTTTAGTCCCACATGGGAAGATGTAAAACCCTACTCTCTTGTAAAGTCCTATAAATTAAACCCTTCTTGTAAATTTGAAAGTAATCTGATGAATGAATTCAAGTTTTTGTGTGAGCAAACTCTGTGTTTTCTCTCTTCCGCACTTGCATCCAGGTGTTGAGCTCCGTGAGGGAGTAAATCCGGGTTCCCAGGAACCTTGAGGAGGTGTGAGATCTCCAAACCCCAAACCCTAGGTTAGCCACTTCACTCCCAAACCCTAGCCGCCCATCATCCTTCTCTTTCCACCAAGCCCTAGCATATCCCACCTCTCACGGCCATCCTCTTCAAGTCAAGGCCGACCCCAGCATCCGGGTCCAGTCCGGATACTTCAGATCCAAAGCAATTCCCAGAGAAAGTCAGATCAACCTCCAGGAGAATCCGGATTTCAGCACATCAACTTTCAAGTTCTTCAATCTGGTAAATCCTTCCTCGAGTATCTGATTCCATCACTTATTCTTCTTCTTTCCCAGATCTTGAGTTCAGGAGAAGCCAACTCAGCCAAAGAATCAGTATTGGAGGATCCATTGCGAAGATATCCGAATCCGAGGATCCAACAATCTGCTCGAGAGAGTTCTTCCACCAAACTCTATGAAGATCACTGTCTGGTCGGTAACCCATCTCTTCTCTTTATTTCTGTCATGTTGAAAGTTCAGAGCGAAACCCTAGGTCAGGGAGTTTCTCAACCCCCAGCGATCCGTTACTTCTGAACTACTCTGATAACCCAGTTTTATTTAAATTGTGCTTTCAATTATTACCTAGTTTCTTTCAATTAGTTTAACTTTCCTTTAAGTCAAAGCCGACTTCTGAAAATATATAAAAAAAAGAAGAAAATAACAAAAAAAAAGAATTAGTCTCAATTTACTTCCGCATCGCATCATCTCTCTCTCTTCGTTCTGCATCATACTTGGTTCGGGTCGCCTGGTTATTGGTCCCCTATGAAACCTCTCACAGTCCCTGGCTATCTGGTAAGCCTGATATAGGTCTGTAATCTCTCTCAAAAATAATTCCCTTTGAATCTCTTCTCTCAGATTGTCTCTAAACCTAGACAAAGTCACATCTTCTGATTCATCAATATTACACCTCATCGCAAATTCATCGAATTTGGCGATGTACTCTGATACAGTCTTAGTACCCTGATACAATCTTTGCCATTGGTCTAACAATCTCTGATGGTAGGACATAGGAAGGTACTTCTCTCTCATCTTAGCTTTCATTGCTCTCCATATGGGTTATAGGCATGTCTCTCCTTTGTCTAATTATTCTCTCAACATTCTTCCAATATAACTGTGCATTGCACGTCACAACGTATCGATCTAAAATCTTAAATCCACTACTCTTAAGAGGTAGAATAGCAGGAGTAAGGGTCGAACCCACTGAGACTTTGTGTTATTCCGAAAAAGAATTTTTGAAGAAAAACTAATATTTAACTAATAATAGAATATAAATCAATTAACTAACTAAGACAGAAAAAAGGTAAATGCAAAAGATAAAATCTCGAAACTCTAACTGGTTACTTGTTAGGTGGGCTGGCACTCTACTTCTATGAGATCTGTATATTTCGATCTAGATATAACCTATTCTTGGCGATGACGATCCGTACCTGTTCGATCACGGCCTATTTTCCTGGAATATAAATTAGTCAGAAATCAGATACATACAAATTATAAAAATTTTTTTAGAGATAATTTATTCCAAGAGTACAAACTATTTCTATCTCGAATAGAGCTTGTTCCAAGAATATAAACTATGCCTAATAAGAATTAAATAATGATTCATAAAAATATTGACAATAACTTTCTATTTTTATTTCGTAAAAAAAAATACAAAAGATTAAAAATAAAATAAATTTCTGTGCCCGGCACTATAGTGAAATCTTGAAAAGATGATCTAGCATATCCTGGATATCAGCTTTACTAAAAAGAAATATGGAATCCCGAGAAGATGATCTAGTCTATCTAGATTGAAAAAAAATACGGGAATTGAAAATAAAATGGGGCGCATAATAAAATTCTCTCTTGAAGCATGAAAACCGCGGTGATTTTTCCGTCCCAATCTGCTTTTTAAACTTGATGCTGTCTCGTTATCGTCCTGTTGAAGCGATCCCAGCAAACTCTTCCGCGCCCGCAAACTTCCTTCGTAACCTGATCGAACATCTCCGCGTCCATACCGCGTCGTCCAAACTTCTCCGCTATCGCATCTCCATTTCAAAACTCAAACTCAAAATCATGCACTTCCATCTCCCTTTTCCATTTGGACATCCCGACAATATTTTTATGGTAACAAGAGATGGCCAGTGATGGGAGAATGGCCGTCGGCACTTCTTGGACCAGTGACTTCGGTAGCAACGACGAGGGCGACGGAAGATGGCTTGGCAGGAGTTGCAGGGAGGAGAACCGTGGGAAGAGCAATTGGTGTCTCGGGCGGCGGAAAATGGCTTTCCGGCAACGACGATGGCGGGACGGTGTGGCTTCCCAGCGGCTTCCCGGGGACGAGCGGCAGCGCTGGAATGGCATCGGACGGCTCGCGGCAGCTTGCGGCGGTGACTGGGAACGGGCGGCTTGCGGCGGCGACTGGTGACTGTGAGGAAGATGAAATGCAGCAGCCCCATCTCCGGCATTTTTCCGGCCGTCGGTGAGGTCGCCGGCAGGCGGTGAAGTCTCCGGCGAGTTGGGCAGCGTCGGGGCTGTCCCTCCAGCAAATTTGGGCTCAAACAGTGGAAGGTGGTCCACGGTTCTGCCTGTGGACCAATGGTAATGGCAGATCGCGGTCCACAGGCAGAACCGTGGACCGAGCGGTCGGTGGGTGGACCATTGAGCCGCTTTAAATTTCGTGCAAGGCTAATATTTCTTTCAAAATTATGTTCCGGGCCTGTTTGAAGTCCGAATCACGTGCTGTTTGTACAGTTAGACTTCTAAAATCGAGTTCTAAATGTTTATCGTGTCAATTTCTATAAAATACCACAAAAAGTATCAATTTTAATTAAATAAAGTTGATTAATTTTTATTATTTTAATATCTAACAATAAGCTAGCTTGTTGAACCAATCTAAGCTTGGCAAATTTGTACTTCCTATCCTCGGTCATTTCATACCACTCGAAGTACTGGTCTATCTCTCCTTTCCAGTCAATGTAAACCTTAGGGTCCAGGCGTCCATCAAAGATAGGAGCCTCTAGTCTAATGCTTCTCATGACCCTCTCATCTTGATCTAAGTAGTCCTGGTGGGGTCGTCTAGGGGTATGATCATAGGTGAACTCAGGTCGATAGGCTTGGTGAGTAGGTCTGGGTGACTCATGCTCGAAGTGGGCTCTCCCGGCCTCCTCCACAAAATCAGGGTGAAGTCTTCTAGGGTTGTACTCAGGGGTGTGCTCAAAATGTTGGGCTCTTGGTCCTCTTGAGATTGACCTAGAAAACTTAGGTTCAATGGGGGTCTTTTCAAGGGTACCAAGTCTCTCTTTGACTTGACCTAGTTCCTTGTTAATTTGCCCTAATCGCTCAGTTACATGGTCAAATTTCTCAGTTAGGGTCCTCATGATGAATTCAAGATTGGGAACCATGGGTAACAACCAGACTGAGGGTGGACTTTGATATAGAGGTTATAGGACACAGTACAAGGGTAAGCAATACAATGGACAAGCAAGCAAGACCTAATTCTAGAGTTTCTAGACCTAAAAGTTCAAAATACAAGACTTAACTAGGTATTAATAAGTATGTAATTATCCTGTCCACTGGCCAGGTAAGAGGTAGGGTTGTGGAAGGTTCCCTCGCTTTCGCAAGGTCCTAATTAAAAACCACAAGTCCGCTTAAGGCGTTTTTCATTTGACCTCTCGTCTTAGACACCAATTTCAAGGAATAAGTACAAACTCAAATAATACTTTGTCTTACCTTGCACTTGAACCCGACTCATGGGTGTCCCTAGTTTAGGTTCCTACTTAATTTTACTTAGGATTTAGGTCAATGCAAATGTGGGTGATTATTTTGGGCTAAGGAAAGGTAATGACCTCCTTCCCTTATGTAATATAGATTGTCCTTAGGATATTTTAAAAATGGATGCAAACAATTTCAGCAAAACAATGAGCACAATCACAAATACATGAATTTTTAATCTAATTTCAGAATTTCAAATAATGCAAATTTAAATTGAGTAATTCAAATCTTGAAGTCTAAATCACAGTAACCAAATTTAAAAATTTTAATTTCAAAATTTGATTAGAAAATTCGTCCTTGGAAGCAAAGTGGTTAAAATGTAAATTTCAGCTTCCAACCAACCTCCAGCTAACCTGAATTTGAAATTTAAAATTTTTAAATCCAAAAAATTTGAGGTAAAACTGAATTGGTTAGCTCTCAGATATGGAATCTTGGATTTTATATTTTTACTTCAAATTCATTTGAATTTTGGTTGATAAGGTGGTTTGAAAACAGTTGCTAGAAGATTCCAGCAGTTTAGCAACTCTTAACAACCTGAATTCAAATTTCGAGTTTCGAGCTATAAACCTATCTAAAATTCAAAATTTAGTACAAAATAACAAAACTCGAGGTCTAAATATCAGATATAAAATTTGAAAAATAAAAAAAAATATTTTTATATTTTTTTGAAAATTAAAGGAAATGGAAGACAGAAACAAAATTTTGGACAGAACTGCAAAAATGACCTAAGAACTTATATTTTTAAATCTAAAAATAAAGGGAAATATTTTTTTTGAATTTCATAATTCGAATCCTAACACACTAAGTCACTGTAAAAGTATTTATTTTGATTTTTTTGGTTAATATAAAAAATATTAAAAATACTAAAGCTCAAAAGATAGTGAGACAGAATTCTAGCAGCCTGCAAAGCTTAATCTAGAAACAAAGCTCTGATACCAAAAAAATTGATGGGAGACAAATTTGATGAAATGGGTGTGTGGAGATGTGATATACTTACCTAGCAACAACATACTAGCATTAGAGCTCCAGATATGGCCGAATTCATGGATGGAAGGGATGAAGAACTTTGAGCTTGGAACTAGGTGAGCAGAAAATCTGACATCCTTGTGCAAGCTTCCTTTCAAAAAAATAAAAGAGAGGATCTAAGAGCATAGAAACCCTCAAACTAGGCTAAGATACCTTTAAGAACCTTAGATCTAAGGATCAAGAGGGTCTTTTCCCAATAATGAAGAGAATTCAAAGCTTAAGTGGAAGGGAATCACTCACCACTCAAAGATTGAAGGCTAGAGACAAGATCTACACTCCCTTCTTAGATACACCATTAGAGCTTTAATTCATGGCATGGAGCCTTCATCATCATCTTCAAATCACCAAGAAAAACCTGCAAAGAGTCAAGGTAAGGTCAAAATTCAAGAAAATTAATGGAAAAAGGAAGGAATCAACAAGAGAAGTGAAGAGAGTTGCTGAATTTTTGGGCAGCACTTCCTCTTCTTCTTGGACTACTTGGATATTATGTAGAAGAACTTGGAAATGGAACTATGGCTCTTCAAACTCAAAGCACTCACTCTAATTTAAGATCAAACACAACACTCCAACTCAAAATCAAAGAAAGCACTCAAAATTCTAGGAAGAACTCAAGAGAACTTGGCAAGATGGAAGAGAACTCAAACAAGAAAACTTTCATTCAATCAAAATCATTCAATGCTTACAAGAGGGGGGCCTTGGTCCCTATTTATAGGCCAAGGGCAGCTCCTTTGGGCAGCAAGAAAGAGGATTAAGGGACCAACTAATTCAAGTTTAGTTGGTAGCTAATTACAAGATTAGTTCCTAGCAACTAATCCTAACAAGAGAATTCTAGAAACTCCATGTGGCATCATTTCCTTGTAACACTTATCTTCATCTCATCCTTCCACATGTCCTTTAAGGTTTGGTCTTCAATTAGGCTTCAAGGTAGAGAATTTCTTCATAGCTTGGTCAGCCCATAAGCTTGGAAAAAGAGTATTCACTTGATTTTGTCTTTACATAATTCAATCTTGCTTCATAGAATTAGGAGTCTTCAAGAGATGCTTCATAAATTTATGAGAACCTGAAAAAAATTGGACTACAACCTAAGATCATTAATTTGTAATTTCTTTCTCTTGCTAATGTCCTTATTATTCGAGATGTTAGTGGATCGTGAGAGCTATTAAACATCGTGATTACTTTGAGATCTCACGATATACTGGTCCTCATACATGCCTATCTGTAATGATGTCTCAGAATTATTCTAGGCTAGACTCCATATTAATTGCAAATGAAATACAGGACTTGGTGAAAGAAGTTCTTACAATTGCTGTTGCTAGACTTGGTGCAGTAATAAAAAATAAGTACAACTATACACCAAGTTAAAAAAAATTATGGGAAGCCAAGTAAAAAGCGATAGCCATATTGTTCGGGGATTGGGATATGTCATATCAATTACTTCTGAAATGGTTACATGCTATAGAATATTTTAATCCCGATTCCTGGGTAAAATTTATCAGCACTCCGATCAGCATTCCAGCTTGTGCTTAGTTTGATCATGTATTCTAGGCCTTTGCACCCTCAATTGAAGGGTTTAAGTACTGTCATTTGGTTATAAGTGTTGATGTTACTTTCATGTATGGAAAGTATAAGGAGAAGCTGTTGATTGCAACTACTGTAGATGAAAATAATCATATATTTTTGCTTGCATTTGGTATTATTGATGAAGAGTCAGCTGACACCTGGGGTTGGTTCTTAGCTTGCATCAGAGAGTTTGTTACATCACGTCAAAAAATTTGTCTAATTTATGATCGACATGCTGGTATTTTTGCTGCAGTACAAAATGAATATCTTGGTTGGCAGCCATCGAATGCTTATCATGTATATTGCTTGCATCATGTAGCAAGTAATTTCAATTCAAGATTTCGTGATCCCAAACTAAGGGATGTCGTGAAAAAAGCTGGAATGTAATCGCAGCCCAGAAAATTTTAGAAATATATGAGGAACACTGAAAAGTTTAATCCAGAAGCTGTTCGGTGGCTGAATGAAATCCCTTTATCAAAATGGACATGTTCACATGATGACGGACGATGGTATGGGATGATGACAACTAACATATCCGAGTGTTTCAATGAAGTTTTGAAAAATGCTCGATTCCTGCCAATAACAGCTTTGGTGCAGTTGACTTTTTTTCGGCTTGTGTCATACTTTGAAGGTCGACGTGTCCAAGCAAATGATGTAATGGACAGGAACGAAAGGTTTACTCCATTTGTCACGGGACATGTTATTTCCAAGCAAGCTAAAGCAACATTGCATACCATCACAAGGTTTGATAGAGGAAGTGGCTTGTTCCATGTCCAAATTGCTAGACATGGTCATAACATGTCCAGGGGCAATAATACATAGGTACCTGCTATCGATATGTACCTACTATCGATATTATTGAAAATATAACTTATATATGATGTTGTGTACATGCTGAATCATTGTTTTTCATGTTGTAGGTTATTCGTCTATTACAGCAGACATGTACGTGTCAGAAATGATAGTGTTATCATTTACCTTGTTCTCATGTCATGGCTGCTTGTGCACATATTACCATTGATTTTTATATATCATTGATTGGTGCTACACATTACAAGATTATCATCAAACATATGTACCACAATTTCAACCAATTCCTCATGAAGAATATTGACCACAACAAAGTGAACATGGTCTTATTAAACCTGATATCAATAGGTTACGACGAAAAGGTAGGCCACGGTCCATAAGGATTAGAAATGATATGGATGTCCGAGAAGCTGGCAACAGATGTAGGTGCACAATCTATAAGGAGGAAGGGCATAACAGACGGTCATGTCCAAGACTTCTACAAGCACATCAGTAAAATTATAGTAGTCGTATTACACAGATATTCTAAGGTACATCATTTATTTATGTTATTTATCTAATGTTTAATTATTAGTTAATACAACTGTACTCATTGTTTTCATTGTTTAAATTATGTTGTAGTTTCAGGACTGGATTTTGTTATTGCTTCGGGAGTCCTATCAGATGTTCGTGGTTCATGTCATTACTTTCTATTATGTTTGTTGGATTGTAATACACTTCTATGGTTTTAGATGTATTATTGTCTCATGTCAATACTTTGTATTATGCTTGATGTCATTTTTCTTTAAGTAAGATTTTGTATTATATTTATTATAATTATATGTTCTAATTAAATTTCAAAGAAAAATATCATGTTTAGTGTTGTTTGTGATTGCTTATTTTGTTTCGTTTGAGTTATTGTATATTATAGTTATGGATCCCAGTCCTTCCGATCGCACTGTATTATATGATCAGGATGTACATAGATCGACTCTGGTATGAAGGGACAGGATACTACGGTTTTGCATTGTCATCGACGAGAGATGGTTATACGCAGATCGATACCGCTAGATCGGTGCATATTACCTTTATTGATGCATTCCAGTTTTTATGGACTTGCTCGTATTGGATTCATTAAATTGGACTGGAATTTGATCACTGCTCTTGTCGAGCGTTGGCGCCTAGAGACACACACTTTTCATTTCCTGCAGGGAGAGATCAGCATCACCTTTCAGGATGTTGCCATTCGCTAGGTTTGCCAGTTAATGGTCTACTAGTGACAGGTTCTACATGGATAGATTGGGGATAGCTCTGTCATGATTTATTAGGAGTTGTCCTACCACGGGGCAGACTCCAGGGATCGTAATTGAGTTTGGTCTGGCTGACCGAGCAGTTTCAGCACTTAGCTATTGATGCCGACAAGATAGCTATACAGTGCTATGCTTATATTTTGCAGCTGATGGGTGGGTGCCTATTCATGGATAAATCTGGAAATATGATGCATCTCATGTTTCTACCCCTACTAGCAGATTTGGATGATGCTGGACACTATAATTAGGATAGTGTAGGGCTCGCATGGTTGTACAGAGAGATGTGTAGGGCGAGCATATCGGATGCTAGTGTATTGCTGGTCCATTATTACTACTATAGCTGGGGGTTTGGGATAGATTTCCGATCCTTGCATTCCGTAGATTACAGCGATAGGCTCCAGATCCTATGATCAATTTTGATGATGATGGAGCTAGTTTACCACAAGGTCCTTTAGAGATGCAGTAAGTTTATATTAAATTTTATACTGTGTATGATATTTACTAACTTATTTAACAAATTTAATAAATTTATTTTACAGATGGAGAGACATTTTTTCTTTGACACAGGTACCTACACATGTGGTCTCTTCATGTCGTTACTTGATATATCACCTGAGAGCAGATGAGGTAATCATTAATACTTTTTTTTTTTTTAAATGATTGATTAGTCTTATATGTTCTACTTTAATGAATTATGCTTTAAATTATTTATGAATAGGTGATATGGCACCATATTCTGTCGATGTACTTGCACAGTTACCAGATTATTGTCTACATGGTTAGCAGATCTGGTATGCTCAAGTGCCACTTATGTGTTTTCATATAGTGGAGTGGCACTTACCTGATAGAGTGATGCATCAGTTCGGGATTTGACAGGTCATGCCTGATCAGGTTAATACGCATTCGGCACTGCACCATATCGATATGAGGGGATGACCCGAGCAGGACTGGTCCACCACTCATCACGAGTATATTCATTTATAGATGAGTCGACATGATCATATTGTAGATGGTGCTCTAGTTGATGGTATTGTGGATTATCATGATCCCTATATGCAGTGGTACCGCAGCATCACTCATCAATTCATCAGTCATCCTAGTGTGGTTAATGATTATATGGTAAGAAATTTAAGTTTTGCTATTTATTAATGTTAAATTTTATATTTATTGAAACTCATTTCTTATTTTATCTTACAGAGCAATGCCATCACGAGGATACTTTAGCTTGCTTAGCCATATTGCATTGCGACGAACTCCCAGACTATTATGGATGTTTACCATTCCATCCTTCATATTATCGACGAGCATGCACGTGTCCCATTATGAGAGTTTTATCAGGAGGTCGACAGAGAGGACGAGACTCCTTCACCTTACCACTATGCATCTTCATCGGGAGCACCTCCACCATTCCAACATGAATGAGGTACTCGACATTATAGTAACTCTCCATATTTGATGCCTGAGTTCATATTTATTAAGGATGTTGCTACACATTTTGAGTATACCGCTGCACCGGACTACATGATGCAACACGATTATTCCAGACATCGAGGACAGGCCTATGGTGAGGGTTCGTCGCATCATATCTTGGCACAGCAGGCATCGACGAGATGGAGTATATGACAGAGCATCAGCCTCTAGCTGAAGTTGCGCAGATGCCTTGTCATGTCCAGCCTGCACGTAAGAGGAGACGTCCAGCATGTGGGACCTAGGACCATTATTTTTTATTTATTTATATATTATGTGTGTAAAACTTTATTTTGAATTGGAATTCATTTATCATTGAGTGATTTGTCATGCAAGACCAATCCACGGTTCTGAGTAAACTTTTTGACCTTTGTTTTATCTGTAGTCGACAACCCGGTGCCTGGTGTACTCATGCCTCTCCTATGTGGCATCAACTTCTCATCAATGGTAACAACATCCATCATCGATTACGAAGTACAATACAATAATTAAGACAAATAACATATTTACTTTTGAAATAACATATTTACAGTTTAGGGCTTAGGGTTTAGGATTTATGGTCTAGTGTTAGTTTAGGGTTTATTATTTAATGTTTAGGATCTACAATTGGTTTAGGATTTAGGATTTAGAGTTTTTTAAAAAAAATAAATTTTTTATTCAAGAATAGGTGCCATCGGTCCGACCACCAGTCCTGTCCAAGATCGATATTGCATCTCTTCCATACAGTTCCAGATGTGTCAGTACGTCGAGTTAAATGCATGCATGCATCCATGATACATGACATGCATCTGATGGGGCATTGGTTTAGATAGAATGCTAGGTTTCATTTATGAACTGTAATCATTGCTACTCGGTTATGATGTAGAGCCACCAGTGGAGGATGTTTAAGTGGAAATGCAATGGGAGAAATTCATTTATTAACGAGGGCCCACCAAAATGTTTTTGTTTCTAACGGAGGATATATACAGAGATCTCCATCTTCTCTTCATCTAAGGAGTCATGGAAGTGGGAATGATATGCCGTCATGAATGAAGATTTTTTTTAATAATGTAAACAAAAATTATTTATTAACTTAGGTGAAATCGGTCCGGCCATTATTGGTTTTACCATCGGTCCGGCTACTAGAGTATGGACCATCGGTTCGAGTGACGGTGAGGTCGTTACGGTTTGACCACCTATCCAGTCATCAGTCCTGCCACCGGTCCAGTCACCAGGGTCCGACCATCAATCCGGCCACCAATCCTACCACCGGTCCGGCTGCCAAGGTCAGGTCTTCAATCCTGCCACCGATCCGACCCTCATCCTGTCATTGGTCTAACCATCGGTCCGATCGCTGGAGTCCGACCATCAGGTTTGAGTGACGGTGTGGTCCCTAGGTCCGGCAACCTGTCCAGCCATTGATCCTACCACCAGTTTGGCCGCCAAGGTCTGGCCGGCAGGGTCTGGCCACCGATCCGGCCATCAGGGTCAGGCCACCGATCCTACCACTAGTCCGGCCCTCGTCCTGCCATTGGTTTTACTGTCAGTCCGACCTCTAGAGTCCGGCCATCGGTTCGAGTGACAGTGCGGTCGCTAGGATCCGACCACCTGTCCACCTGCCAGTCCTGCCACCGGTCCAGCCATCAGGGTTTGACCACCGGTCCGCCCACCGATCTAAGGTCGATTTAGGGTTCAGGGTTTACGATCTAGGATTTAGGATTTAGGATTTAAGATTTTGGGTTTAGGATTTAGCGTTTGCAGCATCGGACGTGCATTGGTGCAGGGATGACCGGTACATCGATATGCATGAGCCCGGACTCGGAACAAATTAAATTATTTTCTATTTAAATTTTTGATGTAATTAATATAATAAATTACTTTTGTTTAATCTTGATTTAAAAAAAAAAAAAATCCTTGAATTCGTCTTTAATAAGGATGTTTTTAGCTTAATTTGAAATCGTCTTTACCAAAGACGATTTCAAATTTATTTGAAACCGTCTTTGCCATGGACTATTTCATGCCATGCTAGCTGCCACGTCACTCAAAAATACCTAGTTTCGTAAATAAAGCGGAGATCACCTAATTTCATAAATAATTTTTTTGTATTATTTAAAAAAAATTCTTGAAGAGGTCAGTGATAGAGCCCAGTCTTGACTTCGAATTGAAATTGTCTTTGATAAAGATGATTTCAAATTAAATTGAAATCATCTTTGTCACAGACGATTTCATACTATTCTGAAGTACGTTACGCAAAAATATCTAATTTTGTAAGTAAAACGAAGATCACCTAATTTCATAAATATTTTTTTTTCTATTACTTAAAAAAAAATTCTTGGAGAGGTCAGAGCCCAGCCTTGCCTTCGAGGCCCACGTATCGTGATCTGACAACAGCCGAAAAGACACGATGTTTCGAAGCAGTCCCATGAATTTGATCACCCTGCCCTTCCCCCTGTGGTGGATTCTCTCGTCCTTTGCTCTATTAGCAGAGGCATGGATGCCAAACGTAGCTTCGAATGGTGAAGATATAAAAAGAATAGATAATTGTGGGGGATTTGAGATACGAAAAGTTGAACTTTTTTCGAAATAACATATCATGCAAGTTCGCGGATCATCCATGCGTTCCCAACTTTTTTTCATATTCTGTTACCGCATTTGTGTTATTACACTTCATTCTGTTTAATGTACTTGAATCTTGTTCATCATCCTACTAAATTTGTTCTAATCATTATCACGTCCCGAATCAGTACCAAAATCAGTACGCGACCGGTCGCACAAATTCTAGATTTTATCCTAAAAATCATGCAATGCTAGGGCATACAAAAGTCATTTACCTCAATAAAATCTCATTCATCATCAAGCTCGGATATCTGCATGACTTTGTGAAAGACTCTACAGCCCAGTAAGGTTCCCTCACAATCACACCAGTATTAATATAAAAACGGAAAGCAACAAGATCATAATCCGAAAACGATAAATTTTTCGGTCACGCAATCCAAAAGTCAATCACATATCAAAACCTTTCTTAATATTATATTTCCTTTATATGTTTTCATTGGTTTTCCTTCTTCTTTAGGGTTCTAGACTAGCCATTGTCATACGACGCCCATGATTGGCAACCACACTATCAACCATGTATTCTAAGCCCGTGGCCAGGCTAGCTCATGTACAAAGTCCGTGACTCTGGCTGTCCCATATTTTAAACATCCATGGCCGGCTATTCTTCGTACGAAGTCCATGGCTCCGGCAACTTCAGATCCATGGCTAGTCCAAACATCGTTATCACTTTAACCATCTACATCATCTTATCAAATCGTATCACGGTGTTAAACCTGAAATATCAAATTTCTCAATGACTGGCATCACGGTCCAAACCATCAAAAGTTATTTTTATCTGATAAACACATTATCTAAAAATATAAAATAATAACAACCATAGTCATATTATCCTTCATAAAAACTCAATTACGCCATGCAACAATCAATCATGCATGCCAATGCTCATGTACTCAGATCAAAACCATGCAATGTAAAATAATATATAGACTGGTGATCACGTCCAGAATCTTTACCTTCAATCGCTAACCCCAAATATCCGGTATCAATCTATACCCGAATTTCGTCCAAACCCTTCCTACTCAAAAGATTGATCTCCTATGATAAATAAATTCATCAAATCCTAGTTTTTACAAATTTTGAGGAAGAAGGTTCCTCCTGATTTTCTCTTTCCTCATCTTTTCTCTCCTTCCTCTTCTCTCTCATCTTTATCTCTCCTCTTTCTCTCTCTATCTCGAACTCCAGCATATCCCCAAAATTGATCACTATCCCATGCCATCATAGCATGACAGCCTTCCTCTTCTTTTAAACCAAGATCCCTTTCCTCTCCCCTTCTCTCTCTTCTCCTCTTTCTCTGTCTTCTTCTTCTCTCCTCTTTTCCTTTCTCTTTCTCTCTCTTCTCCTCTCTTCTTGGCTCTCTGGCTCTCTGCACTATTGGCTCTCGACGTCCCTGATTAAAAAGAGGAGCAAAACCAATCCAAAACCATCTTAAACATCACCTGAGAAGTCCAAAACCATCAAGATATCTTTTCAACCGTCTGATTTGTGATCTACGCCTCAAACCACGTCCTAATCCGAATCCAAAAGCCTCAGATCAAGCCTAAACTCAGTCGAACTCATCCCAGTTGTTCGATCGAGCGATCGGACAGTCCAGATCACTCAGAAATCATGTGGACTGTCATGAGCTGCACGAAACGGGCTAGGAAATGCCCGGGAAATGCATGGAAAATGCCCGTGCGACGACCGGCTCAGGCTGGGCCGAGCCCATGCGCCCGCGCGCTCACGCGTGTGGGCCTGGGCCGCGCAACGCATGCCCTCCGTGTCGGGCCAGGCCGTGCCTCGCGTGCCCGCCCGCGCATCGTCGCATTCGCGTTGCACGCCCGCGTCCGCGCGCTCACATTGCACGCCTGCCGCGCTGTCGCTCGCCCACCACTCACGACGCACGCCTGCTCTCTCTCGCCTGCACCGCACTCATGCATCTGTGGGTCTGGGGTGTTACATTCTTTCCCCTTAAAATAATTTCATCCTCGAAATTAGCTTGATTGATATTTAAATCAATGCTCTCATCATAATACTTCTAAATCACTACACTTCTACTGCGCACTTTGATATAATTTACTAAACTATCTAGGTTCACTAAATAAATCCTTCCAGAAATTTCTGTCATGTCTTACTAATCATCATATAAATTTCTTAATCACTTATGTCACGGTCTCAAATAATCATAACTAAGCTTTGACATAATTCTTATAATATCCTAATAACGATCATGTCATTATTATTATTATCCTCTTGTATCATCATCCCAAGTGATCATAACTAATCTCTACACCATTCTTGTCATATCCTAATAACCATCATATCATTATTATTTTAATCACTTGTATCACTATCCCAAATGATCATAACCTGGCTCTGATACCACTTTGTCACGCTCCGAATCCAGCACCAGAATCGGCACACGACCAGTCGCACAAACTCTAGGTTTTATCCTAGAGATTATGCAAGGCCTGGGTACACAAAAGTCACTTACCTCAAAAAAACCTCATTCATCAACAAGCCCGAATATCTGCACGACTTTGTAAAAGAAGAAAGTAGGGTTGTGAGCTCTACAGCCCAATAAGGTTCCTCACAATCATACCAGTATTAATTTAAAAAATGAAAGCAACAAGATCATAATCATATAACTAGAAATGATAAATTTTTCGGTCACGCAATCCAAAAATCAGTCACATATCAAAATCTTTCTTAATATTATATTTCCTTTATATGTTTTCATTGGTTTTCCTTCTTCTTTAGGGTTCTGGACTAGCCATTGTCATGCGACGCCCATGACTGGCAACCACACTATTAATCATGTATTCTAAGCCCGTGGCCAGGCTAGCTCACATACAAAGCCCGTGACTCTGGCTATCCCATGTTTTAAACACCCATGGCCGGCATTCTTCGTACGAAGCACGTGGCTCCGGCAACTTCAGATCCATGGCTAGTCCAAACACCGTTATCACTTTAACCATCTACATCATCTTATCAAATCGTATCATGATGTTAAACCTGAAATCTCAAATTTCTCAATGACCGGCATCACGGTCCAAATCATCAAAAGTTATTTTTATCCGATAAACAGTATCTAAAATATAAAATAATAACAACTATAGTCATATTGTCCTTCATAAAAATTCAATTATACCATGCAACAATCAATCATGCATGCCAATGCTCATATACTCGGATCAAAACCATGCTATGTAAAATAATATACAGACTGGTGATCACGTCCAGAATCCTTACCTTCAATTGCTAATCCTAAATATCCGGTATCAATCTATATCTGAATTTCGTCCAAACCCTTCCTGCTCAAAAGATTGATCTCCTACGATAAATAAATTCATCAAATCCTAGTTTTCACAAATTTTGAGAAAGAATGTTCTCCTTGACTTTCTCTTTCCTCATCTTCTCTCTCCTTCCTCTTCTCTCTTATCTTTATCTCTCCTCTTTCTCTCTCTATCTCGAACTCCAACATATCCCCAAAACTGATCACTATCTCATGCCATCATAGCATTATAGCCTTCCTCTTCTTTTAAACCAAGATCCCTTTCCTCTCCCTTCTCTCTCTTCTCCTCTTTTTCTTTCTTCCTTCTTCTCTCCTCTTTTCCCTTATCTTTCTCTCTCTTCTCCTCTCTTCTTGGCTCTCTGGCTCTTTACACTATTGGCTCTCGACGTCCCTGATTAAAACGATGAGCAAAACCAATCCAAAACCATCTTAAACGTCACATGAGAAGTCCAAAACCATCCAGATATCTTTCCGATTGTCTGATTTGTAATCTATGCCTCAAACCACATTCAAATCCGAATCCAAAAGTCTCAGATCAAGCCTAAACTCAGTTGGACTCATCCCAGCCATTTGATTGGACGATCAGATAGTCAGATCGCTTAGAAACCCCGTGGACCGCCGTGAGCCTCACGAAACGGGCTGGGAAATGCCCGGGAAATGCGTGGGAAACGTCCACGCAATGACCGGCTCGGGCTGGACTAAGTCCACACGCTCGCGCGCATGGGCCTGAGCTGTGCAACGCGTGCCTGCCGCATCGGGCCGGGCCGCTCCTCGCGTGCCCGCCCGCGCGTCGTCGCGTTCGCGTCGCACACCCGCGTCCGCGCGCTCACATTGCACACCTTCCGCGCTGTCGCTCGCCCACCGCTCGCGATGCACGCCCGCTCTCTCTCTCGCCCGCACCGCACTCGTGCGTCTGTGGGTGTGGGTCTGGGGTGTTACATTCATGACATGAGATTTATTTTGTGATATTCTGAACAATCTCATTACTACTGGTTCTAAGTTCAACAATGGATAAAAATCGACAAGGAAATATATTCCAAGAAGGAATCATTCGGATTCATGTTTATATGGATTTATCCTACCCATTTCAAAATGATGTAGTAGTCTTTCGTGGTTGCAAGCTTCATCGCTGACACATGAATTGAGATTTGTCTTCTGGTTGAATTTTCAAACTGAATCATTGAAGCATGAGACAGGGCATCAACACTTACATATATTCAAACTAATTTAAAAGTTATAATTTATTTTTGATTAAGAGATCATGACTCAATTTGGATACCAGTAGTTGGGCAAGAATATGCTGCATAGATTCAACTGTATTGCTGAAAATTTTGTTGTTTAAATTTTCCCTCGATTTAACTCTCCACCTCTTGTATTTATTTTCACTGTAAACATTCTTTCTTTTACCTAATAATTTTTTTATTATGAAATATTTTAAATGATTTAAGTGAAAAATGCATGCACCAGCCATGAAGCGATTTGCTCCTCTGTTATCCTTAAAAAAAAAAAAAAAAACCAATTTTCCTTCTCATTGATAATTGCGAACGAACTGCAGAAATAGCTAATAGGAGGATTTTAATTATCTTTTCTTATTGAAGGAGGATTTTCGTAGTGTAAGCGAGAGGACAAGATCTTCCTCTTTGTTCCCGTTTTACTTGTCAGCGTCTTGGTGGTACCAGGTTGACGTACTCACTTTTATATAGAAAGAGACTGTGAAAATCTAAGCATCTTGAATCGAACATTACCTGACGGGACGGGAGCCTGCGCAGTAGCTATATCAGGATTTATCCTCCCATCCCTTTTCTGTATCAAAAAAAAAAAAAAGAAAAAAAAAAAAAAAAAAAAAAAAAAAAGAAAAAAAAAAAAGGAGGATTTTAGTTATCATAACTGGAAATTGTTTCTAGGTTGCAACATCCATTCTATAGATTTCACAACCTGGATTCTATTTCAGTTTGGTTCTCTAGCTTTTGATGTACAGCGCACGCGAAATCATGTCTCCTTCCCTCATTACCTGGGTTATGCCCAAGTTCGGAGGATTCTCTGGGAGCTGCTCTGGCTTGCATAAGCTTAAGATCAGCAACTTATGAGGTAAGTTTTCCTTCTTGCCAAGCAATCCTTTTAGGTTTAGTGAAAAGCTTCTGTCTTACCTGAAGTTGCCCTAGCTAGAAGTTTGGCACCAATATGTTAGTGGTGGAGTCATGTTCAGGGCCTGTATTAGAAAATTCTCACACTTGGATACATCATATTTTCAGTCAAACAATGAAAATTAAGGTTAAAAAAATGCTTAAAATTTCACGCAGCTTTGCAGAAACATCTGAAATTACCACATGACAATGATGCGGAGAAATATGGAGACTTTGGCTTCAAGCTTATGGTGATCCATTTTCTGGCTTCTGTAAAACAGATGTTTTCTAAATCTCTGCAGTTTAGTCATGATGTTAAGGGCCAGCCTGTATGAAACATTACTCATTTCATATCATGCATCGAAAGTTCTTCCTTCCAATAGCTCTGCTGGTCCCGATTTCCCTATAATCAACAAGATTTCCATTGATTCTGTATGTAGTTTCATTAACTACATTGAATTTGTCCAGATTTTAATTTAAGGGACCTAGTGATTCAATTGGAATGAGTACTTATGTAATTACTTTTACATGACAACAACCAAAAAAGAACCAACTTTTCACAGTTATATGCAGCAACATATGTCCTCCTCATACAGTTACATTTCATATCATAGTACAAGTCCTACCTAATTTTGCTTCAATTCATTGAAGATTGAAGGCACTTCACAAATATGTATGAGATTTGATCAGTTTGCTGGTTTTGATGCAGTTGATAAAATTAATGGATCCAGACTTCAGGAGCGAAGGAAAAGTTGAAGATGGAGTACAAGTTGGTAGGTTTATTCCTGTGTTACTGTTGTATGGATGGCAATTTTCATGTCGTCTCCTCTAAGGAGGCATTTTCATGTTGTCTAATAGGGTTAAGTCTTATGTCCTGTTGAGATATGCCCAGTTTAAACTGATTAATTCGTAACTAAAAGTTCCAAGAACCCCCTAATTCTTTTGGTGAAATTGTAATATTTAGACTTTTGGGCGGAAGTCGGCAGGCCCAGCCGACTTCGACCCAGCCCAAGAAAAAAAAAAAAAAAAACTGAGACGAGGTTGAGCAGGGAAGGAAACCGAAATAGGGGAGGCTTCTTCTCCCTAATCCAACCGGAAATCTCGCCGGGGGTCTTGGTGGGAGAGTCGTGAGAGGTGTGGGAGCTGGTTGGCGACAGGTCCATGTAGGTTTGGGACTCGTTTGGTCGGTGGTAGAGTTCCAAACGACAAGGAAAACACCAGTCGTTTTCTTTAAATTTCCCACACCGCCGCCCCATCAAGCCTCTTCATACACCTTCTTCCTCTCCGACGAGCGACCGGGAACTTTCCAACGCCGGCCGATGAGTCCTTTCCCTTTATTTTCAATTTTTAGGAGAGATTTCGAATGGGTTTTTACTGGGTTTCCATTCGTTTTGGGGCCGTTCATCGCCGGAGGTCGCGTCGTCACCTGCTTCCAACCCGTCGAGGTCTTCCAGTGACCTCCTCCCATTGGCCACCACCGGCGACCATGGGAGGTTGGGTTGGTTTAGGCGGGAAAAAGCAACAGGGGGGGTTTCGAGAGAAAGAAGGAAAGAAGAGAAGAAAGAAAGGAAGAAGAAGATGGAAAAAAAAAAAGGGGAGGGTGTGTTCTGTACGGTCCAGAAAAAGAAAATAATAATAATAATAAGAGGAGAGAAGGAAGAGAGAGAAGGAAGAAAAAGAAAGAGAAAGAATAAATATTTTATAATAATATATATTTATAGGAAAGAGAGGATCGGGAAGTTTTCTCAGAATTCATGCAACTAGAAATTTAGATTTTTAATTAAATTATTTATATAGGGAATCAGTCCCCTGAACAGGAAGGCGTTGCGCAGATCTCGGGTACAGACTAGTTCAGGTATAGATAATTGAGTTTTTGAGAGGTAAGGATCTCTGGACCTGATTACCATAATATATATATATATATATATATATGTCTGTTTATTTCGACATGATTTGATTCGGGCATATGAGCATCAGCATACATGACTAGATTTGCATGGATTAGTTGATATTTATGTGCTGGACAGCATGATTTTTTATGTTACTAGCTATGTTCTGGTATACTATGTGTTATCAATAATGTGTTATTTATGTGGGATGGACCATGAATGATGTATTATTTGTGTGGGTTGGACCATGATACAGTTATTGGAAAGCTATGAATATTATGATTGCTATGAGATGATGTGGATGGATAAAGTGATAACGGTATCTGGACTAGCCATGGATCTGAAGTTGTCGGAGCCTCGGGCTTCGTACGAAGAATAGCCGGCCATGGGTATTTAAAACATGGGACAGCTAGAGTCACAGACTTTGTACGTGAGCTAGCCTGGCCATGGACTTAGAATACATGGTTGATAGTGTGGTTGCCAGTCATGGGCGTCGCATGACAATGGCTAGTACAGTACCCTAAAGAAGAGGAAAAATTAATGAAAACATATAAAAGAAATATAATGTTATGAAAGGTTTTGATATACTTGATATGTGATTGGTTTTGGTTGCGTGACCGAAAATTTATTGTTTTCCTGTTAAACTACTGTGATTTTGCTACTTTCAATTTTTATATTAATACTGGTATGATTGTGAAGGAACCTTACTGGGCTATGTAGCTCACTCCCTATTTTCTGTTTTTTTCAGAGACTCGGGATACATAGCGAGGATTGGGCTGGGAGTGAGACAGAGCTTCATTAATGTTGAGTTAGTTAGGGAGTTAGAGTTGGTTTCGGTTACTGATGCTTGTTTTGAATCAGTAGACCAAATAGTGATATTGATTTAATAAATGGATTGTTTAATTGTTAATAAATTATTTATAAAATATTAGTTTTAATTTTGATGTGTTTGACTTTTGTGTACCTAGGCCTTGCATGATCTCTAGGGTAAAACCTAGGGTTTGTGCGGCCGGTCACGTAGTTGAATCCGGTGCTGGATTCGGGAAGTGATAGAAATGGTACCTAAAAATTAGAAAAGATGACTTTATCTATTATCAGAATTAAACCTGTAAAATTGAGACATACCAATTTCATAGAGATGATGTTTGTAAAACATGTACATGAAAAAGGACAAGTTAGATGGTGTAATAGATAACAAGTCCTGATTGGTTGTTAGTAGATACAATCACAAGGATTCCTTTCCTTATTGCCCTTGCTCTTTCTTTAGTGGCCCTTATTTCAAGATTAATACTGCTTATCAAAGCAGCTTCCTCTGGAATAGAGGCTCAATGTTAAGTTAAATTGCTTAAACATACAAGGCAACAAAGATCACATCTATCATCTCCAGCAGCTGGGAGCACAACTATCATTCAAGATACATTTGTGAAAGAATCCAGAAGAATCTGACTTATTATCCAAACAGCTGAATTAATTTTATCACAAACAATTTTCCCTTCAAAAGGCTCTATATTTGACATCATTTCCAAATTCATCAGTTTTTCTAGTAAGGGCTGTTCTTTTGAGTGCAAAATGTTGCTCCACCACCAAATGCTTATGCTTTCTGAATCCATTCTAACAAAGTCATGGGTGGATGTTTCTTCAATAATTGGAGTAATGGGGTGAATGGGCTCTAGGGGAAGGATTGGAAGTGAACCACAAAATTCCATCATCTAAGACAAGGTTCGGATTGGAAGTGAGAAAGCCTATTGTGATGAAAAAAAGGTTTGAAAATGGAATCCATTTCTGTGGAAATCAATCAAGCAACTTCTTAAGCTCATTCTCCTGAGGTAAAAAATTTTTTGTTTAGCAGTTGATGTCAGTTGCAACAATTTTTGTTCCCTTGCTATTTTGTTTGTTAGGAGATGAGAATTTAAGGATAAATAGAGAGTATAACTGTGAAACCCGGTTACTGGGCCAAAGTCGGCGAGCCCAGCCGACTTCAGCCCGGTTACAAAAAAAAAATGAAATGAGGAGATAGAAAGAGGAGAGAGAAGATGAGGAGAGAGGAGAGAGAATGTAAGGAGAAAGAAAGAGGGAGAATAAATATTTTAATAATATATTGTATGGGAGAGAGAAGATCGGGAAGTTTTCTAAGAATTCGTGCAACTAGAAATTTAGATTTTAATTAAATTATTTATGTAGGGAATCAGTCCCCTGAATAGGAAGGCGTTGTGCAGATCTCGGGTACAGACTAGTTCAGGTGTAGATAATAGATTTTTGAGAGATAAGGATTCTGGACCTGATCACCGATTTATATATATATATGTGTGTGTTTATTATTTTAGTTTGCCTAATTTGATCCAAATATATATACATATATTTACATGCATGGTTGCTTTCGGATAGCAAAATTGATTTCCCGAAATATAAGTGATTTGTTATTATTGTTATTTGTGTTTTAGTAATCTTTAAAATGGGTTGGACCGTGATATCGGTTGTAAGAAAATGACATGTTTTGACAAGATGTTGTGAAAAGATAAGTGTTAACAGTGTTTGGACTAGCCATGCTACGGGATCGTAGAATTCTGAGGTAGCCTGAGCCATGGGCTTTGTACGTGAGCTAGCTTGACCACGAGGAATGGTCGATTGTGAAACTAGCCTGACCACGAGGAATGGTCGATGAGACTAGCCTGACCACGAAAAAAAGGTCAATTAACGGGCTTGTACAAGGCTAGTTTGGCCATGACGGATAGCAAATAGCCGATTATGAGATTACCAGTCATGGGTTGGAGCATGATCGTGGTTAGTCCAGTACCCTAAAGAAGAAGGAAAACCAATAAAAACATATAAAGGAAATATAATGAAAGGTTTTGATATATTTGATATGTGATTGGTTTTGGTTGTGTGACTTAGAATTTATCGATTTCCTGTTATATTATTGTAATATTGCTGCTTTCAGTTTTATATTAATACTGGTGTGATTGTAATGGAACCTTATTGGGCTGTAGAGCTCACTCCCTATTTTTTGGATTTTTCAGAGACTCAGGATGCGTGACAGGATTTGGGCGAGCGTGAGATGGAGCTTCATTAATGTTGAGTTAGTTAGTTAGTTAGAGTTGGTTTCGGTTACAGATGCTTGTTGTGAATCAGTAGTCCAATTAGTGATATTGAATTAATAAATGGATTGTTTGATTGTTAATAAATTGCTTATAAAATATTAGTTTTAATTTTGATGTGTTTGTTTCTTATATACCAAGGCCTTGCATGATCTCTAGGATAAAATCTAGGATTTGTGCGGCCGGTCACGTAGCCGATTCCGGTGCTGGATTCGGGGCATGACAGAATGGTATCAGAGCAAACCAGGTTGTAGGATCTTAGGGTATACGTTCATCGAGAGAGTGTGGGTTGATTCTTAGGTAGGATAGATATTATGTCATATTTGTTTTGACCATCTAAGTGTTAGTTGTATACTAATAATGACTGGTGTAGGATTTCCATAGCGCGTGGTAGTGGGCGTGGTCGTGCTAGGAGGCCCACAAGATTTGCGGATCGATCAAATGCTTGGGATCCTATAGAGCAGCATTAGGATACTGGGATTCTATCTGGTGATGAGGAACATCCACAAGAACCAGCATCCAATCCTTTGGACAACATCCCGGAGACTGGGACTACAGAAATGGGAACACCGGGAGGATTTGGAGTTCAGCCTGGGGACCAGGTGGGTCTTCCCCAGCTATTGCAATACTTAGTGCAGCAATAAGCTACTGCAAGAGCTGATACACTGAGATTAATGGAAGCACAACAGCAACAGCAACAGTTCATGCAGCAACTATTATTACAGCAGCAACAGCCAAAAATTAGAATTCCACAAGAACGACCAATCACTTTGATAGATTTTAAGAAGTATGCGCCACCGGTATTCAAGGGAACATCTGATCCCATGGAGGCAGAGGGTTGGTTAAAGGCTGTAGAAAAAGTATTCCAAGCCTTGCGGTGTCCGGAAGGGGAGAAGGTTACTTTTGCTACATTCTTGTTACAAGATGAGGCAGCTGCTTGGTGGGAGTTGGAGCTTGGGAAGCAAGGACCAAACGATGCACCTTTTATCTGGACAAATTTCAGAAAAGTTTTCTATGAGAGGTACTTTCCTTAAAGTATTCAGATACAAAAATTTCAAGAATTTGATCGCTTGGAGCAGGGTAACTTAACCGTTTCTCAGTATACTATAAAGTTTGAAGAATTATCGAGATATGCTCCATCACTGTTAGCAGATGAAGGGATCCGGGACAGGAAATTTGAAAATGGACTTAAAGATCGGATTCAGTATCAGGTGACTACCTTCGAGCTACCTACCTATAAGGAGGTCGTCAACAAGGCACTGATTATAGAAAGGGGATTGGAGGTGGCTCAAGCAGAGAGAGAAAAGCTTTAAAGAAAAGATCCAGATTAGGAGAATTTCAGGATCAACCTAATACAAACACTGATGCAAAGATAAGGAAGCATGACAGTGCTGCTATCCAATGCTACAGGTATGGTGGGTCACATCTTAGGCAAGACTGCACCTGGTTAGGAGGAAAATGCTACAATTGTGGTAAGGAGGGTCACAAAGCAGCCATGTGACGTAGTGGCCAGGGGTCACAGCACCAAGTACCTCAAGCAGCTCATGACGGACTTCAGCAAGGAGGACAATAGAAGTCGGGTACCCAGGGACGGGAGTATGCACTCATGCCGCAGGATGCCAACGCACCCAATTCAGTGACAGGTACGAGTAGGTTATGACCATTTGGGACGGTAATACAAGTGATTAAAATCATAATGACATGATGATTATTAGGATATGACAAGAATAGTGTAGAGCTCAGGTTAGGATGACATGGAATTATGGTATAAGTACTATGATAGATATGAATGGTATTGAATTCAGGTTTTGATTATCTTGACATAAGATATTAAGAAATTAACACGATAATTAGTAAGACATGACAGTAATTTTTGAAAGGATTTATTAGTGAACCTAGATGGTTTAGTAAATTATATCAGAGTGGCGCGGCGGAAGCGTAGTGATTTGCACTGATTTAGATTTAATTAAGCTAAATTTCGAGGACGAAATTATTTTAACGGATGGAGAATATGAAACCCGGTTACTGGGCCAAAGTCGGCGAGCCCAGTCGACTTCAGCCTGGTTACAAAAAAAAAAAAAAAAACCGAGCGAGCGATGACAGAGTCCGAAGCAGGGGAGGTCTTCGCTCAACCAAATCAAATGCCGGTAGGGTCGGAGAGAGAGAAAGTCACCGGAGGACTTGGGGGAAGGAGTCGTGGAGGGGAGAGATCGATGATGAGTCCGGGACGGATTGAAACTCCGATTGGATGGAGTTTGCTTCCCAAACAGTGATTAAATCTATTAATTTGTTTCTTTTAAATCTCCTCACTGCTGCCTTTTGAGCCTCATCGAGCCTCTTCCACACCGTCGATCTCCTCTTTGGCGAGTGACCGAAAGCCTTTAAGCACTAGTAAGTTTTAGTTCGGAACTTTTCTTGGATTTGTTTCGGTTTTGTTTGTTTTGGGGCCGTGGACTGCCGGTGGCCGTGCCGCTGCCCGTCTCTGGTCCATCGAGCCCTCCCCCGACGATCACCTCGCTTGGCCGCTGGAAACTATGGAGGGCGGGGTCTTAGTTCGGGGAACACAGACTGGTTCAGGAGAAAAGAAAAGAAGAAAAGAAAGAAAGGAAGAAGAAGAAGAAGAAAAGAAAAAAAAAAAGAAAGAAAGGGAGAAGCCCTGTTCCATGAAAAAAAATGAAATGAGGAGATAGAAAGAGGAGAGAGAAGATGATGAGAGAGAAGATGAGGAGAGAGGAGAGAGAATGTAAGGAGAAAGAAAGAGGGAGAATAAATATTTTATAATAATATATTGTATGGGAGAGAGAAGATCGGGAAGTTTTCTCAGAATTCGTGTAACTAGAAATTTATATTTTAATTAAATTATTTATGTAGGGAATCAGTCTCCTGAACAGGAAGGCATTGCGCAGATATCGGGTACAGATAGTTCAGGTGTAGATAATAAATTTTTGAGAGATAAGAATTCTGGACCTGATCACCGGTTTATATATATGTGTGTGTGTTTATTATTTTAGTTTGCTTGATTTGATCCAAATATATATATATATATATATATATATATATATATATATATATATATATATTTACATGCATGGTTGCTTTCGGATAGCATGATTGATTTCCCGAAATATAAGTGGATTTGCTATTATTGTTATTTGTGTTTTAGTAATCTTTGAAATGGATTGGACCGTGATATCGGTTGTTGGAAAATGACATGTTTTGACAAGATGTTGTGAAAAAATAAGTATTAACAGTGTTTGGACTAGCTATGCCACGGGATCGTGGAATTCTGAGGTAGCTTGAGCCATGGGCTTTGTACGTGAGCTAGCTTGATCACAATGAATGGTCGATTGTGAAACTAGCCTGACCACGAGGAATGGTCGATGAGACTAGCCTGACCACGAATAAAAGGTCGATTAACAGGCTTGTACAATACTAGTTTGGCCATGGCGGATAGCTAATGGCCGATTATGAGATTACCAGTCATGGGTTGGAGCATGACCGTGGTTAGTCCGGTACCCTAAAGAAGAAGGAAAACCAATAAAAACATATAAAGAAAATATAATAAAAGGTTTTGAAATATTTGATATGTGATTGGTTTTGGTTGTGTGACTTAGAATTTATCGATTTCCTGTTATATTATTATAATATTGCCTTTCAGTTTTATATTAATACTGGTGTGATTGTAATGGAACCTTGCTGGGCTGTAGAGCTTACTCCCTACTTTTTGGATTTTTCAGAGACTCAGGATGCGTGACAGGATTTGGGCTGGGCGTGAGATGGAGCTTCATTAATGTTGAGTTAGTTAGTTAGTTAGAGTTGGTTTCGGTTACTGATGCTTGTTGTGAATCAGTAGACCAAATAGTGATATTGAATTAATAAATGGATTGTTTAATTGTTAATAAATTGCTTATAAAATATTAGTTTTAATTTTGATGTGTTTGTTTCTTGTGTACCAAGGCCTTGCATGATCTCTAGGGTAAAACTTAGGGTTTGTGCGGCCAGTCACGTAGCCGATTCCGGTGCTGGATTCGGGGCGTGACAATAACTCATCTTTTTTTATTTAAAGGAAAGCGTTTAAAATTAAAGCAAATTTTCAATAAGCCAATCTGAATTCAATTTGGTGAGGGAGAAAATCAGCTGTATGATCCTAAATTTTGAGAATGCTTAGCTTATGGCTCCTAGTATGGAGTATCTTATTTCTAGTGGGAGGACGATTTTTATTGGTAGTGGAGAAATTGGTGTTTAGCAAAATTGGGAAACAAAAGGCTCAATGTTTGAGAAGATCTAGATTAGCAGCCTTTAATTTAGGCTTTTCTTTTTCTAATGATAAAGTTTATGATTAAGTGGATGCTTCCATGGCAAGGTAAGATGTGGAAGCAACAGATGACCCTTTCTGAATTTTAGCTACGCTACAGAGCTGTCAAGCTTGTTTGGACTTTCATATATTCTCAAAATTCTTACAAGTGTCTTTCTGGAGAAGGGCTCCATATGTTTTCCTTTGCAATAGCATATGTGTCCTGCTCTGTCACCATCCTGTGAAGCCTCAAGGAACAGAAGAATTATTGATTCTTATGGTTGATTGAAGGTTCTTTTGAAGCCTTTGGGATGAGATGGAATATTGGGTATCTAAATGGGATGGAAAACATTGTTTGAAGGTTGTCATTTTTACTATTGCAAGGCTCTGTTCTATTCTTCAAGCCTCAAGGATCATGACTTATTAATTTTATTGTGATATTGACATATCATCAGGTATTCTCTTTAAGGTGATTTAATTTTTTTTCTACTCAGGCTAAAGTATCCAAGTGGGATGTCTCTCTATCTATGGTCCATTGGAAAATCAAGTATATGATAGGGTGGCATGTTAGTGGATGAATTATAGTCATAAAACATCATTCTGCAGTAAATACAATGTTATATCTGTATTTCTTGGTCAGTCCTTGTGTTAGGAGCCACATCATCATATCCTGTCTTTTTGCAGCTCTTCCTATATGTTGGACTCTTACAATGTCACAATTGTCATGTAACTACGTGTGATGACCCGTGTGGCTGTGTATTTAGTTTCATATAGGGTATTCACTGGGAAGATCTTGGATATTTATACAGGACTGAAAGATCCAAAATTACCTTCCAGTCAGTTTTTTTAGATGAGGTCCTGGGTTATTTATTACACTAGGTGAATGACACCTAAATAAAGGCCTAATAGATCTTGTAAATGGTAAATGTAGAGGTAATAAGGCATCCATGGTAGGCGCTGATTGGGTCAGACTTGGTAGCTTCATGTATGGTGCTTCAGACCAAACTCTCATACTTTACAACTGTGTCTTCTTCCTGCATTGGATGCTCCAACTAGTATGCAGTACACTCTCCGAGTGTGGTCATATTTTAGGTAGTTGAGCTTATCAAGCCAGCTGTAACCATAGCTACTTCTCTCTCACAGCACTGGCCTTTGTCATCCGAATCTTACTGCAGTGTTTGAATCAGAGTTCTTGATTGTTTCTGTGTGCATCTGACAGCACATAGCCAGCCAGGTCATGTTAGAAGATGGGTTATGGATACCTAAGTCTTCTAATATCTTGTTGGGCTCAGCTATGGGATTGAATCTTCTAGACCAAGTTTATCTTGTCCTTAAACAATTTTCATTGAAATATGAGGAGTCAAGCACACTAATAACCTGGTGAAAAAGTTATCCCGTCATGAGAATATCATCTTTACATTCAATACCATTGCACAAATGTGAAATCATGCTCACATAATATTGGAAGTTTTCTGCAAAGTATCCATGTGATTGCAATGATATATATGGGAATTCTTTAAGTGGGGGCTTCTTGTTTGTTCCTTTCTTGATTCCTTGGGCCACATTCTCACCTCCTTTGCGTGCTTTTGGATTTACATGATCGACTTTGATGATCTCTTTAAGAATTATTGATGGGCACCTTTGCCAAATGACTTATGATAGACTCACCTACTGCCTACTGACCTTGGGTCTATCAGCATCATCCAGAATCTGCTTTTCTTGTTTCAGAATATATAAAGGCAAGAAAGCATTCCCAAGTACAGAAGCTGCTTAAAAGGAAAAGGTACCTCAATTGCTCGCATCTTTGCTATTCTTTATATATTTTGTATATACATATAGACACCTTTCTTTGCTGCATTGGAGGTAAACTGCAACACACGGTTAGAAAAAGAGAATGAAGCAATGGTTTATGCTTGACTCATTTTTTTTTTCCTGGTAATGCTCTGACATGGAGATAGATATGAATATGGATGATAGTTGTGGGAATACAGCTCAGCATTTTTACATTTTAGATATGGGTATTATTTTATTAACTGATAAAATGAGAAGATAATGAAGATATGCAAAATGCTTACAAAAAATGAAAAGCATTCTGGGAGTCATGATTATGTGCTCCATGCACATTTTTTGTTTTGATGGAAATATGCTGCATGCACAATAAGACCTTGTAAAAAGTAGTTTGACTTAACTTTTGGTTATACAAAAAATTCCTAGAGGTGAAATGTGATATGCCAAATCTTTGAACTAAATTTGTCAGCATGCCATCTTCATGACTCACCAAAGGAAGGCTACGGGGATTCTGGATGCAGCAGTAAAAGAAAAAAGCAAGTTCGCATTGTAATGGATGTATGCATCTTGCTTTCACTCTGAAACCATGTACTGAATTTGCAAAATGAAGGGGCATTTTTTTTTGAGGAGATGGCATTAAGGGCTAGAACTGGTGCTGTTCAATGGTGGATGCTTTATCAGATTCTTTTATTGTTGGTTTGATTTTGCACTGTTCCTCTGACACAAGGTTAGAATATAATGTATTACTAAAACAGCCTCTACTTGCTTGAATACTTTATTAGTGTCTAAACTTTGTTGCTTTGAATGATTAACAGACAATGAGAATGTTTGGTAATGATATGGCAGCACTGCAAAGATCAATCATCAAATTCTGATTCGAGAAAGCACTTTTAACAATCCGCATCTGAAGAAATGCAAGTAATCTGCTTGTCTTTTCAAATTTGTTAATGGACTCATCTCATCCATGCTTTCCTGGTTAAACAATAGCATGCAACAATAAAAACTACAATTCCCCACAGAAATATAAGTGCTCATGCTAACAGAAGTACAACCATGATCAATTTGGTCCAAACTTGCGCTCTGCAAGAGCTGGCATTCATATCCAAAGAGATGAAAGTAAGGACCTAAATAAAGTGTCCAAAATGCCCACTGAATAATTTGGTGGTGTCTTTTTTCTTGACAATTTTAATATGGAGTCATAACTCCAAGAGCTTCAGAGTAGCATGGTGCCCAGATTCAGAATGAGATAATGGCATGGGTACAATATCTGGAAGGGTTTTGTTTCTGTATTTCAGAGTCTGAAGCGTACAACATGGATTTGCCTCCCACACTGAAGTATTCCAGGTATCCGTTTTTACTGCCAGGCAGATACGAGAACTTGTGCCAATTAGAGGTCCTGCTTTTCTTGGACTGTAAATTTAAATACTACCACTAATTGCTTCCAGGAATTACAATATAAAGCATGTGAAGTCACCATCTGGATACAGTGAGTGTGCTGCATTTTAACTGCTTTCCAAACAGTCCTGGCTTAAAAAGATTGATTCCAATAAGGATGTCATCTTGCTTCTTTTGTAATCTTGTTAGCATTATTGCCCTTTGGAGTATTTTATTTATACTGAAATTTGTTTTTCTGCATGGACTAAATACAATCTGTTCTGAGATCTAGATTAGATTCTTTGGTTTTCCTATCAGCAGAAAAGCCAAATACAATCTTCCACTTCTATCAGAAAAATATATAGTTGCCTTCCCAAATGAGAAATTTCCTTCTGGACAATCAGTTAAATTTTGCTGTGGTATTTAGGATTGAAACACATGGATAAATAGCAGTCAATTATATTTGCCATTTAAAGGTACGTGGTGTGGGTGAAAGTTGCAACCTCATTATTTAATATGGTGGGGGCTTTCTAATGAGGGAGAGAATCCAGAAAAGAGAAGAGAGATGTAGGAAAACAGCAAAAAAAAACATGAGGTGCTCTTTTCTTTTTTCTATTCTTTTGAGACCCATATTTGAACCATTTCGCTTTTTTCTGTTTAGTGCACCAAAGATTCTCTCCCTTTCAAGTCAAAGAGGTGGAAAAAAACAGAGAGAGAAAAAAATGAAAGAAAGATGACTTGGAGTGGAGAAAAGATGAACCACAGCTCATGCATATATTCTTCCACAAGCCCCACTCATGTATTTCATAAGGCTGAGCGAAGCACAGAGACAGCAGGAAAGCATCTCCTGCATTAGATTTATGGTGGAAGAGAGGTAATGACCCAGGTCCCTTATCTGACTCCAAGGGTGTCAGATACGTTGCTCAATTTCTCATGCCTTCAGTTCTTGATGGGTTTGCAGGAAATGCCCAACCAAGGTGACAATCGAGGATTGGTCCTCTCAGTTGATGCTAAGCCAAGGCTTAAATGGACACAACAGCTTCACCGGCGCTTTGTTGATGCAGTCTCTCAGCTTGGTGGAGCAGATAGTAAGTAGCAATCTCTTTCTTCTTGCATTAGAATCATTAATTTGCTCTCGATGCCGAAGTCCTGTTTTCTCTCATCCAATTATAGAAGCAACACCAAAATCATTGATGCGAGCAATGGGAGTTCCCGGGCTTACTCTTTACCATTTGAAGAGTCATCTTCAGGCATATCCTCTCCCTAACAAGTGTAATATCTATAAAATATTGTTAAAAGGAGAACTTTTTTCGTAGTATGATACCAAATCCACTCTTATATTTGCAGAAATATAGGCTAGCAAAGAATCGAAACACAAACACACCAAATGACAATAAGATAGAAGGTGAGATGTTCTGTTTTTTTTTTTTTTTTTTTTTTGTAGTGTTTTGACCTCACAATTTTTCTTGCTGGACTACAATGATCTTCTGCAGCAGATTGCAAGGCAGCTGGTAACATGACCATAGAGAACGAAGCTTCCCATATTGATCAGGAGAAAACTCCAGCTCAGTTCAACGAGTATGATGAATGAAATCACAACCGATTTCTTTCCTCGATATCTGCTCACACTATCGGCATCTGCTCATACAACAAAAATTCTCTCCTTTCAGGCCCATGGTGCAGATGCAAGTCGAGGTGCAGAGAAAATTGCAGGAACAAATTGAGGTGAGCTCAGATGATACTCGAAGTCATCTCATCAAGCCAAAGTCCTTTCTAACGGAGGAATTTGAATGGTTCCTTCAGGTGCAGAGACACTTGCAGCTCCGTATCGAAGCGCAGGGAAAGTACCTGCAGTCGGTTTTGAGAAAGGCACAGGAAACACTTGCTGGTTACAGTTCGAATTCATTGGGAGTGGAGGCCGCCAAGGCCGAGCTCTCGGAGCTGGTCTCTGCAGTGGAGACGGAGTGCTTGAGTTCTTCCTTTTCGCAAGGTAGCTTGATTCCCAAAGGATTTGAACACACCGATTGCTCCACGGACAGCTGCTTAACTTCGTCTTTAGAGGGACAGGAGGCCAAGGTTCGAAAGCAACATAAACCGGAGCACAGCTCCTCTCTTGAGAATTGGAGTGAAGGGTCTGATGAGATCAATCCTAATAGCATGAAGGCAATGGAGACTCAAGTGAAAGACATGCCCGGTAAGGAGAAGGGAAGCTGCAGTAGCATCCATGGGGAAGCCAACGTTGAACAGCCTGCAAGCGGAAAGCAGGAAACCAATAGTTTCGGGGTCCCAGGAGGGCTCGATCTAAACAGATAGTTAAGCAGTAAAAGCTGGGAGTGAGCAATGCCATTTGCCATTCGAGGCACTTGGGTTGAGAATTATCTCTCGAGGACCGCAGCACCTGAGAGTTGAGCTGCCATCAGCTGCTGCTCTGCAATTTGTTTGTAATTGTCGATGTGTTGTTGTATATGCTGGCCAGACCGGATCGTTGTAAAGCTTGGTCCTCCATTATAGATGGTATATACTGTGTGTTTTATTTCTATGAAGTGGTTGAAGGTGGGGAGCAGGGTGATGACACATGGCATTTGAATAAATATTTCTTGGGCCATTGTTTGGTACGCCTGAGGTCGTCCAGGGGAACCTGGACCCAACTCATAAGGTTGTTCTGGCTGCCGACTGACCTTTGTTCAGCCAGTTGGCACCACCTTACCCAGCAGCTGCACTGGGGAAAGATTCTTGGATTCAGAATTGTGGCTCTCACCATTATTTTGTTTTTTTTTAATATATATATATATATATATATATATATATATATATATATATATATATATATATATATATAATGAAAGGTATGCTGACCCATACCTCCCAGCAGAACTGGAAGCGGGACCTTTTACCATGCTGAGAGGGTTCATTGCACCTACTCTAATTGACATTTTGACAAATCATATCAACATGTTTCTTGATAATAACACGTTGAAAATATTTTATAAAGATCTATGCATGCATGTGTGTGTTTCATTCCATATCCGCTACATATTAGGTAGACTTTGGATGCTCATATAGGTTCGAAGAATTTAGATATCATTTTCCATCTAATCTTTTTGATGAGGTCCTTGTTATCATGAGTTGATTACACCCTCTTGATGGAACTTGTAGAAGCCATATATGTCTCATGGAATCAAAGTGGATACCTGGAAAGCAATGCTTTTTTATATAATTCTCAGCTTTTTGTCATGTATTTTCACACCGTTATTATATAACAATTCAGAACCTCATTTACAAATACTAACCAGAAAATATTATTTGATTTTCTTGATTTTATATCGATATCTAATATCTATCTAATGTATAGCCAATATAAAATCAAATACACATACATACTGATATTCACGTATAAGCATTTAGTGGGTGGGCATTGAGACATTCCCCTACCCTTCTTGTTTACCCTTTTTGTTTTTTTTAACCTCCTCTTCTTTTTTGATAAAAATTTTACCTCCTTTTCTAAACATCCACATTTGCAGTTTTTCTTCATGATTGAATACGTTGTAATATCTTAAACTAAGTAAGTTGTTATTTTATTTCTCAATTCTCTCCTTAAAAAAAAAAAAATTAACACGTGCATAGCCATATGAACTACTAATATTCCACTGCAAGTTTTTCTTTTGAAATAACATGAAGGGGTTCTAACCCTATGAAATCTTTATCTAATCTACTGAGATAATAAATTTGAAGTGGTGTGGTTAAGACTAAAATTCAGTTAATTGGTATACTACGGTAGCACGTTCTAGTGACTTCACCGCACTTTAGCATTAGTTTTTATTTGGAATGTTTATTATACCCTTGGAGTCATATTTGGTTGGAGATAAATACGGGCCAATGGATCTATGATAAGTTGTCCTCTTATTGCCCCGGTATCATATGTATTACCTTACTTGTAATTTGCATTCATGTTATATTTTATTTTGATATAATATGAAAAAATTTGTCCCTCATTTAGAAATTTTTGCTATTTCCCACCTTCACAATTTTTACATTTTTAATAAATGTAACCATTTAATATAGTTAGTCCATGAAAAACAAATATGCCTTCCCCCCCCCCCATCCCTTTCCAACCAAAGGGAACGATATTGCTGCTTCTCCTCGGCATGTTAATGAGACTTCCGGTGTGGCACGAGGGAAATCGGCATCTGTGGGCATTGCTGTTGTCAAAGGAACTGCAGAGACCTCTGGTGGTATTGTCGTGAGTTCCGTGGAAGTGGGAGGAGAGGGGTATGTTGGGAAGGGAGGCAGTGAGATGAAGTAGGGATTGGGTAACTAGGGAATACAAAGGTTGGCTTTGAAGGGGTCTAAAGGGGCTATGGGCGGGGTTAGAAAGCTAGGTGGATACTGTCAGTCAAAGGGAGAACTCAATTTGTCAATCCGGGAAACAATCAGCAGTAAGATTGATGTCCCTGCAAGCTTGAAGGTCAATCCAATTCCACCAAGAGGTGATGGGGAGGGTACCGAACAGATGAGTCATGAGAAGGTTGTGGGGAAATTGAAGCTGGCTTTGTTCACTGTAGGTGAGGTTGGGGGGATGGAGGATGACGAGCAGTGTATGGGGAGTGAACCTGGATAGCTGAAAAACTGTTCGAAAGATTGTTAATTTCCTGTTATAAGAACTCTTGTATGGAATGTGAGGGGGGCAAGTAAACCTTCCTTTTATCCTGTTTTTGGTAGAATTTGCCAGTTACATCATCTTGCTATTTGCATCTTATTAGAGACTAGACTTGGAGGGCCCAGTTTGGATCGTATTCGTCAACACTTTCCAAAGGACTCCAGGTGATGTGGCGAGACCGTTGACATGGGGAGCTGACAGGCGCCACGTCAAAGGAGGCCGCCGCGTCAAATGCTAAGTCAACTCTTTAGCCCGGACTGCTCCGCCGAGCTGAGCTGAGCTCCCTCAAGACAATGACCCAAGCTCCGTCCTCCGCCAGGTTGAACCCGCGAGCTCAGCCCTCCAGAGCGAGATCCTCGGAGGTTGAGCCCTGTGGTCGGAGTCGAGCTCGGCCCCCCTCCGCCACGTGGAGCCTCTCCGAGCGCGAGCCCTCTGGACCGGGCCCGCACTCTGCCCTTCAAAGCGAGACCCTCGGAGGTTGAGCCCTGTGGTCGGAGTCAAGCTTAGCCCTCCTCTGCCATGTGGAGCCTCTCCGAGCGCGAGCCCTCTAGACTGGACCCGCACTTTGCCCTCCGGAGCGAGACCCTCGGAGGTTAAGTCCTGTGGTCGGAGTCGAACTCAGCCCTCCTCCACCACGTGGAGCCTCTCCGAGCGTGAGCCCTCTGGACCGGGCCTGCACTCTGCCCTCCAGAGCGAGACCCTCGGAGGTTGAGCCCTGTGGTCGGAGTCGAGCTCAGCCCTCCTCCACCATGTGGAGCCTCTCCGAGCGCGAGCCCTCTGGACCGGGCCCGCACTCTGCCCTCCAGAGCGAGACCCTCGGAGGTTGAGTCTTGTGGTCGGAGTTGAGCTCAGCCCTCCTCCACCATGCGGAGCCACTCCGAGCGTGAGCCCTCTAGACCGGGCCCGCACTCTAGCCTCCAGAGCCGAGGTGACCTCGCAAGCTCGGAGCATCTGGGTCGGAGCAAGCCCTGCCATCCCAGGATGTCGGCGAGCCACCCAAGGACTATGGAGTGACGCCCCCCATACCGCCATAATGCCTGTCCGCCCATACTTCCAGGAGGATGGGCCAGTCTGAGAGCATGAATCCCTGGGGCGGCGACCCCAGAATCGAGGCTCTGCCAGGCTTCTCGAAATGGGGCGACCGGAGAAGATGTCAGAACGAATGGAAGCTTCTCCTATCATATGTCAGGAAAGAAGTCCCATCCACGGCACGGAATCCCGCCGCACACGCCTGCCAGCCTAGCGAGAATCCCGAGGCAAGCATCAAACGGCCATTTTTTTTCAACTACAAAGAACGATCGACACCCCTAGAAGGGGGAAGGTAACAACAATACAATACCAACACAAGTGCAAGCTCAATCAAGAGGGCAAAGCACCACCACCACCACTACCGAAGAAAAACGAGGGAAACAAGGAAAGGAGGTAGAACAGGGAACTCCTCTGTCCCCGTCGTTATTCTCCCCCTGCTACATTTTCGTCTTCATTCTCACACCATTTACTCCTCCTAGTGTGGAGTCCATCGAGAGGTGCCCGACCGAGAGGATCTGTTCCCCTGGATCGTCACTGCCTTGACCGTCGAAGTGTCCCCACCTGAAACCCCGGCCCGGGTCACTAACCCCTGTTTCGCAGGTCCAGGACCAGAGGATCGCCAGGCAATAGCGAGGGGAGCGCACTCCGGCACCGGCAGCAGCTACGGGCCACAGCGATCTTGGCGGCAATAGATTGGCATGCCAGAAAGGGGGGGCGGCCGGTAGCGACATTGCGAGCGGTCTCTGATCCAAGTCGAGCCCACCATCTCTTTGCAGATTGATACTCCACGGAAAGATGGTGACGACAAGGACAAGGGAGGCCTCCACCAGTCGTGCGGGGGACTCCCCCTCCCGGGGGAACCCGCACCGCCAAGAGGCAGAGCCACCCATTCCGGTTCAGCCACCTCTGCCAGAATCTCAACTAGCTGCACTCGCCCAGCAGATGCAAGTCCTTGCCATGGCAGTGCATCAGCTTCAGCACCAGCACCGGTCCTTGGCTACCCACCAGCAGCCAGGAACTCCAGCGGCCCACGCCGCAACTCCCTACGACAGCTTGCGCTCCTTCCAAGGAAGGCCGTCACAACCGCGGGCCACCACTGACAACCGGGATAGCCATCAAGCTCCGGCGAAAAGACAACGAGCCGGCTCTGCTGACAGAGAGAGCCGCTCACCAAACCTCGGACGGGAGGTGCCCAGACCCCACCGAGGCAGAAGAAGCAAGACCCCCCGCCACGGGTGCCATGCACCCATGTCACCTTCTCTGTCTCCTTCGATGGAGGGGTCCACTGATGAAGCCGTCAGGCGCGTGACGGAGAAGTGCCTGGAAGAACGTGAGCACAAGCTAGCGGAGTTTTCCTTCCAGTTTGCCAACATGCAGGGCTCCGCTAGTGAGCCAGCGGGCTATGACACCCGCCCCCATTCTCCCAAGAAATCCAAGCAGAGCCGATTCTGCATCGATTTCGAATGCTGCAGGTGGATCCTTACGATGGGACCACCGACCCCCTGGACCACCTGGAAAGCTACCGGACCCTCATGAGGGTCCAGGGGGCCTCCGACGCTCTTCTCTGCATCGCTTTTCCCGCTACTCTCTGGAAAGCAGCCCGGGTGTGGTTCACCCATTTGGAGCCGGAGAGTATCAGCTCTTTCGCCCAGCTAGGGCAGAAGTTCGTGGCTCACTTCGATGCCTGCAGGAAGTTGCCACAAGAGGCAGACAGCCTCTTCTCCATCTGGCAGCAGGACCGCGAACCCCTGCGGGACTATATGGCCCGTTTCAAGGCCGCCGTGATGGAGATCTACAGTCTTGATGAGCCAGTCACCATGCTGGCGCTGAAGCGAGGGCTCAGGACCCCCCACCTGACCTACTCGCTAGACAAGAAGCCCCCAAGACTTACTCCGAGCTCCTTCTCCTGGCCTAAAAGCATATTCGCGCTGAGGAGGCGGATCGTACGAGGCAAGAGCTCGATGGAGGGCCACTGAAGAAGCTGGCCCCCACTGAGACGCCCGGGACCCGGAAGCCAGCACCCCAGGCTCCGAGTTCCCAGAGGGACCGGCTAAGACCGAGAGGGGCTCCCATTCCCGAGGAGGGTTACACCCCTCTCCTCGCCCCGAGGACTAAAATCCTTATGGAGATCGAAGGCGAGGATTACCTGAGACGCCCGCCTCCACTGAAGTCCTCCACCAACCGTGACAAGACAAAGTACTGTCGTATTCACCGTGACCACAGCCACGACACTGAGGACTGGCTTAACCTCAAGTGGGACATTGAGGAACTCATCAAGAGAGGCTACCTCAAAAGATTTGTGGGGGGCAGACCTCAAGTGGAGTCCCAGGCGCTCATCGCTCTCCCGCCAGCTCCAACCATCGACAACCATCCTACTGAGAAGCCGTTGGGCATGATCTCCTGGGGAGCTGCGCGCGCATCCAAGAGGACCCGAGGGGCAGGGGACCCTAAAAATGTACTCCCCTTTATGAGGGAAGGGGAAGATGGGAGAAAAAATGTAAATAATTATGTCGTGGTCGTCGAGATGACGATCGTAAAGCATCCAGTAAAATGCATCATGGTTGATAGTGGAAGCTCCATAGACGTGCTTTTTTATGATGCCTTCTCCAGGATGAGTCTTTCCCTCGATCAGCTTAGGCCTGTGCATGCACCCCTTGTTGGTTTCACAAGTGATTTCGTGAGGGTAGAAGGAGAAATCACTCTCTCGGTCACGGCCGGGACCTCACCTCGGCAGAGCACCGTCATGATGACTTTCACGGTTGTACGGCTCCCTTCCGCCTACAACATGATCTTGGGTCAGCCCGGGCTCAACTTGCTTGACACCGTTGTCTCCACCAAGAGGCTACTTGTACAGTTTCCTACTCCTTACAGTGTCGGGGAAATGAGGGGAGCACCCCAGCCGGTGCAGCATTGCTTCCAAACCCTTCCTGAGGCCAAGGTCCCCGAGGATGACCCTAGTGTAGATGACCTAGACCAAAGGACCCAAGACCCCAAGGGAGGCCTGGTCGAGTGTCTACTTTCCTACCCGCTCGAAGACGATCCCACGAAGATGGTGCAGATTGGAGCCCAGCTACCTGAGGAGGAGAGGGCCCAACTACTGGGATTCCTGCGGGTGAACGTATATGTGTTCGCTTGGACGGCGGCGGACATGCCAGGTATCCCTCCTGACATCATTACTCACAAATTGAGTGTTGACCCGAAGCACAAACCAGTTCGGCAGAAGAAGAGTAGTTTCGCCCCGGAGAGATAAGCAGCTATCAAGGAGGAAGTTGATAAACTCCTGGCTGCCGGTTTCATTCGGGAGATCCAGTATCCGAGCTAGCTGACGAATATGGTCATGGTAAGGAAGAATAATGGCAAGTGGAGGATCTACGTAGATTTCACCAACCTCAATAAAGCTTGCCCGAAGGATAGCTTCCCCCTACCGAAGATCGAACAGCTGATGGATGCCACCTCTGGCCACAGGCTGCTCTTCTTCATGGATGCGTTCTCCGGGTATAACCAGATCCGCATGCATCCAGAAGACGAGGAGCACACCGCCTTCATCACCGACCAAGGGACATACTGCTACAAGATGATGCCTTTTGGTTTGAAGAATGCAGGAGCCACCTATCAAAGCCTGGTCAGTAAGGTCTTCAAGGACCAAATTGGCCGCAACATGCAAGTGTATGTGGATGACATGCTCATCATGAGCAGGCCAAGCTCGAGCCATGTCGCCGACCTCGCCGAATCCTTCCACAACTTGCGGCGACATCAGATGAAGTTAAACCCGACGAAGTGCGCTTTCGGAGTGGCGGCAGAAAAATTCTTTGGCTTATGGTCACCCAGAGGTGCATCGAAGCGAACCTAGAAAAGGTTCAGGCCATCACCAACATGGAGCACCCAACCTCCAAGAAGCAGGTTCAGCGCTTGACGGGGCGTATCACCACCCTCAGCAGATTCATCTCGAGGTTGGCTGATCGCTACCTTCCATTTTTCAAGGCACTGCGCAAGATGCATGACTTCACTTGGACAGAGGAGTGCAGAATAGCCTTCGAGGAGCTGAAGAATTTCCTCGCCTCTCCCCCATTGCTCTCCTGGCTAGAGGAGGGCGAGGAGCTTCTGCTGTACCTAGCGGTTACACTGGGAGCTGTCAGCTCGGTTCTCATCCGCGTAGACGAGGACAAATCTTAAAAGCTAGTATACTACACCAGCAAAATCCTCCACTATGCGGAGATCATGTATACTCGCTCTAAGAAACTCATTTTTGTACTAATAATGTCTGCTAAGCGTCTCAGGCCCTACTTCCAAGCACACCCAATAGTGGTCGTGACAGACCAGCCGCTGAGGGCCATACTCAACCGACCCGAGACTTCCGAGAGATTGGCTAAGTGGTCCCTACTGCTCAACGAATTCGACATAGTGTACCGATCGAGGTCCTCATAGAAAGCCCAAGTCCTAGCTGACTTCGTGGTTGAGTGTACCAGGTTCGCCGAGGAGCCAGAGCAAATAATAACGGAGCCCGGGCCGGGAGAAGAGCCTTGGATCCTCCACGTGGACGGAGCATCCAATTCCGGTGAGAGCGAAGCAGGCCTCATCCTCACTAACAGCGATGGAGTTGTGGCGGAATGCGCCCTTCGCTTCAAGTTCGTCGCGACCAACAACCAAGCGAAGTACGAGGCACTCCTCACGGGCCTAAGAGACTCCCGCGAGTTGGGTGTGCAGGACTTAAAAGTCTTCACCGACTCCCAGCTGGTTGCCAAACAAGTCTCCGGAGAATATGAAGCAAGGGACACCCAGATGATGAAGTACCTAGAGCAGGTCTGTGTAAGCACGATAAGCCTCCGACGCTTTAGCATCTTCCACATCCCCCGAGGGAAGAATGCGCACGCGGATGCACTGTCTAAGCTTGCGACCTTATCGGACTCGTCGCTGGGACACACCTACATCGAGTACCTCGAAAGTTCCAGCTACGAGAGCTCGACGGGGGTGCATTAAGTCACCCCCGAAACGAGCTGGTTGGACACATACATCCGGTACACCACTGATGGCTCCCTGCCCGAAGACCGCGTAGAAGCTGCCCTCGCCAAGAAGAAAGCCTCCCGGTTCGTTCTGATGGAGGGCCAGCTTTACTGCCGATCCTACTCCTATCCACTCCTGAAATGTCTCAGGCCCGTCGAGGCAACCTGTGTGCTCCAAGAGATACACGAAGGCCTCTGCGAGAATCACGTGGGAGGGAGAACGCTGGCTTATAAGGCCCTTCGCCAAGGATACTTCTGGGAGACCATGAGGGAGGACGCTGTCGACTTTGTTAAAAGGTGTGACAAGTGCCAGCGCCATGCGAATAAACAGTGTCAGCCGGTGGCGCCAATCTCCCAACTCTCAGCCCCTTGGCCTTTTGCCCAGTGGGGAATGGATATTTTAGGACTGTTTCCCGCAGCACCAGGGCAGCGAAGATTCTTGCTGGTGGTGGTCGACTACTTCATTAAGTGGATCAAGGCAGAGCTGCTAGCCTGGATCACAGAAGCCAATGTCCGCCAGTTCTTCTGGAAGTCAATCATTTGCCGCTTTGGACTCCCCCGTTGTATCATCACTGACAACGGGAGACAGTTCGATAATCGTGAGTTCGAAGGGTTCTGCGCCGAGCACGGCATCCAACACCGATTCACCTCAGTAGCCTACCCTTAAACAAATGGAGAAGCCGAGGTGACCAACCGGACCATCCTCCAAGGACTCAGAACTAGGCTGGATCAAGCTAAGGGCAGGTGGGCAGAAGAACTCTCAAGCATCCTGTGGGCCTACCATAAATGCCCAAGACGGCGACCAATGAGACGCCATTCAGCCTTGTTTTCGGTGCAGAAGCGGTCATCCCGGTCGAGCTCGGTGTGCCCATATTACGGGTGCAATAGTACGACGAGGCGCAGAATTCGACACACTTCCTGCTCAACCTGGACCTCCTCGAAGAAGCAAGGGATAAAGCCCGGCTATGAATGGCGGCCTATCGGTAATGAGTAGCCCGATATTACAACGCCCGGGTCAGGCCAAAAGTTTTCAAGCCTGGAGACTTGGTGCTACGGTGGGCAGAGGCGTCTCAATCCAAGGAGTGCGGCAAGCTTTCAATGAACTGGGAAGGCCCCTACAAAGTAGCTGAAGCCCTCTCACAAGGGGCCTATTACCTCGAAGATCTTGGCGGCATCAAGTTCCCTCGAACGTGGAATGCTTGCAACTTGCGAAAATGATGTAAGATTTCCCAGTAATAACAATAATAATGGATTTTTCTTGTACAAGTGTTTATCTGTCTTGCAGGAGAGCCTCATCAACGTCCCTCAAGCATCAACATCCCCGAGCCCAGCTCCAGGACGCCGATCCAAGACCGGAGCTCAGATCTCTGGCCAAGAGATTTTCGAGCCATGCATCTCTCAAGCATCAACATCCCCGAGCCCAGCTCCAAGACGCCGATCCAAGACCGGAGCTCAGATCTCTGGCCAAGGGATTTTCGAGCCATGCAGCTCTCAAACATCAACGTCCTCGAGCCTAGCTCCAGGACGCCGACCCGAAACTGGAGCTTAGATCTCCGGCCAAGGAATTTTCGAGCCATGCAGCTCTCAAGCATCAACGTCCCCGAGACCAGCTCCAGGATGCCGACCCAAGACCGGAGCTCAGATCTCCGGCCAAGAGATTTTTGAGCCATGCAGCTCTCAAGTATCAACATCCCTGAGCCCAGCTCCAGGATGCCGACCCAAGACCGTAGCTCGGATCTCCGGCCAAGGGATTTTCGAGCCAAGCAGCTCCTATCAACACCTCGAGCCTAGCTCCAAGGCGCTGAAGACCTGAGCACGACCCTCAGGCAGTCCCTAGATCGGGACCCAGCGCCCTGGCCAGGAAAGCCTCGAGCCTAGCTCCAAGGAATCCAAGACCTGAGACCAACTCTCAGGCACCTTGGACCGGGGCCCAGCTCCCCGGCCAAGGAACTACCGAGCCCGGCAGCTTACAACTACCATAACCTTGCACCCGACTTGCCAACGCTGAAGCCGGGTGATTCGACCCCAAGCGAGGTGAAACCCTCCTCTCTGATCTCACCACTCATCAAAAAAAAAAAAACAAACATAAAGAGAAAGGGGAGTGAAAGAAAGAGAAAAGAAAGAGGGGAAAACCAAGCAGAAAGCAGGTTGCAAGGAAGTTCAAAATTTATTAACTAAATCCTAGTTACAAGCATTCTGTGGGCCCCCGACATGCCAGGTGGCCCAACCAAGTATAGAAAGAAAATGAAACACTAAAGAAATAGAAAGGGACTACCCTCCGGCTGACCCTTCAGCTGGGCCGCAGGGCTAGGAGCTTCCGTCTACAGGGACCTCCGGCTACACGGTTCCGGTTTCGGGCGGTACAGCCCCGACCTCGGCTGGCATAAAAGGCTCGGGAGTGACAGCCTCCTCAGCACACGCCTCCTGGTCCGAAGTACCAAGGTAGCTGAGATAGCTACGGCCCTCAACCGAGACGAACCCCTCAACTTGGCGGTGCAGGTACATGAAGCCCTTATAGAAGGAGTCCGACGCCGTTTGTTGGATCTTGGCGAGGAACTCCTCCGAGGCCCTGTACCTCGCGGCTGCCTCCTCGGCTTCCTTCTTCGCTACGGCCACCTCAAGCCTGGCATCCGCAGCTGACCTAGCCACCTCCTCGGCCACCTTCTGGGTCATGGCCGACTTCTCCGTCTCTGCCGCTAGCCAGGCCTGAAGGGACTGAGCGATTCCATTTTGCCGGGTCGCCTCGGTGTTGAACACGTCCAATTTCGCTCGGCATCGACGAGCTCCTTGGCCTTCTTTCTCGACTGGCTTTGCTCTCAGTCGAGGCTCTCCTGAAGCTCTTTCACTCGCCCCTCAAAGTCGGTGAGTTGCCTCTCGAGGTCCTTGACCCGTCAATCAAGCGCCCCTTCGGAGTCAGCCCTTCCCTTCAGGTCAGCCTTCAGCGACGCGATCTCGGTCGCTTGTTGCTATTCAGCTTGCTCCTAGTTTTGGCAGCTGCTCCTAACGAAAAGAGCCTTGACACCGACCTGCACCGTATGAAAAGTTGGTAAAAAAAAAAGAAAAAAAAAGAAAGAAGAGAAAAAAAAGGGGGAGAAGAAGAAGAAAATGCTGGAGTTGCTCACCGTGTAGAGCTAGGGGAAGATGCTATCAATCACATCTCCCAGCCGTAGCCCAGCTATCTCCTGCCGATCGCACAGTTGGATGGAGAAATCCAACATGCGAGTGGCTAGGGCATGGTTGTCAAGCAAGGAGCTCTCCGGTCCCAACTTGAACGGGAGACGATGCCTCGCCTCGTCCCTCCGGCTCTCTCGGGGAGTGGGTGCGCCCATCGCCCCGGCGGCGAGACCCTTAGGGACCGGTCGAGGATCCAGCACCATCGCAGCCGGAGCCTTCGTTGTAGGAGGAGCTCTAGTATGGCCCTCTCCCCCCTCGACCTCAATCATCGCCGGACTCGGGGAGCGGGAGGGCACGGTAGCGGCAGCAACACCAGCCCGGGTGAACGCCTTGGGCTCCAAAGCAGGGACCTTGGCCTGTGGCCTCGCCCGTCCTTCGACTCCTTGAACCACTCGCTGACTCAGTCCTAGTGTCGCGGATGGCATGGGAGCTTCCTTGGCCTCCCTCCTCCTCGAGGTGACTGGCACAGCAAGGGCAGCTGTCGATACACCCTCGACCCGGGCCCGCCTTGGGGGAGGCTCATCGGTCATCCCGGTAGGCGACCTCTTCTTGGTAATCAACAGCGGGTCGCTCTCCAAGAAGATCATCCCTGCAGATGGATTAACCGCGGGTCAGAAGCCAAGAAAGTTAGCCCAAAATGAAGAGAAGAGAAAACATATATGGATGAAAGAAAGGCTTGGGCCGGACTCACCCGACCCCCTCGTCGGGTCGACCCTGGCATCAAAGAGGTTCTGCTCCAACAGCAGGACCTTGAGAGGAAGAATCTGGGTGGTGCGAAGCTGCTCATAGTCATCTTGGTCAGCTGCATCGACTGTGAAGACTCGGTTGGAGGACTGGTCCGGATCACTCCAAGCCCAGTCGACTCCCTCGACGGCTGCGAAGAAGAATTTGCTCTTCCATCCCTTGATGGAAGAGGGGAGCTCGAATCTAATGCCATTTGGGCGGGAGGACAAGGACCACCACCCGTCCTCAGTCGGGTGGCGTTTCAGGATAAAGAATACCTTGAACAAGGAGAACCAGGTGACAAATCCATGGACATGGTAGAGGACAATGAAAGAAAAGATAGTCCTAATGGCGTTAGGGACTAGCTGAACGGGGACCAGGTGGTAATTGCTCAGCACGGACATGAAGAAGGGGTGGAAGGAAAAATGAAGCCCTCCCGAGAAGGTCTCTTCGTAGAAGGCAATCCGGCTCGGGCCACTTGAAGTGACCTTATCCTCGGGGCAAGGGACTAGAAGCCGGACAGAGTGTGAGATGCCATAGACATCCCGAATGGTCCCCAGCTCCGCGACGGAGATCGTCGAGGCGATCCCACCCAGACCTGTTGACCGAACAAACTCAGAAACTGGTTCGAGAAGGGGAGGAAGACGAGAAGAATGAGAAGAAGCAACCCCTGGCTCCCTAATGGACACGGGGCGGACTGGAAGGACCGGTCTCCTACTAAACTCGAACCACACCCCCTCCAACTCCACATCGGAGGAGGAAGGCCCCAGCCCCTGTACAGAAGGACCGGGATGAGACATCTTACGAAAGGAACCCAAGGAGGAAGAAGAACAGGACTGACCTGGTTCCTTAGAGGGAAGAAGGGTGGAAGCGGATCACGGAGAAAGAAGGGTCCAAGCACTGCAGCGGGCATGAAGGATTTGAGAGAATAGGGGTTTTGGGGTAAAAAACTTCTTTTCATTTCGAAATGACCCGATGGATTCATACCAATCCGACCCCTCCGCCAACGGATCCATGCCACGTGCTGCCCGTCGACAAAAATGACATCCCGGTCGCTCTAAATTCTATGCTAACATTAACTACTCCTCGGACGTGGCCACGTGGCGCCCTCGCATTGGTCCGTAGGACCATCTCCCGAAGCACCGGCAATCATGGCCATCATTGCGCCAGATCTCTGCCCTTCCATGTCAACACCATAATTACTCCCTTTGGCCCGAGCATCGTGCACTGACGAGCCTCGGGAGTGGAGGGCAAATGATGTGGCAAGACCGCTGACGTAGGGAGCTGACAGGCACCATGTCAAAGGAGGCCGCCGCGTCAAATGCCAAGTCAAATCTTTAGCTCGAACAGCTCTACCGAGCTGAGCTGAGCTCCCTCAAGACAATGACCCGAGCTCCATCCTCTGCCAGGTCAGACCCGCGAGCTCAGCCCTCCAGAGCAAGACCCTCGGAGGTTGAGCCCTGTGGTCGGAGTCGAGCTCAGCCCTCCTCCACCACGTGGAGCCTCTCCGAGCGTGAGCCCTCTGGACCGGGCCCGCACTCTGCCCTCCAAAGCGAGACCCTCGAAGGTTGAGCCCTGTGGTCGGAGTTGAGCTCAGCCCTCCTCCACCACGTGGAGCCTCTCCGAGCGCGAGCCCTCTGGACTGGGCCTGCACTCTGCCCTCCGGAGCGAGACCCTCGGAGGTTGAGCCCTGTGGACGGAGTCGAACTCAGCCCTCCTTCACCATGTGGAGCCTCTCCGAGCACGAGCCCTCTGGACCGGGCCCGCACTATACCCTCTAGAGCGAGACCCTCGGAGGTTGAGCTCTATGGTCAGAGTCGAGCTCAGCCCTCCTCCGCCACGTGGAGCCTCTCCGAGCACGAGCCCTCTGGACCGGACCCGTACTCTGCCCTCTAGAGCAAGATCCTCGGAGGTTGAGCCCTGTGGTCGAAGTCGAGCTCAGCCCTCCTCCACCACGTGGAGCCTCTCCGAGCACAAGCCCTCTGGACCGGGCCTGCACTCTGCCCTCTAGAGTCGAGGTGACCTCGCAAGCTCGGAGCGTCTAGGTCGGAGCAAGCCCTGCCATCCCAGGATGCCGACGAGCCATCCAAGGACTATGGAGCGGTGTCCCCCATACCACAATAACTGCCTGTCCGCCCGTACTTCCAAGAGGATGGGCCAGTCTGAGAGCACGTACCCCTGGGGGGTGACCCCCGGATCGAGGCTCTGCCAGGCTTCCTGAAATGGGGCGACCGGAGAAGATGTCAGAATGAATGGAAGCTTTCCCTACTGTATGTCAGGAAAGACATCCCGTCCATGGCACAAAATCCCGCCGCACGCACCTGCCAGCCTAGCGAGAATCTCGAGGCAAGCATCCAACGACCATTTTTTTCAACTACAAAAAATGATCGACACCCCCAGAAGGGGGAAGGTAACAACAATACAATACCAACACAAGTGCAAGCTCAATCAAGAGGGCAAAACACCACCACCACCACTATCGAAGGAAAACGATGGAAACAAGGAGAGGCGGTAGAACAGGGAACCCCTCTGTCCCCACCGTTATTCTCCCCCTGCTATATTTTCATCTTCATTCTCACACCATTTACTCCTCCTAGCACGGAGTCCATCGAGAGGGGCCTGACCAGGAGGATCTGTTCCTCTGGATCATCACTGACTTGACCGTCGGAGTGTCCCCGCCGGAAACCCTAGCCCGGGTCACTAACCCCTATTTCACAGGTCCAAGACCAGAGGACCACCAGGCAGCAGCGAGGGGAGCGCACTCCGGCACCGACAGCAGCTACGGGCCATGGAGATCTTGGTGGCAACATCGGGTTCTATGATGTGGATTCTTAGGATCTATCGGGAGGTATCATGGTGGCTTGGGATCCTGGAGTGGTCAGAATTGATGTGTTTCATAGATGCTCTCAACATGTGGCCTTGGTTGTGACTAAAGCTCAAGGGCCAACGTGGCTATTATCTAGCATCTATGCGAGTACGAACTATAGGGAGAAAATAATCCTCTAGAATGAAGTTTCAGCATTGATTGATCAAGGTGGATCTATGGTGGTTGTAGGTGACTTTAATTATGTGTTGTGTACGGAGGATAAGAGAGGTGGAAGACCCTTTACCTAGGACATGACCTCAAGGGAGTTTTCTCACTTTTTGGACTCCAATGGATTGTTGGACTTCGAATTTGTGGGGCCTCGGTATACTTGGTATAATAATAGGTTGGGAGGAGCTAGGATGTGGAAGAGGATAGATAGAGCTTTTGCTACACCTAACTGCCTTAGTCTCTTTCCTGAGCACCTTACTCACCATCTAGACCAGATTGCCTCTGACCATCGCCCTATCCTTCTGTCCACCACTTCGAGGATCCCTGTTCGCTCTCCCTTCAGATTTGAGAGACTCTGGTTATCATATCCTAAATCATGAGATATTATCAGGAAGGTGTGGAGAATGCCGGTGCATGGGGATGCCAAGTATCGGGTTTATTGTAGATTGGAGCTTTTGAGGCGTAGGCTTTTGAGATGGAATAGAGAGGAATTTGGGAACATCTTCCTTAGATTGGAGGTTGAGGAGCGGCATATTCATGATCTACAGGAGAAGGAGGAGAGGGATGGTGGTTTGCAGGATAGCGATTTGGCCTCCCTTTAGAGTCATCTCTCCATGCATCATGCACTTCTTAGTCAGCAGGAGGTGTTTTGGAGGCAAAAATCTAGGGTTCAATGGTTGAAGGAAGGGGATCGTAATACCCGCTTCTTCCATCATGCCACTCTAATTCATAGACACAGGAATCGAATTAAAGCATTGCAGGATGCTGAGAGAAATTGGGTGGAGGAGGAGGAAGCTCTTAGAGGAAAGATTACTTGTTTCTTCAGATTAAGGTGGACGGATTCCACTCATTATGATTCCACCTTTGTTGTTTCCCCACCTGAGGTCTTGGTGTCTTACGGGCAAAATTGTGATCTCCTTTCCCCTGTTTTTGAATATAAAGTCACTTCAGTTCTCTAGTCAATGGAGGAGGACAAAGCTCCTAGTCCCGATGGTTTCCCTTCTCTATTTTTCAGGAGATACTGGAGTATCATCTGTGGTGATGTTATTGCAGTAGTGTAGGAGTTCTTTTTGTCTGGTCAGATGCCTGAATGTTGGAAGCAAACCTTTATGGCTCTCATTCCTAAACACAATGATGCTTGTAAACCTTCCCACTTCAAGCCGATCAGCTTATATAACACCCTGTATAAGCTGTGTGCTAAACTGATAGCCAACAGAATGAAGATTATTCTTCCACATCTTATCTGTTCTAAGTAGGGAGCCTTCATTGGAGGGCAATCTATATCTGACAATCTTTTGTTAGCCCAGGAATTCATGTTTGACCTCCGTAGAGCTCTAGCTAGGCAAGCCCTGATGGCTATCAAACTCGACATGGAGAGGGCTTATGACCGTATGCAGTGGAGTTTCCCGGTGAAGGCTCTTACTGATTTTAACTTTCATCCTATATAGATTTCCAGGATTATGACTTGTGTCATCAGACCTTCTTTCTCTATCCTTATCAACGGCTCTCCCTTGGAGTTCTTTCGATCAACTATTGGCCTTCGACAAGGTTGTCCTCTATCCCCGTATTTATTTATCATCTGTGCTGATTCTCTCTTGCGAGCCTTGCGGGAGGCGGTTAGGAAGCTGGCTATTCATCCATACCTGGCCCTCCTTCGGCCCCTCCCATCTCACATTTATTATTTGTAGATGATTATTTACTTCTGGGTAGGGCCTCACCAGCCACGGTATAGAGCTTCAGGAGCATTCTTCATTCCTATTGTTTATCTTCAGGATAGAGAGTCAATCTACAGAAGTCTAATATTCATTTCTCTCCTAAAATCCCTTTTGCTTACCGTCATCTAATTAGGAGTATTCTTCGGATTTAGGAGAAGGGAGATGTATTGCACTACTTGGAGATTCCTATTACTGGGGGTAGACTCCGTATTAGGGACTGTGCTGTGCTTGTCAAGACTATTCATGAAAGAGTGGAAGGATCGCAGGGCCATGCACTATCAGCGATGGAGAGGATTGTGATGATCAGGTCAGTCCTTACTTCCATTTTGATATATATGATATCTAATGCTGTTGTTCCTAAATTGGTGATCATTCATTTAGAGCGGATCCTTCGGGCTTTCCTGTAGAGATCAACTACTGCTTCTTGGGCAGTTCATCTGTTGGGGTGGCATACTGTGTGTCAGCTTATTTCTTAGGAGGAATTGGGCATTCATTCCCTTCTAGTCATGAGAGATGCTCTGTTAGCCAGACATGCTGCCCGTCTATTCCTTTGCCCGGGTTTCATGTGGTCAATCATTATAAGAGAGAGATATGGGCTTCCTATGTGTTCTCCTCAGGGGAACCATCTCTCTACTCGTCACCACTCTGCTATCTAGAGGGAGGTTATGTTGCGAACTCTAGACATTCTGATCACATGAGATGGGTTGTTAGTGATGGTAGGATCATTCATTTTATGGCCGATCCATAGATTTTGGTGATTGCTTGATGGGGAACTAATATGCATGTAATTTTTTTTTTATGTTTTACATGTTGAGTTAGGTGATTAATTCCCGAATTTCAGATCAAAATTATTTGTAGGAAATTTTGTATGAATTTTTGAAGATCAGCATGCAGATTAGGACCTAGAAAAGTAGCAAAGAAGGACCGCCGGGGCTGAGAAGCCTCGGTTAGGGCAAGTTCTTCTACAATAAAACTACTGGAGGTAGAGGGGTGTACCTGACAACGTCTGTGAAGATCGCAGCAAAGGGGTCTCTCGTTCCTCGATGGATGTGGCCTGGAAAACCGAGCCAAAGACCCACGGATACCCGGCTTTCTGCTCGGTGATCCGATTGAGGCTTGGCTGGAGTCGTTGGATTCGTAGGAACTCGGGAACCTGCAAACGACCTGTCAGGGGTTAGAAAACTCACAAAGGAACAAGAAAACAAAGGAAAAACAGCAAGGGAAGGCTTCTTTTGGAGTGGGTGTCCAGGGATCTGAGAGGCTTGTTGGCAGCAGGAAGATGATTGCAGCACTGGGAAGAAAAACTCTCACAAACCCCTTTATGCACACAGCAGGGTATCACACAACTCAATAGAAGAACTCAAGGTTTTAATTCATATCAAAAATTAGGTTTCAAACAAGAGGCTAGGGTCCCTTAAATAGACCCTTAACCTTGGGCTCCAAGTAAGGGTATATTAGTCTTTACATAAGAATCCTTTTCCCTCTCAAACCCTAGCTAGAAAATAAGAAAACATTAGGTAGAAAAATCCCTAAAAATTCTCTTGACTTGGCCAACAATCCAAGGATGCCTAGGGGGGCGTGTTGGGCTTCTAAGAGCAGCAAGGGGCCGGCCCAAAGGGGCCCGGGTGCATGGGTTTGGGCCTTTGAAAGCTGGGGTGGCCTGGTAGCCAGGTAGCAGGAATATTCCCTGGTATCTTGCTTCTTAGGGGCTTGGGCTTGGCGCCTGGGCTTGATTTCTTTGGGCTAGGATGCAGATGGACTTCTAAAATCATGGATGCCTTGGTCTATGAATATATTTTGGCATCTGGAAGGAAATCTGGACATCTGGAGGGCATCTGCAAGGAATCAGGGTTTCTGATTTTCCTCCTGGGATCTTCAAATCTTCAAGCTGGGTTGGACTTGGGCTAAACTTCCATGTCTTCAATCTGGTTGGACTTTGTCTTTACTTATATGATGTGGTCTTGAGTCTTCAGTATGCTTGGATAGGACTAAAAAAAAAAAAAAATTAGCTCAACATGAGCTGACTAGCATTGGACAGAACTAGCTCAACATGAGCTGACTAGTACAGAACTAAAATAACAACTCAAAATACTCAAATAATAACTAAAATAGACTCAGATGAGCTAAGCCCTTATTGCAGATAGACTCATAAATTATTGATCAATTTACAGAGGGTTGAAAAGCCTCTGTCTTATTCTGGTGCCTCAGGTGTCCCCACCAATTCTCTCGGGGTGAGAGGAACTCGACCCTGTTGAGTGAAGGTTAGACTGGCTCACATATCTCTCGAGAAGGTCTGGGTTGAGGCGTTGCAAGTCCTCTCGAGAAATCCACGAATCGTCCGACTCTGGCCGGCCTTGCCATCGAACCAGGAAGCGTTGATAGTCATGGCCTTGAGTCATGATGGCTTGATCGTCCAGGATACGCTCGATCCGTTCTCCTCTCTCAGGCCAAATTTATTTGTGGACACTCTAGGTTAGGGTCACTCACAATGAAAAGGAATAGGTCCAAAGGCCTCACTAGGTATCGCTGTCAATTCCCTATACTCAACCAGGTCAGTAATATTGAAGGTAGAACTAATGCCCAAATCTAAAGGCATGTCTAACACCTAGGCATTTGATCCAACCTTCTCTATCACTTTAAAAGGTCCGGCTCTGCGAGCATGAAGCTTCTTTTAGGCCTAAGCCAAACCAAGATAGAATCCACTACATCAAATTCTTTGATCCTTCTTCGGGAATTAGCCAGTTTGTTTAAAATTAGTGTAGGTGGTGAACATGCTGGGCACATGCAGACTCCTAACAAAATGATGCAAAGGACTCAAACTAACACATAATAGACTCGACTTTGCATTCCTATCGAAGGAAATTTATTAGACTTTTATGGGCCTAAACCTAAGAGACTATAGACTCTCTAGGTCTGACCCTAATGGGAGATCATCCACCCTTCCAAAGGTCTCTCTGGCTGATCTGTATGCTATTTATAGCCCTGTGCAGCAGGATGGCCTTCAGACAGCGTGGATTTGGTCTCTTGGTGTTCATCCTAGGGTGAGACTTTTCATTTGGAAAGTTGCTTGGCGTCGGCTTCTGACATGATTTTTCTTTCTTCAAGAGGCCTTCAGATGACTTCCTCTTGCTCGCTTTGCGATGAGGTCGACGAATCTCTTGCGCATCTTCTCTTCTTGTGTCCAAAGGCTTGGGAGGTTTGGAGCTTGGCAGGCTTGCGTGGACTGTTTCCTTTCACTAAGGAAGCTATGGAGTCCTTCCTCCACATGCTGCATTCCAGACTATCTGATCCCAGTTCCACTATTTTGGCTTACTTGGCTTATCACATCTGGCTTGCCCGAAATGAGATGGTCTTTTCCTCTTCCAGAGCTACGGCTAGGATGATTGTTGAAAGAGCCAGGGCCCATGCCAAGGAGTTCTGTAGATTGACTGTGGGAAATGGGGGAATCTGGGATTCTGGCTCTGCTCGCAGAGTGTCCCGCTAGGTCTTCATTTCTTGGGAACCCCCTCCTCTGATGTTCGCCACAGTCAGCTTTGAAGGGAGTGTTAGGGGTAGGCATGGTGGTGGTGCCTTTGTTATCTAGGCTTCTAGTCTTGGATTCCTTACGACTGGGAGGAGTCACCTTATCGACCCGATAGTGCCCATGGCTGAGCTTCAGGGGGCGTGGGCCAATATCCGCTATGCTATCACATTCCTTCACCTGGAGCGGCTCATTATCGAGGGTGACTCTATGAAGGTCATCTCCTGGATCCGGCATAAATTCAGCTCATCCTCTGCTCACCCTCTTATCTATGATATTGTGAGGATGTTGCAGAGGTGTACTGGGTTAGTGATCCGGCATGTTTATAGGGAAGCCAATGCGGTGGCTGATAGGGTACCTTCTCCTTTAGGCATATCCTTTTGGTTGATGACTTTTGTTGTATTTATTCTAGACTTGTGAATTAAAAGTTTAGCTTTATCAAAAAAAAAAAAAAACAAATATGCCTTCCAAAAATTAAAAATAAAATTATCAAGTTATTTAAATTATGAAAGCTTTTAATGAGGACCTATATCAAATAGTAGGTGAGAATTTTGATCCATTAACTATAAGTACCTCCTTTTTAGGACTTTTGTGTGCTAGATTATCAAATCTTGCATGCTTAACTATAATCCATCCACTGGTCTACCTATTGATCTTTTTTTTATTTTGGGGCAGGGCATGGAGGGGTAGGAAGAAGGAGAGCCAACTCACTATTTGACAACCTTATACATCCTAGTAAATATTATCATGGCCCGAACCTAGAATCTAGATTGGTAACACGATCAGTGATGTGGTACTGTACTCTCTAATACCAAGACTGGTGTCGGACCATTGATCGTTAAGAAACGATATCTAGATTAGGGTGTCCAGTTTAATTAAATTAAATATAATTAAATATAAATAGCTAGCAATTGACTAGATCAGGTTCTCAAAATGGATCTCACCTGAAAACATAGAATCTTACGAAATTTGAAAAAGGGAGATCGTCCTGAGATCGTTCAAAATCCGGACCAATAGTTCACGGGCGAGATTGATCTAAAGCCGTTGGACTTGGAACACCAAAAACAAGCAATATATCAATTCCAAATAAAAATTAAAAAACAAATTAATCCCAATAAATCCAACACTATGATATCTATGTGACTTTAAAATCCAGGCAGCTTTAGAATCCATGTGGCTCTGAAAATTGGGCGACTCTGAAAATCGTGCGGCTTCCTGCTTTCACGTTCGTGCCAAATTGCTTTTCTTCTCCAAGGATCACACCAAGAGGAACAGGGGATCGGGCGAAGGCCTGCGGTCGGAGTCACCGGCGTCGACGTTGGGCGGTGACGGCGGAATGGTCGGTAGGGATCATGGCAGCGGGTGTTGCGGCAGGGGACTTCGGCTGTGGAGGGCACGGTTGCAGAGTCTTCGTCCGTGGAAGGCACGGCTGCATGGGCGGAGGAAACGGACCGGGCTCAGTTGGCTGGCGTGCGGCGGATGTGACTGGCAGGAGCGAAGGGGAACTCCGGTGAAAAGCTTCACGGAGGGCTTCGGGTGGTTCCGATTTGCAGCGGCACGGGCGGCGAGGTGGGGCGCTCGGTTGCAGGGACCGTGCGGTGGGGCGGATGGCTCAGTCCCGTGTCCTATTCCGGAGATCAAATGGGAGATGACCGATGAAAGGCTGGCTCTCCGGTGGGCTAAGATCGGGCTTCACGGGAGGGCTTTGGGCTGGCCGGTGTTTGGTGGCTCAGCTGCTCGGACCGATTGCAGGCGAGGGCGATGGCACGATCGGGGACTGAGGAGATGGGCAGAGATGGCACGGTGGTTGGGTGGCTGACCGTGGAGGGATGCTGGGATGTGGGAGGCGGTGTTGGTCTTAGCTTCTGTTGGGTGGGTCTTAGGCAGAGACGGGGCTTCCACGGGAAACAGCGATCAGGGATGTCTCTGGTGGGATGCTTTCGGTTGGTCAGCTCGGGAGAAGTCACTTGGAAGAAAAATAAAGGAGGAGAAACACAGAGAAGAGGAGGAGGAGAGAGAGGATGAATCACAGAAGAGAGGGAGTAGAACCAGAAAGAAGAGGGATCCAAGAAGAGATGGAAAGGAGGAAGAAGAATCGAGAAGAAGAGAGAGGGAAGGAATCGGGACACACCCTGAATTCTTTTCTCAAAATAATATTTGCTAATTTTATTCGATGACAAAAGCTTCTTAAATAAACTAAGATAACAACTGATAAAACTAAATCCCCTAAAAAATTTCAAAGTAATCAGAACAACTAAGGTATTCCGATAACTCTAAAAGAAATAAAAAAATCTGATCTCCGATATCTCCCGAATCCCACGTACACCCATAAAATAATAAAATAATAAAAAAATACATAAAGATCTGTGCTGGGCTGGCATCGAGATCTGGGCTGGCTGCTGGGTCTGAACTGGCTGGATATGAACTGGCTCAATGTCCCCATCATTTCTCCTATGGCGGGGAGGGACTCCGTCGAGTCAGGCTAGAGGTGCTCAAATAAATTTGGATCAATGTTCTGCAGCTCTTCTTTAGTAATCCAGGAGTCCTCTGACTTCGGTCTGCCTCGCCAGTGAACCAGGTAGCGGTAGCAATTTTGACTCCTTGAAGACTTGATCTTCTCGTCCAAAATTCGTTCAATCACATCGTGTTTTCCTCTCTTTTGGAAAGGTGGACTCTCAAGAGGAGGATCACTCTCATAGAATGCAGGCTCAAATACATCACCAGGTGTCAATGCTGGTTCTTTATATTCAATTAGATCCAAATTATTAATCAAATTAACTCCTAATTATTTTTCAGCTCTAACCTCATGGTCTTGTTCTTCGTAGGCATCGGCTAATCCTGGGTCAGCAGTGTAAACTTCTTCTTCAAGGACATCACCTAGATCTTTTTGTTCTTCAAGTGTCCCTATATGCAAGGTTCTAGATGGACATTGGCTAGCTACATGACCTATCCCATTACATCTAAAGCAGTGGATCTTAGAGCTACTTCCACAGAAAGTTTCTCCTATAATCCCTTTTCCTTTGTCATCTCTCAGGGGTCGACTACCAGGGGTCTGACTAATGTTAGGTTGTGGACCAGTCGGGGCTTGGTTCATGCTAGGCCTTGGACCTAAAATTCCTGGTCTAGAAAGTTCAGATCTACGAGTGATAGACATTTGCTGAAATCTTTCATAGTCTTGAGCTAATTGATATGCTTGCTCTAGATTATAAACTTCTCTCAAAAATAATTCCTTTTGGATATCCACTCTCAGACAGCTCTAAACCGGGATAAAGTGATAGATGGGTCTTCACGCACATTACATCGCATAAGGTATTCATCAAATTTATCGATGTAATCATTTACAAGTCCAGTTCCTTGGGTCAACCTTTGCCATTGGTCCAAAAGTCACTGTTAATAAGATGCAGGAAGATACTTCTCTCGAAGCTTATCCTTCATCTCATCTCATGTTCCAACGGGGTCCTATCTCCTATGAATGGCTAACCTCTGGACATTGTGCCAATATAGCTTTGCTTGACCTAACAATCTCATTTGGGCAAACCTAACTTTTCTATCCTCAGACATATCATACCAAGAGAAGTAATGGTCCATATCAGCTTTTCAGTCAATATATTCTTTGGGGTCCAGGCGACCTACAAAACTTGGTGCGTCAACCTTAACACTCCTCATGATTCGTTCATCTTGATCAATTAGGTTGTGATAAGGCCTAAGTATTGGATGATTACCTGGATAATCATGTCGATCCCTAGGGTCAGGTTGAAGGATTTGAGTACGACCACCATCATAATCTAGGTAGTCATTTCGGTCTCTAGGATTTCTAGGATCTGGAACTCTAGGATCTGTAACTCTTAATGAAGAGTTCCTAATAGGGTAATTGGTGTTCACTAGTCGTTCCTCTTCAAGAGTTAATACCCTGGCATCTAAAGATCCTAACTTGCTGTCAATTTATTCGAGTCTATCCATGATTACTTGAAGGGCAGTTTCTAAATTGGGATCCATTTTGTTATCTAAGGAAGAATGTTCTGATTGATACTTGATTCCTGACCTAGTTGTCATGCAAAATTCAAATTGACCCTAACCTAACCTATTGCTCTGATACCAATTTGATGTGGTACTGTACGCTCTGATACCAAGACTGGTGTCGGACCGTTGATCGTTAAGAAACGATCTCTAGATTAGGGTGTCCAATTTAATTAAATCTAATTAAATATAAATAGCTAGCAATTGACTAGATCAGGTTCTCAAAATGGATCTCACTCGAAAACATAGAATCTTACGAAATTTGGAAAAGGGAGATCGTCCTGAGATCGTTCAAAATCCGGACCAATAGTTCATGTGCAAGATTGATCTAAAGCCGTTGGACCTGGAACACCAAAAACAAGCAATATATCAATTCCAAATCAAAATAAATAAACAAATTAATCCCAATAAATCCAACACTCTGATATCTATGTGACTTTAAAATCCGGGCAGTTTTAGGATCCGTGTGGCTCTGAAAATCGGGCAGCTCTGAAAAATGTGCGGCTTCCTGCTTTCACATTCGTGCCAAATTGCTTTTCTTCTCCATGGATCACACCAAGAGGAACAGGGGATCGGGCGAAGGCCCGTGGCCGGAGTCACCGGCGTCGGCGTTGGGCGGTGACGGCGGAATGGTCGGCAGGGATCACGGTAGCGGGCGTTGCGGCAGGGGACTTCGGCCGTGGATGGCATGGTTGCAGAGTCTTCGTCCGTGGAGGGCACGGCTGCACGGGTGGAGGAAACGGAACGGGCTCAGTTGGCTGGCATGCGGCGAAGGCGACTGGCAGGAGCGAAGGGGAACTCCGGCGAAAAGCTTCACGGAGGGCTTCGGGTGGTTCCAGTTTGCAGCGGCACGGGCGGCGGGGTGGGGCGCTCGATTGCAGGGACCGTGCGATGGGGCGGATGGCTCAGTCCCGTGTCCTGTTCCGGAGATCAAATTGGAGATGACCGACGGAAGGCTGGCTCTCCGGTGGGCTGAGATCGGGCTTCACGGGAGGGCTTTGGGCTGGTCGGTGTTTGGTGGCTCAGCTGCTCAGACCGATTGCAGGCGAGGGCGATGGCACGATCGGGGACTGAGGAGATGGGTGGAGATGGCACGGTGGTTGGGTGGCTGACCGTGGAGGGATGCTGGGATATGGGAGGCGGTGTTGGTCTTGCTTCTGTTGGGTGGGTCTTAGGCAGAGACGAGGCTTCCACGAGAAATAGCGATCAGGGATGTCTCCGGTGGGATGCTTTCGGTTGGTCAGCTCGGGAGAAGTCACTTGGAAGAAAAATAAAGGAGGAGAAACACAGAGAAGAGGAGGAGGAGAGAGAGGATGAATCACAGAAGAGAGGGAGTAGAACCAGAAAGAAGAGGGATCCAAGAAGAGACGGAAAGGAGGAAGAAGAATCGAGAAGAAGAGAGAGGGAAGGAATCGGGACGCACCCTGAATTCTTTTCTCAAAATAATATTTGCTAATTTTATTCGATGAAAAAAGCTTCTTAAATAAACTAAGATAACAGCTGATAAAACTAAATCCCCTAAAAAATCTCAAAGTAATCGAAACGACTAAGGTATTCCGATAACTCTAAAAGAAATAAAAAAATCTGATCTCCGATATCTCCCAAATCCCACGTACACCCATAAAATAATAAAATAATAATAAAAATACATCAAGATCCGTGCTGGGCTGGCACCGAGATCTGGGCTGGCTGCTGGGTCTGAACTGGCTGGATCTGAACTGGCTCAATGTCCCCATCAATCAGCCGCATGAATTCTTGAACTATGTCCTAAAGATCATGTAAGGCCTTAGAATTTATTAAAATTTCAAATTTTTTAGTACATAATTGATCTCAATTTATAACAAATATTTTATATTAACAAATACCAAATCTTGAACTCGGTCAACCGACTATATTAATGATGCTTTAATTATTCAACTCTTTCAATCGTAGTCTAACTATAACCATATACCTTTTCTTATAACTCTAAAAAAGAAAAAAGAAATAGAAAGGGTTGTAAACTTTATAGTCCAAGAAGAATTTCCACACATTTACACCGTCATAATAACAATAAACAAAAAGGTAATATAAGATTTTTAAATAATTTACATACCATAAAATACTATGGTCATGATTAACATTGCACATCATGCAATGCAATATACTATATCATATAACTATCACAATCATCATACATCAGGTCCGATTATCTTAGGGTGCTCAACTTTGGACTACTGTAACTACATTTTCGATTCATGACAAGGCATCAACAATTCTACATTTCTGGTCTGTGTCATGGCATCAATAACGTGGCTAGTCCCAAGGACTACCACAACCACGTTTTCAGCCCGTGACAAGATATCACTAGTTCCATATTTCTAACCTGTAGCGGGGTATTAATAGTTTCACATTTATGGTTATGGCAGAACATCAACGGTACTACATTTCCAACCTATAGCGAGACATCAACACAGTTAATCCAGTGCACCACAACCCATCATACAATTTTAAAATCAATTTATGCTTGTTAATAAATTTTATACTAAAAATATAATACACATGGATACTACAACTTATCCAACCAAGATCAACAATATATAAGATATAATTCATATAAATCATATATACTCAATAGATAAGTATATAATGAATGGCTATCAAATACCACATGCAACTATCAAATCACATAAAGCAAAATCATCGATACACAAAATAGTTATAAATATATGATCCATGTCTAGAAATTCTTACCTTTACTAGTGATAAATTTAACATGCTAGATACTAATCCATACTAGAATCATCAACCTAGGTGCTAAAGAACTCGCTCAACATCCTCCTACCCAGAAAATTATCCTCCTACATAATTAATCTTAATATTAATAAATAATTTAATGGTATAATAATTATCGATCTAGAACCACCTTCTACCAAAATTCAAGGATCCACCTACCATTCCCTTGATTCTATCTACATAACCTCCCTAATTCCTAGAAGAGAAACCTTAAAGAGAAAAGATTTTAGAAAGAGAAAGTAAAAAAAAAATGGAGAGAGAAACTAGAGAGAGAAGAGAGAGGAAAGAATTTCCTTTCTTTCTTCTTTTTTTCTTTTTCTTTTTCTTCCTTCTCTTTTTTCTTTTTCCTCTCTTTTTTCTTCCTCTTCTTTTTCTTTTCTTTCTTTTCTTTTTCTTCTCTTCTTCTTTTCTTCTTCTTCCTCTGTTCAACCAAAATGTGGGACTCACCCCTCCTCCCCAAAAACTTGGAGTCTTGTCGGAAGATGGTGGCTGATGCAGTGGCCTGAGGCAGCACAGCCACCGGTCCCCCATCTGGCGGTTGACGACGACAATGACAATGAAAACAAGGAAAAGAAAACCAAAATAGAGGAGTTGATATCATCCCAAAATCTAGAATCTCGCCAGCCCTAAATGGTGGTAATATGCTTGGAAAAGAAATGAGAGCAAGGCTTAAGTTTCATACCTAAGTCCAGTAAGGGTTGAATGAGAGAAACTGACAATCTTCTTTAGCAACAACTCAAGAAAAAGACTTGAAATGAGCTCAGAATCGGTGGCAATTTCTTGAGGATTTGGTGATGGGATTTCAAGGAGAGAGAGATCTCTACTTATAGATGGGATCTGGGAATTCCTAAACTCAATTTAGGTAGGAAATCTCTCATTCTTTGACAGATATTTGGGAGATATGAGGAGTCTTCTTCTTCCTTTTTTTTTTTCGTTCATTTTTTTTAGGTTGATCCTTTCAAGTGGGCCTCAGAGCCCACGGGCTGGGTCATTATATTCTTTCCCTCTTAAAATAATTTCGTTCTCAAAATTAGCTTACTTAAAGTTTAAATCTTGAAAATACACAACCCTTATATCATCTTCAAGCTCTCAATTAGTTTGCCTCATATAGTACTTACCTTACAAGATCATGACATCTAATAACTCAATTATATCTATCCATAATGCATATTGAATTTTCTCATTCTCTTTCTAATGAATATTAATGCTTTAACCTTAAATTAAAATACATAATTCTTCACCCATGAAATTTATTGGGCTGAATTTACTCAACATGAAAATCATAATCCATTTAATCTACTCTTAATAAAAATAAAAAAAGGCTTGAGCATTAGACACTTGCCATAGTCTTTAGCATTCTTTCTTCTCTCAATATTTTTCATTATTTAATAGATGAGTTTTATGTAGGAAAACTTCATGTCCCTTTTCAAATGCATAGAATAATAATAGAGGAACTAGAAGGGGATCTATGCCAATACATTCCAAATTTGAGTCTAATCAAGGGTACACCAATCCATTAATTATAAAACAATAAATTTGAAATGTCCAAAATTCTCTCTAGTGTTGCCTACCATAAAGGAGCCACAAGTAAAAGTTACATGGCCACATCTAGATTAGCAAAAGAATCAATGATATTCCATTCTTTTCATTATTAAAATCCTCCTTCACTAGAATATTAACTCAAGTCTTACATCTCAATAACTTTTGGATCAAAGAATTAATAGGTCTTAACCATCTTTGAAATAACTTAAGTCACCAAACTTTCACTGCGCACTCTGATATAAATTTATCAAATTCTATAAATTGGCCAGATGAATTCTAATGGAAATACTACTTTAAATTAGAATATAAAAAGATCTTGTATTTCAAATTCTTAGATAGAATTAGAGCAAAACTTTTAGATTTCTTTGTCCTTTTTATACCTCGAGCATACCACTTTAAGAATGAATCTTGATCCACTTTCCAGGTTTGAAATTATTGCATAAATTTTATCATCCTTTCAAAATATCAATAACTCTAGTTCAAGCCCGAATTAATTATACTTTCTTTGACAATTCAATTAAATAATTACAAATCGACCTCGCTTTTTAAAAGTATTAACTCTAAACTCTAATAAATTAGAGATCTCATGTCAGCATCCCTATGAATAAAATTAACTTGGCTTTTACAAAAAAAAAAAAAACCTTCATCACAACTTTAGCATCAATAACTAACTCACTTGAAATCCAGCCCCTTAAGTTAAACTCATGAAAATCTGTGAAAATCAATTTTTCTATCCAATACAACAAGATTTGTTCATAAACCTTAATCTTGGCTTGAAATTTAATACACTCAACCATCTCCAACAATATTAAGAAGATATACAATTCGATCCAAAGATGGTAATTAAATTATCAAAAATTCTATCAAGATATATGTTCCATGTCTATACAATACAAACTAATTCATCAATAGGGAATTACACATATATGCAATATCATAACTATATTTTCCTTTACAATCTAGTTTCATTTATAATCCACACACAAGTTCATCCCTTGAAGATATATTTAACTCTAATATCATGAAACTTAGGTCACACTCCAAACAATGTTCTAATAAATCCAAAACTTAAGATCAACAATTAATAACAAAATTAGAGGGCTATAGTATATGATATATATATATATGTATATATATATCCAATTTTAGATTCCAAAGTCATCTAATAGCAATTGAACAAGTATATATGATATAATATACTAGCCTATCAGTATAACAACCTATATTCAAAGGTTAACACCTTTATACTCCCATTAAATTTTCACTTATCATGATCAAGAGATATAAAACATTCAATCCTTTTTATACTCACTTTAGGTCAACCTCATCACTAAGATCAGAAACAAGATTACATAGCTTTTTTGCACTTATAATATATCAAACTTCATGCACATCTTGTATCATAACACCTAATGATCTAAAATCCAAACTCTAGATTCATCTTTGTTACTGCTACTATATCATTAATTATTTATGTCACAATTCTAAGTGATCATAACCTAAGCTTTGATACCATTCTATCATGCTCTAAACCTAGCACTTGGGTTGGCAATGCAATCGACCCATGAACCCTAAAACTACGTCCTAGGGATTATGCAAAGTCTTAAAATTTATTAAAATCTCAAATTTTTTAGTACATAATTAATCTCGATTTATAACAGATACTGTACATTAACAAACACCAAATCTCGAACTCAGTCATCCAACTATATTGATGATGCTCTAACTAATCAACTCTTCTAATCGTAGTCCAACCATAACTAGATATGTTGGGAATTGTGTCCCAAAGCCAATCGCCTGGGTTGTAGGTGGTTGTGCTAAGTATTGTACTCATTTTATGAATTAATAAAATAATATTTTTGGCAGCTCATCACATCTTAATTTTCCTGAAATGAACTCTTTCAATGTGATGAAGTCCTTAGGACTACACTGACTTCGATACAGAGAGGATGTATCGAGTGGTCCTTAAACCCTATTCACAACCAAAGAATATATTGTACTGGACGGTAATATATCAAGTATAGGTTGTTATAGTTCACATCGTTTGATTGTCCTCTTGACCAAATGAGTGTGGTGACACTGATGTGATCTGCAAGTGGGATATGTGATATCTTATTGAACGTGACTCCGTGCATCCCCTTTCTGCCAAAGGGATACTAATGATTGGATATGGGTATATGTGTCCCTTTGACCTGAGGTCATCACGGTAGCTTGCAAGCAACTCCCTGTGCTTTGGTGCATGACTACCCGGATTTTTAATCTGATGACGGAAGGTTTCTGGGTATAGGCAAGTACTTGTGGAGCAGTGATGGACCAAGATGGAATTGACCTGTCCAAACAGTTTGGATTGAATGTCTCGCAGTATCTCAATTTAGCAAATCCTCGGCCGGGGTAGTCCTAGTGAAGAGTCACTGGGCTTGCGAGGTTGAGACACGTAGTCGATTGACTCAGTCTGGGTTGGCAGCCCAATCTCAGTCGTCCTGAGCATTAGAGGTCAAAGGGATGAATTATACGGTAACCATATGCCAGAGGTTCGATAGTTTGCTCCCGCATCTTCGACCTATCCGGATGCCGGGACCCATTGCTAGATGGTTTCCTGTGCTGGTACTAGAAATTGTTCTAGTGCTACCGTATAGGTTCGAACCTATGAGGTCACACGCCATAGAGGATAACTCTCTGATTCGGATACCGATTACGATTGGGAATCGTCTCGATTTTATGGTCACAATTTTTTTGAGCACTCTTTTTCTGTCTTGCCCTTGTCTGTGTCAATCAAAAAATATTCTGGGTTGACCAGCACTGCGCCAGGATTTTTCTGAATCAGTTTTGAACTGATTCGGAGTTCGTTTCGGCCTCCTATTGGTTGTGAACCAATTATATTTCCTGAACCAGGTTCAATTGGATTGAACCGTTTGCTTTAATGAGATTGAACCAATGGGTTGGTTTATTTGCTTGGACCAGTTATTTGAACCAATATTTTTTTTTCACCTTGGACCGTTTTACACGGTAATTGGAGAGAAAAAAATTCCAAGCGTTTGAAGGGAGAAGGCCTTACGTTTGAAGCGTCCAAATCGCTGGCATCTCTTCCATTCTCCTCCACCCGTTCTTTAATTTCTTTAATCCTGGATTAAGGCTGATTAATTGGTTTACTGCTGCAGCCTCTCCACCTCACGTCGCTCCACCTCCCTCTCCCTCCCAGCAGCCTTTATAAACACCAACAACCATCCCTGTTTTGGGAGTTGAGTTTCAACGAAAGTTTTCACCATGAGAGTGTTTTGAAAGGGGTCTTTGTAGCTTGAATTATCCTTCTTCTTTGAGAGGCTTAAGGAGAGACTTTTGGGGCTGGGTTTAGGAGCTTTAGAGGGAGAGAAAATCCCTTGTTTTGAAGTGCTCTTGTTCTGCCAAGTTGTAGAAATCCTGTGACCGTGAAGCCCTCTTCCAACGGCTAGCACCGTGCGTGGAGGCGGATCCGAGAGCCCCGGGCATGTCTCCCCTCTAGAGGGAGTATCCTTCTACTTCTAAGAGCAATCCACGCGGACCGGGATTACCCCAGCTGCTCCGAAATGAAGGCCAAAGTCTACTGCCCAGTTCTGCTACAGAAATCTGGCAGCAGAATTTGGTGATTTATTTATTTTTTTTGGCTAAGATTTGATTGCAGTTATTGGTGGCAAATCGAAGAAGACTTGTCCAAGTTGCTGCTGCTCAAATTTGGGAGCAAACGGAGGTCCGGAAGGAGGTGTTCCGACGACATTTTGCAAGCCAAAAACAGGGTCCCAAGGAGGAAGATGACTGGAATAACTTTATTCCAGTTATTCCAGTCTATTCCAGGTTAATTCCAGAGTTATTCCAGGTGGAATAAAAGGTATGAAAAATTATTTTTAATCATGCATGGATAGATTAAATTATTTAATATTTTATAAATATTTTATATGATTATGCATGCCTAAATGCAACTAGATTTAGATTAGTTCCTGGCGGAGCAGATTCCCGCTCCGCGAATTTTAAAAATTGTTTTAAAATCCAATCTGCTCCGGCAGATATTTGCATGCCTAGTGTAGGATCTTGTCAAACCACCTGCATAGTTTACTTTTAGTGGTATCAGAGCCACATTGAATTTGTAATCTAATCTAGTATGCATGCTTATAGATTAAAATTTGTTTAATCTTAAAAATGTATCAAGTTTTCTTTTTGGAACCTAGTTGAGACCTTCACGATGACCGTGTGTCTTTGACACGATGCGGATCGTCTATGTTGGCCTCTTCAGAAGGATCCTTAAAGAATATTAAAATTAAAAATTATTTTAATTTGGAGATACATGTTTTAGGCATGTTTTATAAAATATTTGTAAAATATTTTTTGATGCATGATTTGGTATGTAAAATTGTTTTACATAGAGACTTAATTAAAAATATTTTAATTAAGTGTTTGGCTTATTAAAAATTTTTTAGGTTTATGAAATCTAATACAATTTGCATAAGCCATTTTTGGGTTAATTGGGTTAGCTGACTAGTTGGGTCCAAAACTGGGTTAGACCTATTTTTAGTTGAACTGGATAATAAGAAGATTAAACAAAAGTTGTTTAAGGTCCTTCTTTAGAACTATCTAATAGTTAGATTAGTTGATCCGTTCATCTAAAATGGATCCAATTAGTGGCTCAGTGGACGCCCGAGTCTTTAGGCTAGTCTGATCGAGTCTGGTAAACCGACTGGTATCGAGGTAGGTTTGTCATTGTGATCATGGCTGTATGAGGCTACCTCTTTCCTGGCCAACTTGGTTGGTGTCTAGGAAAGATGGTTAATGGCGGATACTCACCCATGATCTCACCTGCCTGGCTAGTCGAGTCGACCAGAACTGATTGGAAAAGCTCAATGACTCGAGTTAACCCATGTCACCTAGGTTGATCGGTCTGACTGATCTATAGGTGCCCATGGATCATTTGTTGATTTATTTCAACCCTCTTGGAATCTGATTGATTCAGTGGGAGGATGATCCATGTCCTTATCTTTTTCTTCTGTCACAACTATAATAAAAAAATCCTCTAAAATTATTAGGTCCTTAAAAAGACTAAGTCAAGGAGTTGATAGTGTCTTAGCCTCCCATTAAGTTGGATAGAAATGTGTCCACTAGCTTGGTGTGCATCGGCAGCTCCATAGAATGGGTGTACATCCGGCGACTGGAATTTCTATCTGATCGATGATGGTTCAGTGCAACCTCCTTAACGGGACCAGGTGGGCCGACCATAGTCGGGCTTGGTCTTTAGTTAACTGAAAGCATTGGATTTGTCATATTAATGGTTGGACCTAACCAGAGACCCATAATAGGAGGCCCCTAGGTCGATTGGGGTGCTCTCTGGGGCAAAATAAAATACTGAAAATTGTTTAGGGAAACAATTGGTTTACGAACCTACCTTTAGGCTCGTATGGGTGAGCCGGCCATAGTCGGGCTCATGCGAGGCCTATTGGATTTCAGTACCCACTTGAGAAAAAATGTTTTCACGGATTGGAGTTAGAGGCTACCAATCTGAAAAATTAGTGAGAGAAACCTTTAGACTAAAGTCCAAGTCTTTTGGTTAAGTTATTAATTCATCAACTAATATGGTCTTATTTTCTTTTCAGATGTCTTCGAATTTATCGCTCTGGTCACTTCTCGATAACGAGAAGTTAAAGGGTCACAACTTCGATAGTTGGTATCGAAGATTGAGAATTATTCTGGAGCATGAACGGATCCTCTATGTAATAGCGGATCAGGCACTTGAAATCCCTCCCGCAAATGCACGGAGTGCGGTTAGAGACGCTTATCTAAAGTGGGTTTCTGATTGGACTACTGTCCGTTGCATCATGTTAGCGGCTATGAACGACGAGTTCAGTCACAAATTCGAGGAGGCCCAACCTGATGAAATCCTTCAAAAGTTAAAGGAATCCTTGGCACCCCGGATGATGTAGAACGGTACAAAGTGTCTTGTGCCATCTATAATTCCAAGATGCCGAATGGTGGTTCAGTCACTGATCATGTATTGTACATGATCGAGTTGATTGAAAAGTTGGGCAAACTCGGATGCCCCTTGCACGAGCAGCTCGGCAAGGATGCGATCCTGAATTCTCTTCCCTCCTCCTATCTTGATTTTCTCGATCATTACAGAATGAACAAGCCTGCAGTCAACTACCATGGTCTTTTGGGATTGCTGCAGACTTTCAAGAAAGACCACCAACTAAATAAGGGGGTGGTGAATTTAGTGGGAGGAAGTAGAGGTCGTCATCCCTTTAAGAAAGGGAAGAAGAAAACAAATAAGAAGGGAAAGAAGGTGCAGAATGTTCCTGGTCCTAGTCAGACCAGGAAGTATAAGGCTGATCAGTCTTCTGTAGAGTATTTCTACTGCAAGAAGAAGGGACACTGGAAGAGGAACTGTCCTCTTTATATTGCGTCCCTTGATCCGAACAGGCCAAGGAAGCAGAAGTCTGCTGAACAAGGTATTTATATGATAAAACCTTGTAATTACTCAATTGTTGATACTGCTAACTGGGTATTGGATACTGGTAGTCCAATTCATGTTTGTAATTCGTTACAAGGACTTCAAGTTAGCAGAAGATTTGAAGATGGAGAACAGTTTCTGAGCATCGGTAATGGAAATCGTGTTCCAGTACTGGTGATCGGAGTCCTGCGTCTTGTCTTTGAGTCTTGTACTGTCGAACTAGTCGACTGTCACTATTGTCCTAGTTTCATTATGAGCATAATCTCTGTAGGCCTTTTGGCCAATTATGGTTTTGAACTATCAATAAAAGGAGATTTTTGCAATGTTATTTTGAATAACTCTGTTATAATGAAAGCTAGATTAAATAATAGTATATACGTACTATCAAGGCCTGTTAGTGTAATGTACACTTCTAGCAAACGCCCAAGGTTAGATAATGTCAATGATTTGTATCTTTGGCACTGTAGGCTAGGTCATATTAACCAAAATAGGATAAACAAGATGCGAGAAGATGGACTTCTCGAGGTCAGTGATTCTGAATCACTGCCTACTTGTGAATCATGTTTACTTGGTAAAATGACCAAGTCACCTTTTACTGGAAATGGTGAACGAGCTACAGAACTTCTAAGTCTAATACATAATGATGTATGTGGACCGATGTCAGTTAGTGCCAGAGAAGGATACAAATATTTCATTACTTTTACAAACGACTTTTCAAGATTTGGTTATGTCTTTTTAATGAGACATAAGTCTGAATCATTTGAAATGTTCAAATGATACCGTAATGAAGTAGAAAAGCAAACTGGAAAAAGTATTAAAACCTTTCGATCTGATCGAGGTGGTGAATACTTATCTGATGCTTTTTTGACATATCTTGAGGATAACAGAATTCTCTCTCAATGGACTCCTCCAGGAACACCACAGTTGAATGGTGTGTCCGAAAGAAGGAATCGAACCTTGTTGGACATGGTTCGATCCATGATGGGCTTTGCAACTCTGCCACTATCCTTTTGGGGATATGCGCTTCTGACAGCCTGTTACTTATTAAATAATGTTCCAAGTAAGTCTGTTGTCTCCACTCCGTATGAGATGTGGAACGGGCATAAACCCTCAATCTTACACCTTCGGATCTTGGGTTGTCCGGCTTACGTAAAGCGTTTAGACTTAGACAAACTTGGTCCTAAGTCTGACAGGTGTTTATTCATTGGTTATCCTAAGGAAACCAAAGGGTATTTCTTCTACTTGGAGAATGAACAAAAGGTGTTCGTAGCTCTTAGAGCTATCTTTTTGGAAAAGGAGTTCTTTGGAGAAGGAACTATAGCTTCTAAGATTGAACTTGATGAAGTTCAGCCAATAGAAGAACCTACACACTCTAAGGACATCGTAGAACCGGCTGTGATTGAATCACACCCATAACCCATTAGGAGATCCGGTAGAATACTGCGTCACCCGGACAGATACTACGGTTTCTTGGTCCGGGACAGCGATCCCATTGAGCTCGATGAGAACAATGAGGATCCGATCACCTATATGGATGCACTTCAGAGATCTGACTCTGAGGCATGGCTTGGAGCCATGCGATCCGAAATGGAGTCCATGGAAATCGACAATGTTTGGACATTGGTTGATCCGCCTGAAGGAATAAATCCATCGGGTGTAAATGGATCCTCAAGAGGAAAAGGGGCGTAGATGGAAAGGTAGATACCTATAAAGCCCGTCTGGTTGCCAAGGGGTATCGTCAGCGATATGGTATCGATTATGACGAGACTTTCTCCCCTGTGGCAATGCTCAAGTCCATTCAGATCATGCTTGCTTTGGCAGCATATTTTGATTACGAGATCTGGCAGATGGATGTCCGAACCGCTTTCCTAAATAAAAAGCTGGAAGAAGAGGTGTATATGATACAGCCTGAAGGGTTCACATCCACAGATGAATCAAAAGTATGCAAGTTGCAGAGGTCCATCTATGGACTCAAGCAAGCATCTCGAAGTTGGAACTTACGGTTTGATATGTGTATCAAATTGTATGGCTTCGTTAGGAACGGAGATGAACCGTGCATCTATAAATGGGTTAATGGTTCTGTGATTGTATTCCTAGTACTGTATATTGATGACATTCTCTTAATCGGGAATGATGTCGCAGCATTACAAGAAATAAAGGTCTGGTTATCATCTCAGTTCTCCATGAAGGACTTGGGTGAAGCTTCTTACATACTAGGTATGAAAATCTATAGAGATAGATCTAAGAAGCTTTTGGGACTGTCCCAGTCTACGTACATTGACATTGTGTTGAAACGGTTCAGCATGGAAAATTCCAAGAAATGCTATCTCCCGATAGGTTCTGGAATTACTCTTTCCAAGAAGGATTGTGCGACAACTCCTGAGGAAAGAGAGCGCATGAGTAGAATACCTTATACTTCTGCATTAGGCTCTATCATGTATGCTATGACTTGTACTAGACCAGACGTAGCATACTCATTAGGAGTAGTGAGCAGATACCAGTCTGACCCAGGTGAGGCACATTGGAAGGTGGTTAAGTCCATCCTTAAGTATTTAATAAATACTAAAGATCAATGGCTGATTTATGGATAACCTGACTTGAAACTTATGGGGTACTCTGACTCCAGTTTCCAGTCAGATAGAGATGATAGCAAGAGTGTGTCAGGGTTTGTATTTACCCTAAATGGAGAAGCGATCTGCTGGAAAAGTTCTAAGCAGGCAACTGTTGCAGACTCGGTATGCGAAGCAGAATACATTGCAGCATCAGATGCGGCAAAGGAAGCTGTGTGGTTGCGGAAGTTTCTTGGAGAGCTAGGGGTGGCACATTCCCTAGATGGTCCTGTTCCAGTGTACTGTGACAGCACTGGAGCCATTGCTCAAGCTAAGGAGCCTAAAGCTCATCACCGCACTAAACACATTTTGCGGCGCTACCATCTCGTATGAGAGATCGTGGAACGAGGCGACATCAATCTTCTGAAGATCGATGGAAAAGAAAATTTGGCCGACCCCTTCACTAAAGCCCTCGAAATAAAAGAGTTCGACTATTATAAATGGAAAATGGGTATTAGATACTCTTCTGATTGGCTTTAGTACAAGTGGGAGTTGTTGGGAACTGTGTCCCAAAGCCAATCGCCTGAGTTATAGGCGGTTGTGCTAAGTATTGTACTCATTTTATGAATTAATAAAATAATATTTTTGGCAGCTCATCACATAATTTTCCTGAAATAAACTCTTTCAATGTGATGAAGTCCTTAGGACTACACTGACTTCAATACAGAGAGGATGTATCGAGTGGTCCTTAAACCCTGTTCACAACCAAAGGATATATTGTACTGGACGGCAATATATCAAGTATAGGTTGTTGTAGTTCACATCGTTTGGTTGTCCTCTTGACCAAATGAGTGTGGTGACACTGATATGATCTGCAAGTGAGATATGTGATATCTTATTGAACGTGACTCCGTACAGCCCCTTTCTGCCAAAGGGATACTCACGATTGGATATGGATATATGTGTCCCTCTGACCTGAGGTCATCATGGTAGCTTGCAAGCAACTCCCTATGCTTTGGTGCCGAACTACCCGGATTTTTAATCTGGTGACGGAAGGTTTCTGGGTACAAGCAAGTACTTGTGGAGCAGTGATGGACCAAGATGGAATTAACCTATCCAAACAGTTTAGATTGAATGTCTCGCAGTATCTCAATTTAGCAAATCCTCGGCCGGGGTAGTCCTAGTGAAGAGTCACTGGGCTTGCGAGGTTAAGATACGTAGTCGACTGACTCAGTCTGGGTTGGCAGCCCAATCTCAATCGTCCTGAGCATTAGATATCAAAGGGATGAATTATACGGTAACCATATGCCAGAGGTTCGATAGTTTGCTCCCGCATCTTCGACCTATCCGGACGCCGGGACCCATTGCTAGATGGTTTCCTGTGCTGGTACTAGAAATTGTTCTAGTGCTACCGTATAGGTTCGAACCTATGAGGTCACACGCCACAGAGGATAACTCTCTGATTCGGATACCGATTACGATTGGGAATCATCTCGGTTTTATGGTCACAGTTTTTTTGAGCACTCTTTTCCCCGTCTTGCCCTTGTCTGTGTCAACCGAAAAATATTCCGGGTTGACCAGCACTGTGCCAGGATTTTTCTGAATCAGTTTTGAACTGATTCGGAGTTCGTTTCGGCCTCCTATTGGTTGTGAACCAATTATATTCCCTGAACCAGGTTCAATTGGATTGAACCGTTTGCTTTAATGAGATTGAACCAATGGGTTGGTTTATTTGCTTGAACCGGTTATTTGAACCAATATTTTTTTTTCACCTTGGACCGTTTTACACGGTAATTGGAGAGAAAAAAATTCCAAGCGTTTGAAGGGAGAAGGCCTTACGTTTGAAGCGTCCAAATCGCTGGCGTCTCTTCCCTTCTCCTCCACCCATTCTTTAATGGCTTTAATCATGGATTAAGGCTGATTAATTGGTTTACTGCTGCAGCCTCTCCACCTCACGTCGCTCCACCTCCCTCTCCCTCCCAGCAGCCTTTATAAACACCAACAGCCATCCCTATTTTGGGAGTTGAGTTTCAACGAAAGTTTTCACCGTGAGAGTGTTTTGAAAGGGGTCTTTGTAGCTTGAATTATCCTTCTTCTTTGAGAGGCTTAAGAAGAGACTTTTGGGGCTGGGTTTAGGAGCTTTAAAGGGAGAGAAAATCCCTTGTTTTGAAGTGCTCTTGTTCTGCCCAGTTGCAGAAATCCTGTGATTGTGAAAACCTCTTCCAACGGCTAGCACCGTGCGTGGAGGCGGATCCGAGAGCCCCGGGCATGTCTCCCCTCTAGAGGGAGTATCCTTCTACTCCTAGGAGCAATCCACGCGGACCGGGATCGTCCCAGCTGCTCCGAAACGAAGGCCAAAGTCTGCTGCCCAGTTCTGCTGTAGAAATCTGGCAGCAGAATTTGGTGATTTATTTAATTTTTTTGGCTAAGATTTGATTGCAGTTATTGGTGGAAAATCGAAGAAGACTTGTCCAAGTTGGTGCTGCTCAAATTTGGGAGCAAACGGAGGTCCAGAAGGAGGTGTTCCGACGATGTTTTGCAAGCCAAAAAAAGGGTCCCAAGGAGGAGACGACTGGAATAACTTTATTCCAGTTATTCCAGTCTATTCCAGCTTAATTCCAGAGTTATTCCAGGTGGAATAAAAGGTATGGAAAATTATTTTTAATCATGCATGGATAGATTAAATTGTTTAATATTTTATAAATATTTTATATGATTATGCATGCCTAAATGCAACTAGATTTAGATTAGTTCCTGGCGGAGCAGATTCCCGCTGCACGAATTTTAAAAATTGTTTTAAAATTCAATCTGCTCTCGCAGATGTTTGCATGCCTAGTGTAGGATCTTGTCAAACCACCTGCATAGTTTACTTTCAAGATATACCTTATCTTGTAACTTTGAAAAAGAAAAAGGAATAAAGAGGGTTGTAAGTTTTACAATCTAATAAAAATTTTCATACATTTATGCTATCATAATAATAATAGATAAAAAGATAATATAAAATCTTTAAATAATTTACATACTAAAAAATACTATGGCTATGCTTAACAGTACATGTCATAAAATGCAAAACACTATATCATATAACTATCACAATCATCATACATTAGTTTTGTTATCTTAGGATGCTCAGCTCTGAACTACCATAATCACATTTTCAGTCCTCAGTCCATGACAGGGCATCAATAGTTCCATATTTTTGACCTATGGCAGGGCATCAATAATGTGGCTAGTTCCAAGGACTACCATAATTATATTTTTCGTCCGTGGTGGGACATCAATAGTTTTATATTTTCAGTCTATGGCAGTGTGATATGGTTGGAAGCTGGCATACTGACGTATAATCCCTGTCGGATGCTATGTTAGAAAATCCGCCACAGTGGACACCCCATCTCGGACTCCTTTGGCTGGGCCGAGCTCCCCCAAATCAACAAGGCGGCCCATCGAAGTCGAGCTCCGTCCTTCGCCAGGTCAGCACCCGCAAGCTAGGGGTGCCTAGGCCGGAGCTGAGAGACCTCCTTCGCCAGATTGAGCCCCTCCGAGGATGAGCCCCCTGAGCCGGAGTCGAGCTCAGCCCTCCTTTGCCAAGTTGAGCCCAGCTCTCCTTTGCCAAGTCGAGCCCCTCCAAGATCGAGCCCTCTGGGCTGGAGTTGTGTGTCGACCTCCTCCACCGGATCGAGCCCCTCCGAGGCTGAGATCCCTGGATTAGAGTCGAGCTCAACCCTCCTCCACCAGGTCGAGCCCTTCCAAGGTCGAGCCCTCCGAGCAGGAGTCGAGTCCTCCTTCGCCGGGACGAGCCCCCTGAGCCGGAGTCGAGCTCAGCCCTCCTCCACTAGGTCAAGCCCTTCGGAGGTCGAGCCTCCTGGATCGAAGCCGAGTCCCAGCTCTCTAGTTCAGCAACCAACTCGGACAGCACCGCCGGCCAACAAGGGGGTGAAGCCACCTCCCCCAGACACTGACGAGCAACCCAAAGACCGCAAGGAAGCACCTGTCAAGCCATAATAACTCTCCGCGGCCACCGCTTACACCAGAAGGGCAAGAAGCTCCCTGACCAAGGTGCCACCTCTCCACCAACCACCTGTACCATCCGAAAGAGAAAGTCAACCAGAAGATTCGAGTCCCCGGGGTGGCGGCCCCTCGATCGAAACACTGCCAAGCTTTCCGGAATGGGACGACCGGAAGGAATGTCAGAACTCATGACAGTTTTCCTTATCACGAATCGAGAAAGACATCCGATCTATGGCACAGAACATCGCTGCACGTGCCAGACAGCATGGGAAAGATCCCAAGATAGGCGCTCAACGGTCACCTGGACTTAAAAGAACATTCAATATCCCTAAAGAAGGAGAACAAAGGTATGCAAGTGCAAACTCAACCACAGAACACCATCTAAGTGAGTACGGGAGAAGAAGCCTCACAGAAAGGCCAACCCACCTCAGCTACCACCTCTCCCGGCACACTCGCACCTCTATTCTCACACCATTCACTCCTCCTAGCATGGAGTCCATCAAGAGGGGCTTGACCAGGAGGATCTGTACTTCTGGGTCGTCACTGACTTGAGCATCGGAGTGCCCCCACCGGAACCCCCGGCCTGGGTCACTAACCCTTGTTTTGCAAGTCCTGAAGCAAAGACCAACCCCGGAGGATGAAGGGCGATTCAACATCAACAGCAGCTACGGGCCATGACGATCTTGGTGGCAACACGGTGTATCATAGTTTTATATTTTTAGCCTGTGATAGGGCATCAAAGTACTACATTTCTGGCCTGTAACAAGACATCAATATATAGCTAGTCCAATGTACCACTATCCATCATGCAATCTTAAAATCAATTTATGCTTGTTAATAAATTTTATATCAAAAATATAATATACATGAATACTGTAACTTATCTAACCAAGATCAATAATATATGAGACATAATTCATATAAAATCATATATACTTAATAGATAAGTATATAACAAATGGCTATCAAATACCACATGCAACTATCAAACCATATAGAGCAAAATCATGATACACAAATTAGTTTTTTATATAAATAGGCGATCCATGTCCAAAAATCCTTCCTCTATTGATGATAAATTTAACATGCTAGATATCAATCCATACATGGATCCTCGACTTAGGTGCTAAGGAACTCGCTCAATATTCTCTTGCCCAGAAAATTATCCTCCTACATAATCAATCTTAATATTAATAAAAAATTTCATGGTATAATTATTGATCTAGAACCACCTTCTACAATCTTCACAACCTCCCTAATCCATAGGAGAGAGAAACTTTAAAGAGAAGATTTTAAAAAGAAAAAGTAGAGAGAGAAACTAGAGAGAAGAGAGAGGAAATAATTTCTTTTCTTTTTTCTTTTTTTTTTTCTCTTTTGCTTCTTCCTCTACTTTTTCTTTTTTTTTTTCTTCTCTTCTTTTTTCCTTCTTCCTCCGTTTAGCCAAAACAGGGAACTCACCCCTCCTCCCCAAAAACTTGAGGTCTTATCGAAAGATGGTGGCTAGCATTGTAGCCCGAGGAAGTGCTGCCACCAGTCCCCCATCTGGCGGTCGATGGTAAAAACAGTGCTGGAAACAAAGGTAACAGGACCAAAATAAAGGAGTTGATCTCGTCCCAAAATCCAAAATCTTGTCGACCCTATATGGTGCTAATATGTTTGGAAAAAAACAGTTAATGAAGTGAAAAAGCCTTCCCTTCTAGCATCAGTGTAAGAGTAAGAAGAAAGATGATGTAAAACCAGTTATAAAACTTAAGAAATGAGGATAGTTACAATAGAAAAGATCCCCTAGTCTATCTATAGAATCTCCCCTTGAGCGAATTGTAGTGAAAAGGGAAGCAAGTCCAATTGCAATCCTAAGGTCAAACCCTGAAGTTGCAGTGCCAGTTTCTAGCAATATAGTATCAGTGAGCTTTCTCCTTCCTCGGGGATTTATTTTTAGTTTCCCTTGGAGGCGTTCTTGATCTTTTTCAGCGACAACTCAAGAAAAAGACTTGAAATAAGCTCGGAATCAATGGTGATTTTTCGAGGATTGGTTGATGGGATTTCAAGGAAAGGATGATCTCTACTTATAAATGGGGTTTGGGAATTCTCAAACTCTATTTAAATAGAAAATTTCTCATTCTTTGATGGAGATTTGGGAGGGAAGAGGATCCCATTGACCATCTTCTTTCTCCTCTATTTATTTTTCTTTTTTTAAAAAAAAAAAAAATTTTGGGGGAGAGAGGGGGTTGATCCTTTCAAGTGGGCATAACAGCCCATGGGCGGGGTCATTATAAGTATGCAATTTCAAAAGTATGTCTCACTAACCAATCCACAACTTGATTGCCTTTCCCATAGACATACCACAAATATACAGAGCAAATCTAAAGAATAACAGCTCGAAAAATCAAATAAACAAGAACAATAACCTTTAGAGGTACCTTCAGGCTTCGGCATTCAACAAAAAATCTTTGTTGAATCCCCTTCTATTCAAATGTCTTTAGCATTTGGAAGTTTAACAGCAACTAAAATGCCTTCCCCTGCTCCGTAAAATTCTACTAGGGGAACAGAGCACTTAGATAAACTAAAACCTGCTGCAAGTACAATAATTCCTCTGTGATCACAAACCATAAAGCCAACGCCCACCCTGTCCTTTTTTGCTCCATCAAAATCAATTTGCAAGAAACCTTGATACAGGAAACGCCAAGAGACAACCTAGCTATGATGGCTGAGGTTAGCCGTGGTCCCAAGGGAGCAGTAAGTTCTTGCGAAATAGATCTTGTTATAGGAGAAAGAGGCAAGGAGAATAATTTTGTAACATATGCAATAGGATGTTGTACAATAGAAATTGGAAAAAAAGATACTCCTTGACAGAGCAACTTATTTGTCGGAAGCCAAACCATTGAACCAATGTAACGAAATGCCAAGTGCTAAGCCAACTCTACCCATATCTCCTCCCAATGGGTACAGAATAGAGCGGTATGGCTAATTTCCTTACCTTGGGCAGTACACCTGCAGCAATCCAACACCCGTTCACTGCCTAAAAAGACAGTGGTCACAAGTGATCTGTTCCATAGCAACTTTTAAGAACAACTGCAATTTAGGATTTAAAGGCATTCCAATACCAAGTAATTAAATTCCGAGCCAACTGATGCTGCAGGTGATGATGCATAATAAATATCCCTGACCATAAAAGAAGAATGGAGAGAGGAGCCCCAACAAAGGTTACAAGACTGATTAGAACGGGAGACGAGGATAAAGATGATCATATGTGTTATATCAAAAAAAAAATTGATACAATAAATATTGTGATATCACCTGTATTGATATCATTTATTGAAGATTTCTGTTTTCAAGATAATGATGTCATTACTGATGTCACAAGAAAAAGAAAATAAATAAAATAAAAGACAATCAATATAGTATGCAAGACTTCACTATAAGAAAAATAATTATTTATAAAATAAGAACTCGTACTCTTAATCCGGTATAATTTCTCTCAACAAGAAGCTCCAATTTTTTCAAAAAAAGTCCTCAATTCTTAAGGAGACCCTCTAGCTCCTACAGGTTTTCTTTATCGCTGCCATATTTTTTAGAAATCCTTTGGATCCTTACACCTTGTTCTTGATCTATCTATCCCCTTTTATAGCCATTGGGACATCTCTATACTGAAGAACACTTTAACAAAAAACCAAAGGTTCAATCCATGTTAGAATTGGACTTTAATTCCTTTTCCAACTTCTATTTGACCCATATAATAGTCTTGGTCGTCTAATCGCCATCAATCATGTGAGATCCCACAGGATCAAGTCCCAAATAGCGTTGGAATCACCCTCAGCCATTCAGTCTCACCAGGGGAATGAGCTAGATCGTCTGATCATACAAAACTAGTGGTGGACCATGAGAAATGTCTCGAAAAACATCATGGACCACACATATGAGCCGTGTGAGCTACATGCGCTCGCGCATGCTCAAGCCAAGCGTTGGGACCTCCATGCAAGCCTACCTCCGTGCGAGCCTAGGTCTGCTATGGGCTTGAGTCTACTATGAGCCTGAGTCTACTATAAGCTAGGCTTAAGGTATAGCCCAACAACCTTTATCTCCACTTGATGTCTAGCTTTTACCTGACTTTGAAAGCTCTTGAAGGATCTCATCCCTATTCTTTGGGACAAATGCATGTTGCTCATGGATGAAAAATATAGAAGTTAAGCCAAGCTGCTCTATCCTATCTCTATCGTGTGCTGTACTTATCTTGACCTGAGACCTGCTCGGAAAAGTCTCCTGTAGTAATAAGAACTTCATCGTGTGATGTCGCTTATCGTCCTCGTGAGTTTCTTGACTCATGTTCCATCCATCTACTCTCAAAACTTCACCTCGCACTGGGTTTTCATCGGCATCAGGGATTTCACCTTGCATTGAACTCTTTGTAAAGTATCATGGATAACCTTTAGGATTCCATCATCAACTCTTCACGTGTAAATGTTAGAACCTAATTTACTCGGTGAGATTAGATTCTTGCTGAAGTTAGGTATGTATCAAACCTTGTCTAATTTTCTCGATATTCTATTATGAAATGTTAAACTGGTTATCCTTTCATTCTTGATCACATACCTCGATCTATCTAGTAGATGGACGCACTCTCTTTACTCTCTAGAGAGTCGAACAGCTCCTTTCTGCAATGCACATGATGGGAACATACAGAATCTAGAATCTACTAGTGAAAAGAAGGAGATACCTTATCGGATATCATGAGTGCATCACTGTATCCATCACTATCACTATCATCGGCCACTACCGCAGTAGCACTCATCCAATTCTTGAGTTGCAGACAATCTCTAATATGATGTCCCAACTTATCATGCTGGTAGTCTTGATCTTGCTGGTATCATTCGACTTGGATATGGATCGTCCACAATGTGATCCTCTACCACTCCATCTTTTCTTGCTAGCTCCTCTAGAGACCATCATTGCAAAGTTCCTGCCTGAGCTCGAAGCTCAGTTCTCTCGCTTGAGAGTTCCATTCTAAAGAAGCGCTAAAGTGACTTCCTTCACTTTGATAGTGCTCTTTTTCACTAAAAGAACAATCACTAAGGACTTGAATGAGTGTAGAAGCGATGATAGCAAGACCAACATTTTAATCTTCTCTTCAATCTTTTAACCTACACTGAGAAGATTGGTGAGGATCCTTTAAAAATTACTTAGATACTCTGTACACTCTATCCTTCGCTCATCTACAGTTGATAAAACTATTTTTAAAAAAAAGAGTGCATTGGTGATGGATTTTGCCATGTACAATTCTTTAAGTTTAGTCTATATCACTGTCGAGAAGTCTCACTTAACTCATGGATCACTATATCACCCATCAAATACAAGCAGATCGTACTCACCTCCTACATCTGAAATTATTTTCAAATCTTATCCTTCATGATGGCCAACCTCTCCTCGTATATGAGAGCGTCGATCAACCTATGTTGGATAAGCACATCTTTCATCCTTGCTTACGAGAGATAAATTACTTTTTCTATCAAACTAGTTGATGTCAACTTTGATTGCACTTGTCTTCTTTGTCTTCTTCAATCTCAATCAATATGGATATCTAGAACTCTGATACCGGTTATTGTGGTAAACTTATACTGATACCATTTATTGAAGAATCCCTCATATGGAATATAGATCCTCGTTCCTAAGATCATGATATCGTTGTTGATACCGTAAGAGAAGGAAGAAGAGAAAATAAAATAATAGATAATTAATAAGACATGCAAGACTTTTTTATGAAAAAATAATTATTTATAAGATAAGAACCTATACTCTCAATCTCGTATAATTTCTCTTAATAAAAAATCTCAAGTCCCTTACAAAAGGCTCTCAACTTTTAAGGAGACTCTCTAACCCCTACATAATTTCTTTACCACTGCTACACCTCTTAGAAGCCCTTCGGATCCGTTCACCTTGTCCCTAACCCTTCAATAGAATACTTTTTATTTTCCTTTTATAGCCTCTGGGATGTCTCCTTGTCGAAGAGTACTTAATAAAAAACTAGAAATTCAATCCATATCAGAATTAAACTTCAATTCATTTTTCAACTCTTGTTTAACTCATGGAATAGTTCTAGCCATCCGATCACCATTAATTGCACGAGATCCCATAGGATCAGGTCCCAAACAGCATTGGAATCACCCTCAGCCATCTAATCTTGCTTGGGGAACGTGTTGGATCATTCAATTGTGCAAAACCAATGATAGACTGCGAGAAATATCCCGAGAAATATCATGGATCGCGTGCATGAGCCGCATGTGCCTAGACCACATGCTCACATGTGCTTAGGCATGTATTGGCCTATGAGCCTGGGTCTGCTACGAGCCTGGGTCCACTATAGGCTGGGCTTGAGGCGTAGTCCAACAATAAAGACAAGTTCTAGCTTGTTGGAGTCAAAAGATTTGCAACCTTGAAATCATCTCACAATTCCAAGTATGGGTGGCAATTGGATAGGGTTGAACAAGATATGGTCAGACTGGGCATATGATGGACCAAAAATCTATCAACCTGAGCTTAATATATTTATTAAATAAGTCAAGAATCTATATTCAAATATGACTATTTAGTTATATAGATAATTTAGCTCGATGTTCAATAAGTTGAAACAAATTAAATAGATTAACTATTAAGTATCACCGCCCATTCAGAGTTGAAAGTGTATGATGGCTTGTTTTTCTTCTTTTTTTTTTTTGTTGATAAGCTAAAGGGATAGGGAGGGTTAAACCCGATGTAGCTACTCCTGCAGGTCCTCATCTCATCAGGTAATGTTCGATGCAAGGCGTTCGGATTTTCGTAGCCTTTCCCTACCTAAAGGTCAGTACATCAACCTGATACCACTAAGATGCCGACTGGTTAAAACGAGGATACAAAGAAGGAAATCATAATGTGAGGCCCGCCCGTATTTGGGCCCTTGTGGGTTGAAATTGGCAAGGGCTGTCGACTTCACCCAGAACCCAGAAAAAAAAAGAGAGGGCTGAGCGACGAAAAACAGGGGACTCGTCTTCCCCTCTTATCCATCCGAAAACCTTGCCAGAAAGGTCACTGGATCGTCGTGAAGGGCAGGGGCAAGGTTGGCGATGAGTTTGGGAAGGGTTGGGACTCTGATCGATGGAGTCTTTCATCCCCAAACGGCACGAAGAGTTTGACAGAAGTTTTCTTTAAAGCCCTCTCACCGCTGCCCAACCAAGCCGATCGACCTCCTTCCACGCCATCTTCCTCTTCTCCGGTGAGCGGCGGAGAGCCCTTCAATCGCCGGTGAGTCATTTTCCCTTGTTTAAATTTGTTTAGAGGAGGATTTAATCATGTTTTCTCGGTTTAGATTGTTTGGACCGTACCTCGCTGGTGGCGTGCCGTCACCGTCCACCTCTGGTCCGACGAGCTTCTTCTCGGTGATCGTCCCCATGGCCACCACCAGCTGTTGTGGGGAGGGTGGTTCGGTTGAATCAAGGAGCAGGGGAGGAGAGTTCGGGAGAAAAAAAAAGAGAAAGCCTCCTTCTGTGAGAAAAAAAAGAGAAAAAAAAAAGAGAAAAAAAAATGAAAAGAGAAAAACCTACCTAAGAGTCTGTCACCGAGGTGGTTTTCGGTAGCTCACTCACGAGGTCCCCCACCATCATGGACGAGGAAAGAGAGAGAGAGGAGAGAGAGAGAGGAGAGAGAGGAGAGAGAAAGAGGAGAGAGAGGAAAGGTAAATTTTGGACCGAAATTGGAATTGGATTGAGGAGAGTGCCCATGATAATATAGTTTCTTTTTAGTTTTATTAAATAGAAATTAATTATATATTTAAATTATTGATCAGGATCGTCGTTGTCCTTGGAAAATCAAATCTAAGTTTGAATTATACTTGTTGGTGGATCTTTTTTCGGTAAGTTATCTTGATCTCTAATATTATATGCCAAATATGTTATATATTTATGAAATATTAAATACGTGTAATATATTTTAATTTGTATTGGATTGCATTGGATGCATGCATTGTATTGGTGTGGGTGCATTGTGTTGGTGTGGGTGCATTGTGTTGGTGTGGGTGCATTGTGTCGATGTGGGTGCATTATGTCGGTGTGGGTGCTTTCTAGTCCGACTATGATCATACGAGGACCTAGTCTCCTTGTGGGCCTCTCGCGGGGCGATCACTGGCACATGACCGATGAGCGGTACGTGAGTCAGGAGCTAGTTGCCTTATTTTAGCCATGCGTGGCAGGCATATGCAGAGGATGCATGTTTCTCGTGTGATACTTAGAGCTAGTTTTCCTTGTGGGCCTCCAGTGGGGCGATCACTGGTGCATGACCAGTTTCGGTATGTGAGTTAGGATCTAGTCTCTTGTGGAATAAGCCACGGGCTGATCATGGCCATAGTCAAAAGGACTAGGAGAGTAAAGTAAATGGTTGGCCATCCATAGTCGTGTTGGTGTCGGTTGTGATTAAGTATACATATTTGCATCATGTTGCTGGATATATATTATTATATTAATGGACATCTTGTTATATAGTGTGTTTGTGCTTGCTATTTATTAATGGCATATTTGTGTATGTATACTGGAGGTGTTGATAACTTACTGAGCCTATGTAGCTCACCCCTATTTTTCTATGTTTTTGTTACAGATACCAAAGATCAATTTGGACTTTAGGACCAGTCAGTGAGGAGCTAGGGTATAGGAGTTAATTCCTAAGTACTTGGATGTTGAATTGAAGGTTAGGCTTGGCATGATCTCTAGGATGATACCTAGGGTTGTGCGGCCGGTCGCGTAGCCGATCCAGGTTTTGGATCGGGACACGACAGAGTGGTATCAGAGCAAAGGTTTAAGATCAAGATGACTTAGTTAGTGAGAGTGGAGTAGAATTAGGATTTTGATTGAATATTCCAGAGTAATTATCGATACTGAGAATTTATTTAATTTCCTTTGATAGGTGTATGTTATAGTTTCAAGGATTTTGCTAAGTATAGGAGGCTTGCTTGAATAAGATATTGGATTTAAACTTCCCTAGCTTAATTTTTTGAAAATTGTCATCGAGACTAGATAATGGATATATGGAAGTATATTTTGGGTTATATCATAGATTTGATTTATTTTGGGAATCTAATTTTGATAAAATTGAAGACTATGATACAAGTAATTAGAAATTAATAAGATGATTATTAAGGCATGATTGATTGATATCGAAGTTTGGGTTATGATCACTTGAGACCAACATAAGTAGTTAGGATATGATTGAGTGATATTAAAATTTAGATTGTGATCACTATGGATTGTGATATTTGAACTTAATATTATGACCAATTGGAATGGATTCGAAGTTGGATTTTTAATCCCTAAGTACTGTGCATAAGATCTGGAATATGATTTTTTTGTAGAGATTGATCTTGGATGAGACTGAATGGTTAATAATATTTGATAAGTAAGCATATTATGGATATTGAAGGGCTAGATAAGATGTATATTTATCTCTGATAAATGGATTAGACCGAGCTTCAGAAGTGTTGACCTGGAAGTATAGTGTGTTATGTTATGCTGAATATGTGTATTCAGTTCTTAATTAAATAATGTTGGGATCCTAAATTTGATATGGATGAAGATTATGATAGCTTGCAAGATTTGTTAATTTCTGGATTATAAATTTGGGGACTGTTGCAATATGTTTATGATGTAGGAGTTTAATGATATTAGAAGGAGAATCTTTCGGTAAACCTGTATGTGGATTATTATTAAAATTATGTAATGAAAAATATATTTGGGATAAGGCATAGATTTAGTGAATTTAATGTGGACATGGCATGTGTATCTTGGTAAAAAAATTTTTTTGATGACTTATGTTAGTAGTCTTGGATTGGATTCCATATATATATCTATATATGTTAGAGATTATTGGATATGTTAAACTCCAAGTCAAGTTTAATATTTGTGAGAAAATTTAGATTATCTTGTTATTGAAGTTTCATTTAGCAAAGAGATGGATATTGAAAGACTTATATGAGTTTAGTTTATGAGGGATATCCTTGTCTAAAATTTATCTAATAAAGTTAGAGGATTTGAAAATTTATATCAGAGTGCATAGCGAAAGTGTGGTGGACAAAAATATTAGGATTAAAGTGTACTATGACATGTGAATAGGAGCTCTTATTGGGATTATTGAATTTGGGCCAAATGGTATATGTAAGTATTGGATCATGTATATTTGAGTTTTGAAAGACCTAAATTTGTTTTTAAATTTCGAGGACGAAATTTTTGTTAGGAGAGGAGAATGTGAGGCCCGCCCGTATTTGGGCCCTTGTGGGTTGAAATCGGCAAGGGCTGCCGACTTCACCCGGAACCCAGAAAAAAAAAGAGAGGACTGAGCGATAAAAAATAGGGGACTTGTCTTCCCCTCTTATTCATCCGAAAACCTCGCTGGAAAGGTCGCTGGATCGTCGTGAAGGGCAGGGGCAAGGTTGGCGATGAGTTTGGGAAGGGTTGGGACTCCGATCGATGGAGTCTTTCATCCCCAAATGGCACGAAGAGTTTGACGGAAGTTTTCTTTAAAGCCCTCTCACCGCTGCCCAACCGAGCCGATCGACCTCCTTCCATGCCATCTTCCTCTTCTCCGGTGAGCGGCGGAGAGCCCTTCAATCGCCGGTGAGTCCTTTTCCCTTGTTTAAATTTGTTTAGAGGAGGATTTAATCATGTTTTCTCGGTTTGGATTGTTTGGACCATACCTCGCTGGTGGCATGCCGTCGCCGTCCACCTCCGGTCCGGCGAGCCTCTTCTCGGTGACCATCCCCATGGCTGTCGCCGACTGCTGTGGGGAGGGTGGTTCGATTGAATCAAGGAGCAGGGGAGGAGAGTTCGGGAGAAAAAAAAAGAGAGAGCCTCCTTATGTGAGAAAAAAAAAAGAGAAAAAAAAATGAAGAGAGAAAAACCTACCTAAGAGTCCGTCGCCGGGATGGTTTTCGGTGGCTCACGAGGTCCCCCACCATCATGGGCGAGGAAAGAGAGAGAGGAGAGAGAAAGAGGAGAGAGAGGAAAGGTAAATTTTGGATCGGAATTGGAATTGGATTGAGGAGAGTGCCCATGATAACATAGTTTCTTTTTAGTTTTATTAAATAAAAATTAATTATATGTTTAAATTATTGGTCAAGATCGTCGTTGTCCTTGGAAAATCAAATTTAGGTTTGAATTGTACTTGTTGGTGGATCCTTTTCGATAAGTTATCTTGACCGCTAATATCATATGCCAAATATGTTATATATTTATGAAATATTAAATGCGTGTAACATATTTTAATTTACATTGGATTGCATTGGATGCATGCATTGTATTGGTGTGGGTGCATTGTGTTGGTGTTGGTGCATTGTGTCGGTGTGGGTGCATTATGTCGGTGTGGGTGCTCTCTAGTCCGACTATGATCATACGAAGACCTAGTCTCCTTGTGGGCCTCTAGCGGGACGATCGCTGGTACATGACCGATGAGCGGTACGTGAGTCAAGAGCTAGTTGCCTTATTTTAGCCATGCGTGGCAGGCACATGCAGAGGATGCATGTTTCTCGTGTAATACTTAGAGCTAGTTTTTCTTGTGGGCCTCCAGTGGGGCGATCACTGGCGCATGACCGATTTTGGTATGTGAGTTAGGATCTAGTCTCTTGTGGGACGAGCCATGGGCCGATCATGGCCATAGTCAAAAGGACTAGGAGAGTAAAATAAATGATTGGCCATCCATAGTCGTGTCGGTGTCGGTTGTGATTAAGTATACATATTTGCATCATGTTGCTGGATATATATTATTATATTAATGGACATCTTGTTGTATGGTGTGTTTGTGCTTGCTATTTCTTAATGGTATATTTGTGTATGTATACTGGAGGTGTTGATAACTTACTGAGCCTGTGTAGCTCATCCCTATTTTTCTATGTTTTTGTTACAGATACCGAAGATCAAATTGGACTTTGGGACCAGTCAGTGAGGAGCTAGGGTATAGGAGTTAATCCCTAAGACTATGTTTGGTTGTGGAATAGGAAGCAGAATAAGGGGATTATCCCTCTTATTCTGCCAAACAGTGCCAAAAACGAGGGTGAATAAGTTGGATTCCTTATTCCGGTCAAACCACGTAATTCCCGATTTCTTATTCCACGGTTCCCCATGGAATTACATAATTCTTGTTTTCGAATTCCAAGGGCAGTTCTGTCTTTAATATAAATTTATTTTTAATTTAATATTTATATCATAATTTAAATTTAATATTAATAAATTTATTTTTAATTTAATATTTACATAAACCATACTAATAAATTATTTGGTATAACATCTTTTTAATATATCATATTATTAAATTATTATTAATATAATAATAATTTACTTAAATATAAAATTTAAAAAAAATTATAACTCATTTTATATTAATATTTGAGTAGGGGTATTTTTGGGATTTCAAAAAATTCCTCCCCTATTCTTGGTGAAGTACAGGCTTATTCTCATCTCATCCAAATATCATTTAGAATAACATCGCATTAATTGCACTAGAATAAGGTGGAATACCAGATTTTTATCCAAACATAAATTGAGAATAACAACAAGAATAAACTATTCTTGGAGAATACCAATTCCTATTCTCAGAATAACTTTGTACAAACCAAACACTACCTAAGTACTTGGATGTTGAATTGAAGGTTAGGCCTGGCATGATCTTTAGGATGATATCTAGGGTTGTGCAGCCGGTCGCGTAGCCGGTCCAGGTTTTGGATCGGGACATGACACATAACCTCTCATCAATCCAATCATCACAGGTCCTAGAAGACAGTTCTTGTATTTAATCGAATCTCTTTTGAAATTATGCTACAAACCCTTGACCGATTGAATATGAGACAAGGTCTCAACCAACCCGGCTACCGCCTTAGCACTATGATGACTTGTTTAAAAGAATTGCATAAAACAGGCTTCCATCTATCGAAAGCCGTAGACCTAATGGAAACAAGGCGTGCTTTCTCCACCCAATAAGATTAGGTAAACCAAATCTAATTTGATTGCTAGAACTTTGGCAATAAGTTCTTGCAACGCGGAGCAAAAGTTAGAAGGCCCAAACTTAGTAGGCTTGGTGGAGTTGGCAACCCGCGGAAGAATCACAAGTATTGCGGATTTCATGAAGGCATGCGATCCTCATCAAAGTAATGCAAAATGATATCATGTTTAATAAGTGGCCAAAATTGTTTATAGAAATTAGAATTTAAAGCCATCGTAACCTTGTGATAGATCAGAATGGAAGGAAAGCATAATGCACGGGAACCATGCAATCAGAAAGCAAAGCATTGCATGGCCATGATTGTCGAATTAGAAAAAGTTCGACCATGAATTATCAAGAGTTAAAACTCTTAGAAGTTCATATCCATTGACCTTAACATGAAAATTTATATGTACCGAGAAAAGTTCGGGTTAAACTGTATTCCATTTTTGTAGGATTGACAGAAATAGTACAGAATTGGATTAAATTTCATTTCATTATTGTCCAATGATTCACTATTGGTTATTATGATCATCGATTAATTTAAACGATTATTATTTCTACTTTGATTTATCTACTTCTTTTGATAATAAATATGACAAACACAAGTACATGCTAATCATCCTCGACTGCGTTATACACCACCATCTCTCTCCATTAAACAGGCGGAGAAAAACCGCTTTAAAATAAAGAAGGGAAAAAGAAAAAAAGAAAAGCAAAGCAAATAAAAAACAGCAGATCTCGGAGCCCGTCAATCTGCCTCCCGATCACCAGCATCGCCTGCTTCGGCCTGATGCCGATCTCTGCTCTCCCCATGCCTGAAACTGATCGTAACCCATACCTCCCTCCTCCTCCTCCTCCTCCTCTCTCCGTCCGCCTCCCCCTCTTCTCCGCCTACGCGGTCGCCCTTCTTCGAGCCCTCCTCCTCCTCCGCCGGCATCCGGAACCGGCACACGGGACACGACCCATGCATCCCCAGCCACTTCTCGATGCACAGCCCATGAAACCTATGCCGGCACGGCATCTCCTTTACCACCACCGCCTCCGCCCCCCCGAGATCGTCCAGGCATACCGGGCACTCCCCTGCCACCGCCACCTCCTCCTCCTCTTTCCCGACCTCCACCGTCTTCATCGCCTCGATCGATGCCCTCGACGCCGGCGGCGGGCCACCGCCCTCCCTCCCGGAAAGGAGCTCCGCCACCAGCTCCGGGTTCCCCTGGAGCACCACCATCGCCTGCGTCAGCGGATTCACCAGCACGATCCGGTCCGGCAGCGGCGCCGGCTCCCCGTCCCCGAGCGGCGGCGGGCGCGTCACGCCGACGATGATCGGGTGGAATCTCGGCCTCCCCCCGCTGCCCGCCTCCTCCCTCACCCGCTGCTCCGCGTTCACCAGCTCGCTCTCCGCCTCCGCCGCCATCTCACTTCGTCAAAGAGAGAGGTAGATCTTTTGGGAGTAAGATTAGAGTAGAGTAGAAATAGAAATGAGAAGAGACGAGGTTAAGGGTTGGCGGTTTTAAAGCGGGTGACGATGGAACTCCTTGGAATGATGCGGAAGGTTTTAGACAGCCCATCCCAATCCTGTACTGTAATAATTAATGCTATTTTTATTTTTTTTGATAAAATCAAATATATTAAATCAATATAATTAAAATATATTTGTAATATTTGATTAAACGATGATATTATTGCTATTTTATTTTATTAAATCTAGTTGACTCCGCAGTACCATTATGTTACCTGACCTAAAGGATTCGATGAACCCGCAAGTGCTATCTTTGAAGCTCTAGAATGGATTTTAGATTTTTAGTTTAATTGTACTGCACTTTGATTTTAGCCAGAAGGCCAAGAAAGATATATATTAGTTTAATCGTAGTGCAAGAAATAATAAAATATCAAGAAGAGATGGCGACGGTTAACCCGGCGGCATGCGATTATTTCTAGGGGCGGAGGAGAAATTTATTTCTTGCCTGGTTGGGATTGGCGTGAGGTGGATGTGGCCAATGGTTTGCCCGTGTCGCTTTCCTTAGGTAAGGAGAGAGATTTTTGAGTTTGGAGCACTCTCGGTGCCGTTACCGCACCGTCCAAATGTTTTTTTTTCTTTCCAGCTTTGGAATTAACGCATATTAAACTCAATTTCTAAAATAACTAATACTGCTTGCCAAAGAAAATCTAATTAAGAGTGTTAAATAGAATCTTAATCTGATCCATAATCGACCCACACTATAAGATTTCGATTCTATAGTTAGACGTGTAATTTAATTAAGCTGGTTGCGTCCAAGTAGTTTTATACCTGAAAACTTGAAATCCCATCTTATTATACTTACATAAACACATGCATGTGTGTATATATACATATATATATATATATATATATATATATATATATATATTCTAGAAAAAATAAGTATATAAAAACATATATACACATTTTTGTTGAATAAATGCAGTCTATAATTTTTTTTTTTTTTTGGTATTTTTGTATCGTTATAATTTTTTAGCTTCACAATTTATAAGATAGAAGGGATCATTGCTTGATGTAATGGTAACAACTGGGATAGATAAATGTTATGGTTGGGATTGAGTCTTGGGAAGATCACTTTGCGTGAAAAAATATCAAATCTTAGATCTACCCAGATAGGTAAGTCTACCTAAAATCCAAAATTGAAGGTAGCATGTGGGTGCATTATAATAAATCTCAAATTTTATCCCAGTCTTTGTCAGGCAAGCATTCCATCCACCTTCTTATCAATGGATGATAAAAGCAAAGCGAGTAAGAAAAAAATATAAACCAAATCAATTAATATAAGGCAAAGCAAGAATCCATGAAAGGTCTAACGGGTTAGGATCCGAGTGGGAAGCTATACCAGAAAGGGATTTCTCCCCTCCTCTCATCTTTTTGTTCTATTAAAAAAAAAAAAAAAAAAACAAGTACCCATGATGTAATTTCTAACGTAAACTTGAATGCTATTAGATCGGATGAGGTTATGTGGAGCTACATTAGCTTGCTTTAAGTAAGAATTGTTTTGATCTAGAATAGAGTAGATGGGGGACAAATTCCTCAGCAGGAAGGTGGGTTAGCACCAATTTAAGTTGTTTGAAGCTCTAATGCTTCAACCCAATTTTAAAACAAATAGAATATCAAGAAACCGAAACTCAATCTGCTTGAAAAAAATATAAACCAAATCAATTAATCCAAATTATGTGTTGAGTTAGGTTAAGTCCATCCAATCCAAATTTCATTTCTCGTCCACAAATTTTCTTTTTTCTTTTTTCTTTTTTTTTTTTTGTGGAAATGAGAGGCAAAAAATACTGCCACCCAGGCTATACTGATATTTTAGCTGAGTTCACGATCCACACGGCCAGCTCAATCATGGGTTTTGGGTGACTGCATTCGTACTCCATCTCCTTTCTTCCACGTTTGTGTGGAATTTAGAAAGTATGGGCGGACGAGTTTGCTGGCGAGTTTGGGCTTATCAGAATGGCCTGGCTGACCACGGCTCCAACGCCAGATTCTGGCACGCATGCGGTGATATCATATACAGTAAGGAGAAGTGGCTGTCTCATCTCGGCAGTGACATATCACTGTCTCACTCATACTAGATGGATTATCCTTGGATATTCTCTTATACCATTAAGAAAATATAATTCTATTGCATCATCTTGATAGATTATAATTATATAAAAAAAAGTATTCTCTTCAATTATTTTTTTTTATTCCTATGCATGTTTTAAATATAATTTTTTTTTTTTATATAAAATTTAAATTGTGAAATTCAATACATATTAAATACGTTTAATTTTTTTAAATAAACTTATAGATCCTATTTCTTTAATGATATCCGGAAAGTTTTATTATCTACTTGGCGCATGTTTGGCAGTGTGTTGATATGGGTCAAAAGTGATTTGCCTTCACAAAAAGAGTTCGCTCTGAGTGATCGGAGTGACTGGGCTCTGTGCTATCTTCTTCCCTTGTTTTGAGGTAAAGGATTTCTTGCTTTGGGATTTCGCTAGGGTTTCGATGAGAGGGTTTTATTATCTTTGGATGGCGGAAGAAGATGCTGATCGTAGCATCGAAGCTTCCGACTCCGATGGAAAGGGAGCTGGTGAGCATTCGTGGGCAGAGGTGGTGCACGGCCTGCCACGAGCACCGATTTGGTCTTCGTACAAGCTCTCTGAGGATGAGATTGATCGTCTCCAGCTAAGCTTTTCGAAGGTTCTTGTGATGCCAAGATTCGTGCTCGACGAGTCTCATCGGATATGAGAGGGCTTGGTCGTCATCTTTCGAAGTCTGGGGTGTCGGGTTCCGTTAGCTCGGGCAGCTAAGGACGTTCAATTGAGGTTGCAGTTGCCTAATGAGCCAGAGGTTTTCTCGGTTGGAGAGGACCACATTGTTCTCCGTGTGGGAACAAAGGAAGACTGTGTTAGGGTCCTGGCAGGTGGGCCGTGGTACGTTGGTGGCTAGCTGATGGCTATGGCTCCATGGCAGTCCGATTTCCTTCCGGGTAGAAGGCCAGTCAACAGGATCGTTGTTTGGATGCGTTTGCTGGAGCTTCCCCTGGAGTATTGGGAGCCTTCGGCGATCATGGCGGTCGCAGGGGAAGCATGTAACCCTCTCTCTCTCAACAACTTCACTGATTCGATGAGAAAGACAGGGTTCGCTAGAGTCCGCATGGAGATCGACACATCCAAGCTGCTTTTACCTGGAGTGCTCATTCAGGGGAGGAACACAGTGTTTTGGCAGCAGTTTGTCTACGAAAACCTTCCTCCGATGTATTTCCATTGTGGTCGAATGGGCCACACGATTGATGACTGCAAGTTCTGGGAGGATAATCTCAGCAACAACTCAAGGACTTCTGGCCTTTGTCCGAAGAACTGTGGCAAAACATGGGAAGGTAGTTGACTTGAAGCAGGGTTCCAATGGTCCGGGGCCCAAGCCGTCAGGTGAGGGGGGGAACTCACCTTTGGTCCATGGCTTGTCACTGCAAGGATCCGCCAACCATGCCCGGTGGGAGTCCCTGTGAAGAGTGGGATGGGCTCGAATAGGGTTAAGGCTCCGGTGTCTTCGTCTGACCCCCCATCCTCTTCCCCGTCCCGCTCTTCTCCCACTCGATTGTCATCCTCCCCTAGTTCGCCTCCTGACTTTGAGGGATGGCAAAAGCCCACTAAAGTGGCACGGAGGTGATCCCCTGAGGCTTCAGGATCTGATCTCTTTGATGGTGGTGGAGCTTTGAAGGGAGTGCGGGGGGCTCTTTGCTTCTATGGCTGATTGCATGGAGGTGATCCCGGTCGACGTCGGACAAAAGGACTAGCAAATGATCGATTATAGGATGATCTCTCTGAAGCATAGCAAGAGTTCGTCGAGGTCTTCTTCCCCTTCTTCTTCAAAGTCAATCTCTGCTCTGCTAGATCAGGTTAGCCCTTCTATTCCTTCTTTGGTTGTGGATAAGGATGGAAAGGCTGCTTTGGCTGGGCAGCCTGGTTCTCCTGAGGTTTTGGGTAAGAAAGGCGATAAGAAGAAGGAATGGAGGAGGGGAAGTGTGGAGATGTTAGGGAGGTTGTGGCCAAGCAGGGGGTGGTGGCGGTGCCCTCCTCTGGGGAAGTGTCAAGTTTGGCGGCTCCTGGGCCGACAAGGGGAGGAGGTGCGAGGAAGGTGAAGGTCTTGGGCTGCTCTATGAAGCCTACTGCTGGGCCTTTAGGTGGTGCAGGGTTGTTGGGGGGAGTTGGGGTTTCGGGGGGCGATGGGTCTTCTGGGACTGTTGTGGTGGGGGGGGGTAGGGTCTTCTAGGAGTGCTGGGTCTGTTGAGGGAGTTGGCAGGTTCGTTTGGGGGTGTAGGGTCTTCTGGGGTTGTCAGGCCTGAGGGTGGCCTTGCCGGGTCTTCTCGTTTGGTTGCTGTGGGGAGTTTAGGGAGGGTTGTTTGGGAGGGGCAGGCTGGGTCTCTAGGGCCTCCTGGGAAGGCCATTTCGGTCTTGCCTGGGATTTCTTTTGACTTGGAGATGGGTTTGGGTCTTGGTAAGGTCTCTGCAGCTTTGGAGGTTCCTGAGGGTTTTGTTAGCTTGTTGGCTGGGTCTCCGGTGGGGCATGAGGCGGCCTGTGACGGGGGGAGTTGGGGTTTCGGGGGGCGATGGGTCTTTTGGAACTGTTGGGGGGGGGGGGGGGGGGGGTCTTCTAGGGGTGTTGGGTCTGTTAAGGGAGTTGGCAGGGGGACATGTTTGTCTGGGGGTGTAGGGTCTTCTGGGGTTGTCAGGCCTGAGGGTGGTCTTGCTGGGTCTTCTCATTTGGTTACTGTGGGGAGTTCGGGGAGGGTTGTTTGGGAGGGGCAGGTTGGGTCTCTGGGGCCTCCTGGGAAGGCCGTTCGGTCTTGGCTGGGATTTCTTTTAACTTGGAGATGGGTTTGGGTCTTGGTAAGGTCTCTGCAGCTTTGGGGGGTCCTGAGGGTTTTGTTAGCTTGTTTGCTGGGGCTCCGGTGGGGCATGAGGCGGCCTGTGAAAAGATGAAGAAGGCTCTATGCTCTATGGGAGGGACTATATAGTCAAAGGGTGAAGCAAGTGCTGCATAAGAGGGATTTATCAGGGATTCTGGAAAGAAGAACATCAAGGATGATGGGCCTGGGGATGAGGCCGGGCAGGGGTCCAATCCATCAATGGTTTGACTTTTTGTTATGAAAATATTTGTATGGAATATAAGGGGGGCCAAAAAGCTCTCTTTTGAATCTACTTATCATAGATATCTATAGCTTTATAACCCTCATATTTGTGTTTTGCTGGAGCCTAGGCTTTATGGGCCTAGTCTGGACTGTATGAGGCATCACGTTCCCCAGGATTGGGGGTGTTATTCTGTGCCTTCTCAGGGCCTGGCGAGGGGCATCATTGTCACCTGGGATATGGTTGCGGTTAGAGTTAATGTTTTTCATCGATCCTCCTAACTTGTTGCCATTGTCATCTCCGAACCAAATCAGTCCTCTTGGCTCTTATACGGTGTCCATGCCAGCACGTCATACAGGGAGAGAAGAATGGTCTGGGAGAAAGCTTCGGTGTTAATTAATTAAGGGATTCCTACAGTGGTTGCTGATGACTTTAATACTATTGACCGAGCGAAGGACAAGCATGGTGGTAGACCCTTTGCTCAGGATGTGGGATCCAGGGATTTCACTAGCTTTATCTAGAATAATGGGTTGGTGGATATGGGGTTTGTGGGGCTACGCTATACTTGGTACAATAACCGATCTGGTTCTGCTAGAGTTTGGGAGAGACTGGATAGATACTATGCTACTCCAGCTTGGCTCTCTCTACCAAGATTATATTGTGCATTATCTTAGACGCATTGCTTCTGATCATTGTCCTATTCTTTTATCTATGGACCATTCTGTTCGGGGGTCCATGCCTTTTAGATTCGAGAAATTTTGACTTTCTTATCCCAAGTCTAAAGACATTGTTCGAGAGATCTGGAGGATGCCTGTCAGGGGTGATGCTGCTTACAGGATTTCTAGGAGATTGGACCTTCTAAAAAGATGTCTTCTCTGGTGGAACAAGGTGGAAGTAGGTAATATTAAGAATCATCTTAAGTCTATCGAAGCCTCTATTGATTCTTTGCAGGTCAAAGAGGACTCGAATGGGGCTTTATCCGATGAAGATATGGAGACTCTTCGAAATTATCTATCTCTTCATCATTCTCTCTTACAAAAACATGAGATGCTCTGGAGGCAAAAATCTAGAGTTCAATGACTGCAAGAGGGTGATAGAAATACCCGATTTTTTTATCATGCAACTATCATTAGAAGACACACTAACAGAATTCGAGCTCTTTATTATAATCAAGCTGGTTGGTTGGAGCAGGACACAAATATTAGAAGGGAATTGCTCCACTATTTTACTTCCAGGTGGATAGCTTCCACCAGTATTTCCTATTCTTCCTCTTCTTATCCTCCTGTGGTTTTAGTTTCTGCTTTCCAAAATTCTATGCTTCTGACTCAGGTCATCGAGGAGGAAGTTAAATCTGCTCTCTGATCTCTGGGAGAGATAAAGCTTTGGGTCTTGATGATTTCCCTCCCTTCTTCTTCCAGACCTTTTGGGACATCCTCCGCATAGATATTGTAGCTGCTATTCAATTATTCTTTGATTCTGGGAGAATGCCGCATTCTTGAAAGCAAACTTTTATTGCTCTTATTTCTAAGCATCCTGATGCTTCCGAACCTTCTCATTTTCGACCGATTAGCTTATACAATACCCTCTATAAAGTCTGTGCTAAGTTGTTGGCTAATCGAATGAAGATCATTCTCCCGTAATTGATCAGCTTTGAGCAGGGAGCTTTAGTTGGTGCTCGAAGTATATCGGATAATGTTCTTATAGCCCACGAGTTTATGCATGATCTCCAATGTGCCTCTCAGCACTGTAGTTTGATGGCAATCAAATTGGATATGGAGAGAGCTTATGATTGTGTCAATTGGAACTTTCTTATCAAAGCTTTGGAGGATTTCAGTTTTCATCCACTTTGGATCTCAAAGATCATGGTATGTATTATCCAACCCTCTTTTTCTATCCTGGTTAATGGCTCTCCCACGAACTTCTTCCAGGTAACTCTGGGTCTTCAATAAGGTTGCCCTCTCTCACCCTCTCTCTTCATTATTTGTACTGACTTCCTCTCTAGATCTCTGTCTGCCATAGTGAGGGATTCGGTTATTCAACCGTATATCCCCGCTCCGGGTGCCTCTCTGATCTCGCACCTATTATTTGCTGACAACTGTTTGCTCCTTAGTCGGGCTTCTCTAATCAATGCCTAAGGACTTCTGAGAGTTATGGAGGATTATTGCTATGCTTCGGGTCAGAGGGTTAACCTATAGAAATCTGGTATTTATTTTAGTCCTAAAACCTCCACCAGACTTCGCCGTAGGGTCCATGACATTCTGGGTATTGTGGAGTCGCTAGGGACCTTTATATTACTTGGGTGTTCCCATTCCTGGTACTAGATTATCCAAGGCGGAGAGTGCTCCATTTCTGATGGCTGTTCGGGAGAGGATTGAAGGTTGGCAGGGTAGATCTCTTTCCTCTATGGGCAGGATAACCCTTATCCGTTCAGTCCTTTCTTCTCTACCTATTTATACACTAGCTAACGCTGTCATCCTGAAGTGTGTTATCCTCCACATCGAGCAGATGATCGTGCTTTCCTCTGGGACTCTTCTTTTACTCGCTAGAAGATCCACTTGATGAGATGGGAGATGGTTTGTCAGCCGACTTATGCGGGTGGTTTGGGCATTCCCTCTCTGCTAGCTTGGTAGGAGGCCTTTCTGTCCAGACACGTTGCCAAATTTTTTCTCTGCCTGGATAGTCTATGGTCTTTCCTCATGAGGACCAAATATAGTGATGTCCCTGTTGATCGACCTTAATGTTTCCCTCATGCCACCCAGGAATTTCTCTATTATCTGGAGGGAGATGATGACCAGGGCTCCGCGCATTATTCCTCACCTGTCCTGGATGATTGGGGATGGTTCTTCTATTAGATTCATGCTTGACCCGTGGATTTCGGATACTCCGTTGATTTGGTGGCCTACTTATATTTTGGTGCACATGCCATCGACGATATCGATTTCTGATTTTATTCTCCCTAGTCATTCTTGCTGGGATTGGGATGCTATGCTTTCCATTTTTGAAGAGATCCTTGGTCTTCAGGTGCTTTCTATCATTCTGCCTATTCATCCATATCCGGATACCAAAGTCTGGAGGCATTCGACCTCTTTTTGTGCACCGATCTCTAACATGATGGTGATGTTCAGTCCGGAGCCTTCGATGTCATGGAGTTATGGATGGATCTGGTCCTTACCGGTTCATCCTAAGATTTCTCTTTTTATATAGAAACTCGCTTGGCATCGCCTCCCCACTCACGAGTTCCTCACCTCGAGAGACCTCCCCATTCCTGCTGATTGTCCTTGCTGCGAGTTTGGGAGTGAGACGCAGGCTCATGCCATATTTTCTTATGGGCGTGCAGTGTTGGTTTGGTGGATGCCAGGGATCAATGACTTTTCCTTTCAGGCAGATAATATTAAGGATTCCTTTTTGCTTTCTTTGAGAATGGGCACGATCTTCCATGTCTCCTTCGTTGCTTACCTGGCATATCATATCTGGTTATCCAGGAATGACTGGGTCTTTACCTCTGCTAGATGCTCCCCCAAGATGTTGGTGGAGAGAGCGAAGGCAACTGCTATCGAGTACTAGAGTTTGACAGTGATGACTTCGGAGATCTGGGATTCTCCTTCTACTCATCGAGCATCCCATCGGGTGTGTATCTCTTGGAAACCCCCTCCTCCGCATTTCTTCACGGTCAGTTTCGATGGAAGTCTTCGTCAGGGGAGGGGAGGTGCTGCCTTCATCATTCGGGACTCTCATCTTGGATTCCTTGCTGCAGGAGGCTTTTCATTATTGGATTCCTCCGTTCCTGTGGTAGAGTTGTATGCAGTCTGGGCTGGGATTAGCTATGCTTGTCAGATCCTTCATCTCGACCGCCTGATTATTGAGGGAGATTCAGCTACTGTTATCTCCTGGATCGCTCGGACGACTAAAGCTCCTTTTGCTCACCCCATCATCCGAGATATTGGCTATCTTTTGCAGGGCTGTGTCTTTACCTCGATTTGGCATGTATATAGGGAGGCTAACTCTGCTACGGACTGGGTTGCCTTCTATGTGGCTAATCATTCGAGTTCTGTTTTATTGTCCGATTGGTATACATTCCCTGTACAGCTTAGGGATCTTGTCTTATCTGACTATCTAGGTTGTATTCACTTTCGTTTCTTGAATTGAATACATCGGTTTATCAAAAAAAAAGTAATTTTAGATTTAGATACAAAATTTTGAGTGTTTGGTTGTAATCTAAAACTATTTTTGAATTGTATTACCACTCATACATCCCTTTTTCTCATTTATTTTTTTATATCATGTAATTATCTGTCCCCATTTTTCTAAATTATAGATTAATCTTCAAGATTAATTTTATCATCTACGTTTCCTTTTTCTTGATTTCTTTATTTCATCCATGTCCCCTTTTTCTTGACCTCTTTATTTCTTTTGTTCAACTATCTTGTATTATTCTTTTTTTTTTTTTTAACTTTCTTGTCTATTAGAATCTTTTTCTTCATATTAATCTTCTCTCATCTCAATTCCCTAATAATCTCCTCTCATTTTTTGATATTTATTTTTTTAGTTATTTTATCATTCAAAATAATTTTTAGATTTTCCAACCAAACATACAGCAACATATTTTTTATCGATAGTTTAAAAATTGCTTTAAGTATTGATAACTAAACAAAAAACTACTTTATTGTAAAATAATTTTTGACATCAAAATATAATTTTTAACAAAAATCACTTTTTGATCAAAAGCTATAGTCACTCCAAACGGACTTTTAATTTATTCTACGGTTGAACGTAACTCCCTATCATTCAATTGAATAAACTTTAAAAAAATAATTAAGTAAAACATCAAGTTTTAAATCTCTGCTCTTCAAGAAGCCATCGTCGATGAGATTGTAGTAGTCGCCATGCAAAAAAAGTAGGTGGGTTGCGTTAAAATAAAAATAAAAAAATAATCTAATGACCTAGGATCTCATCCAGAAAAAGATTAGCTGAAAAATATGATTTAGATTCTTTGATCCTATATAAATATCCAAGATATTCTGATGAATAATCAATACACTATAACAAATTATAAGAAAGACAACCCTTTTTTTTCCGATGCTATGCTAAAGCGTCGAGATGTCACGCCTTCTTGTCGATGTTTTTTAGAAGCGTCGACAAATAAAGATGCTTAAAAGCATCGACAAATATACCAATGCTTAATAGCGTCGGCTATAAAGAGTTTTTAACGATACTTTAAAGCATCGAGGGGTCTTTCCCTTAAATCATATCGAGGACCTTCTTCTGGCACAATTTCCTTCTTCTCAAACCCTAGCCCTAGTTTTTTTCTGATGGCCATCATCTCCCTCTCCCTCCCTCCCTTCATTGCCAGCGGATTCTGGCACCGCTTCTCATGGCCGGCACCTCCCTCCCTCCCTCCATTCTTAGTGGAGTTTTCCTCCCATTCTTCCTCCTGACCTCGATTTTTGGTAGATTCATGCTTTCTTCATCGTTTCCCACCATTAAATTCAAGGTACGAAGAAGATCGATCTTCCTTCCTGTTATTGTAGTTGTATTGGGTATCAGATAAGATTTTTGCTAGTTGTTTTTGGCTATATCCATCTTTTCTTCTTCCTTTTTCTAGTAGTGGGGGGGAGCTATGGTTTATATGTCTGAATAGGAATAGGAGCAAAGCTGTCCATAATGTACATGTCATTTGACTGAGTACTTTCAAAAGATGGAGGCATTAAGAAGGGATCGGGGTATCCCACACTCATAATAACCAGAATTTGTAGGATGAAAAATCCTTATGATAAAAATTAAACTGATCGATTCTTTGCATTTTCTATGTTTATAGTCAAGATTAGGTTGATAGATCTACCTGATTACGAATTAGTAATTTTGTCAGTAATAGATTTGATATTGAAGCTTCAGTCACCTTTATGAGCAGTTACTCTGATAAGTTACAAGGTTACAATGTCCTGGGTTTAAACATGACAAACAGTTTCTTTTGCAAGAAAAAGAAGGTAGGTTGTTGGGTTCATTTTGTTGGTAACCTTGCAGTGTTTGTCTATTAATTTAATTTGATTGTAGTATGTGTAAGCTAATCTGGTTTAGGTTCATCTGAATCATAAAAGATTAAACAAAATAAAAAAAAACATAGACTTGTGGACAATTCTCTAAGGTTCTATTTATGAATTTTTATTTACGGTTAAGGATAGCATGGATCTACATATTTATTTATACTTTATATGCTTTATTTGTTTATTTTTATCAATATGTGGATAAGTTGATAATTTATTTACAATATATGTTTTGAGACATTATAAGCTTAAGAGTAGCCACATCATTTTAAGTCATTATGATGTATAGTCAATTTTAATCACATATAAATAAGTGATTATTTAATAGCATGGTTATCCGGCCCCATAGGGAGGTAGCCATTTCATTACATTAATTAGAATAAGATCATAAAGTAAATATTAAAATAGAATTTTTTCAATGCCATATATTGAATATTTCATTTTGATATTAGTATTTGCTTGTCTTATCGATAAAGAATTAAATAAATTTTATGAATATTTGAACCATCTATCCATAGGAAGGTTTAGAAATTATTATTGAATTTAATAATTGGTTAATTCAAATTAACTTTAAGCTTCATAGCATTGATGTATATTTGTCTTTGATTATTGTAGTTATTTTTACTACTACATTTCTTAATAATTGTTCTCATATTCTAATGTTATTAGATGATAATTATACTAATTAGAAGGATAAGATTATCCTAGTAACGTGCTTTGTTTCATTCCTGTATTAATCCAATAATTTTGTTAGCAGATTCTTAGAATCCTGTAATCCTGTTATGGTGATTGTAGTCCTATAATATTGTTATGATTCTTGGCCGGCTATTATATCATTTTTTTGCTTGTATTGTTACATTATAATAGATTTTGGTTCAATTTTCTTGTTCATCCAAAAAAATGAATTGTGTAAAAAGGCAATGTTGGCCTTCATGTGCCATGGTACTATCCATTCAGGTCTGGATCCAGCTTCAAATATCTAGGATCCATTCGGGTTTAGATCTAGTACTTCAAAATTAGATCCATTAGATAATCGGATCCGGTTCCAGATCCAATAACTATGATTGAGTCTGAATTTGAATATTTAGATTTTGATCCAAATCATCCATTAATAGCTCCTAAAGCATGAGATTGCAACTGAGTTCTGGTTAAACTACCACCTTAGTGATAAGCTGGCTACTTTTTGATCTCTTGTTTTACATCCTGTTTTTGTCAGGATTGCTCGGCAAGACATGTTTACACTTTGGTTGTGGTGGAAGAATGTGGGGACACTTAACTTTCTCGCATATAATCCCTTAACCAACGTAGCCTCCTATGTTACTTTCCGATATTAATATAACATAATATTTCATGAAAGAAGTATTTTATTTCCTACTTGTTATCTTGAAAAAAAAAATTATGCTTAAAAGTTATTGATTTCAAAATAATGATATTTTGTGATATAAATTATAAAATACAAAATTTAAGACTTTTTAGATGGTATTTGGTTATAAAAATAAAAATATTAAAAAATAAAAAAAGTATGTGAAATATCCTACGAGATATACATGGAAGATTTTGGATAATTATTTTTTTCTCAATTTTTAGTGTTAAGATATTAGATATTATAAAAAAATCCTTTATCTATCAAGAAGAATATCTAGGTATTTATACTAATCCATACCAATTATGATTCAAAAGATCAATTCATTAAGGAAGATGTAGGCCGAGACATCAATAGTGCAAATCGAGTAAATGTGATGTACAACCGAGGGAGCGAGAATTCTCGATCCAAGATGAATCCTTAATAGAAATGGGGCCCAAGAGTGGTGGTTGGTCGACAATTATATTTACTCACTCATGAAAAATGAGTGATCAAAGTACCTATGAAATATGAATAATATCCATATAGTAAATAATAATAAGGACAACCATCCATATTAAGTAATAGTGCCCAACTTCCTACTATCCATAAGATAAAAGGTGGAGTAATATTATTTATCATATATGATTATAGCATGCCATTTGGCACATAATAATGTGGACAAGTATCAAGATGAATAGTGGCAACCATCTTATTATTTTAAAGGGGCCATTTAAAAATATTAAATTATAATTTTAAAAAAATTCTTCAACAATACAAACCATCAATATATATATATATTACCTTATCTAAGCTAATTACTAACAACATTCTATCCTAGGAGTAGCATTATCTAAATCTTCTATTTCAAATGGTGGTATGATGGGAAAAGCCCCGAGAAACCCCTGAAGCCAGCCAACGCTCTTTGGAAGTGTCAAAAAAATTTCCGATGCTTTCCAGCATCGAGAAATACTGTATCAAAAGAATTGTGGATTTAACGATGCTTTAAAGCATCGATGGAAGTTTCCCTTTTAACACTCAGATTTTTTCCTCCTAAACCCTAATCCCTCTCATTCACACCGGCATCGCCCCAAAATCCCAAACCTCCCTCCCCCTCCTCCATTTCCAGCTACCTTGATCGGTGGGTTTAGAAGTTTAAAACATGATCTTCGTATCCTCCATTTCCGGCTCTCTTATTCTTCTTCATTCTAAGAGGTAACATTTTTTTGGATCCAGTTTTTTTTTTTTTTTTGATTAATTTTCAGAGAAAGCAATGGGCTGGTCATTATTAAAAGTATTTCTAGAAGGCCAATATCAAAGTTGTGCTAAAGCTTTAGTCACATCTAACCTATGGTGACAGAGCCACCATCTAAAGGATCCAACACCCCCTGTTCCTTGAATTTAGATTCATAAACATCTAATAATGGTTCTAATCACATTTAATTGAGTTGAAGTAGACATAATTGGTGTTGGAAGGATTTTAATAACTAATAGGTCGCTGTCAATATAAAATTTCTTCTAGAAGGTCAAGAGTTGTAGGATAGTTTAGTTAGCTTAAGAGTTTTTTCTTCCTTTCTTTTCAAATTTTGAGGGTATCCCAAAATCCCTTGGCTTGTAAGAGATCCTAAAGCTTATAAATACTCTAACTTGCATTCACTTTCGATCATTGAAAAATATCTTCAAGGGTGATGCCTCGGGGACCGCATCCGGCATCCCATCCCATTCCCCGCTCCCCCGTCACAGGCCAGCTATGGCTTGTGGAGCGAGAGGTGGAGGGAGAGTAGAGCACAAGGAGAAAGAGAGTTTCCCTCTTTTCTCTCGAATCATATCATTGTTTTTATTCTCATCCAGAATAATAGTAATAATTAAATTATCACTAAAGTGGTACATTATATATTGTCTCATAATTCATGTATACAAGGAAAAACTCTTTGATCATTGAAAATCCTACCAATTATTATAAGCAGGTCCAGTTTAGTTTATGATTTTGTTCTACGCATTATCATGATATATTTACAATGCTAATGTCATCGTATTTGTTCATTATTACAAATCTTTCATTTCAGTACTATGTATAGCCTTGCTATGATTAATTATGATTTTTTAAATATTTTTTACAAAACTTGCCATCAATTAATTAATATACATATTCTATAGTATCCGTATATTTATATTTTTTTTGTATGGATGAAAAAATTATGTACAGTAGTCAATTTATTATTCAGTTTGGACAGTTTGAGAATTATAAATAATTTTGTATATACTTATAGTAATCAAGTGGTATAGATAGATTCGAGATATATTACAAACAGCATTTTTTTTTAGTTCTCCTTATACATCTTTAGTCGTATGGGAAGAACTAAAGAAAAATGCTACCAAAATTTTTTCAAAGCTCTTATTGCATATCGTTTGATAACTGTAAATGACCTATATAATTAATATAATTCTTAAATGGAATAGGACCTATCTTTACCTATTAATTGGTGATAAGATGCATTTATTAATTAAGTTATATTATTTTACATAATTTTAAAAAATTTTACTTGGTGTATTATTATTGACCGAAGAATTTTTCTTGCTTTTAGATAGCTTGAAAGTTCAATCATTTTATCCTAAAATGGATAAAAGTTGGATAAATAAACCAAGAAATACCAAAAAATATTTAGATGGAGTCCGTGATTTTATTAAATTTGGTATAGATAAAAATAATTTGAATAGAAAGATTTTATGTCCTTACTGACAATGTATTAATAGTTTTTGTTTAAACCTATAAACCGTTGAAGAACATTTGATATGGAATGGTTTTGCAAGAGGTTATACTGAGTGGATTTTTCATGGAGAATTTATGTTACCAATATCAAGTAATCAACCCTCGTCTGATCTTAGATCAAGTAATATCCAAGAGAATCCTGTAGGAGATGATATAACAGATTTGATCACAGATGCTTTTCGATATGGTGTTCAAAACTTTGGAGGTTAAACTAATATACATGAAACGGTTGGAATATGTGAGGGTTTTACATTTATGGAATGTATATTTGTCGAGCAGATACAACCATCAATGCTAGTCAGCTTGGTATCATAATTTAATTAAAGATATAGATTGTTACAGTAGCAACCAGCCCATTCGGCCCTGACACAATGGTGGGTCCACTTAGAGAGATCAGCTCCTGTGCCGGCCAGGTCGGCATCTTGGCCGGACCACTTCGACCAGGCCAGGTCAGCACCTCGGCCAGTTCGCTTCGGCCAGGCCAGGAAAGTACATCGACGGGCCCGTTTCAATCGAGACCGGAGCCCAGCAAAGCTCACGCCCGCCGTGCGATCAGCGCCAGCGGGCCCGTGCACCCACCTCGGTAACGATGCCCAAGACTCGCCAGCAGATCGCTCGTGCACCAACCTCGGTAACGGTGCCCAAATCGTCCACAGGTCTTCTCGCGCGCCCACCTCGGCAACAGCGCCTCTGCCTCACCTCTATCCCGAGCGACTTTGCGCCAGCAGGCCCGCGGGAGGCCGCTGCCCGCTCCGACGTCCGGCCGACCTCGGCATGCCGGCGCACGCCTGTGGTGCGTCTGGCTTCTCCGGCTCCACCCGGTGTGGGGGGCAGCAATCCTCCACCCCACACGCTCGCGTCCGGCTCCAACCACCCATGGCACGACCCTGCAGCGCGCCTCTCCCGCGACGGCCACAGCTCCATCCTCGCCAGCTCCATGCCATCCGCGGCATGCTTAGTCCGGCCCTTCTGCCCGCGGCAGCGCCGACTCCAGGCTCAGCACGCCCGTGGCACACCCCCGGCGCGCCCGCGGTGGCCCCAGCTCCTTTCACGCCCGCTCCGGCATCCAACCGACCTCAGCACGCTGGCTCCCGACTCAGCATGCCTGCGGTGTGCCCGCTTGACGCACCTGTGACTCAGCTCGGCACGGTCCCCGCTCCGCTCCTGGCAAGATGCCACCTCAGCAAGCCTAGCTCCGGCAGGCCCCGCCTTGGTCCAGCTCAGCCCGGCTCTGTCTGGTCCGGCGCTCCCGCGCCCCAAGTCCGAGCCTTTCGCCCGCAGTAGCACCGGCACGCGTGATGCCCAGTTCGCCACGCCCACGCGGCGCCCAGTCTAGCACTCCCGCGTGGCCACATCCGTCCGCACCTGCTCCGCGCCCAAGCATGCCCGCGATCCAGCTCCGCTTTCCCGCGGTCGGGCAGCGCTTGTGTTCGCAAAGCATGGGTTCGCGCCTATGTGCATGGGGCCTCGCATGCCGCCTCGATCAGCATGCATGGAGGCCCCCACGGGCCTTCTCTCGGACTGCATGCTCGCATGGCAACTTGAAGCGGTGTCCCGGCTAGTTAAGCACTTTGGCATCACAGCCCAGCTCGGTCACTTGGTGCACCGCGCAGTTCGGTCTCATTCATGTGGGCCCGGTGCGTTTCCCGAGGGACCCATCCACATGGGCCCGGCACTCTTTCCAAGGATCCCCCTCCACGTGGGTCCTATGGCATGCCCCTGACACACCGTCTGCAAGGAAGGTTTGCATTTAAGTTTCCTAAACTATTGTTTATACTAACTGGTGAATAGCGCTCTGCCCAAGGTACTGTACCCCTGCACCAACTTCCTGAACCATCCAGAAGAAGAAGGTTCACCAGCCCATCATAGCCTCACAGGCTATCCTAGCATGACAAGTCTACATCAAGACCGGCACGCCTCCCTCAAGAGCCATTCGTCTACATAAAGACCGGCATGGAGAGGTAGGGGAGGTAAGTAAGAGACAACATACTCTCTTCATTCTTACATTATCGTCCATTTACTATCACCCTCTGGCAGTAGAGAGTTCTCTAAGCTCTCTGCCTCAGAGGCCTTTTATTTCCTTCGATCGTCCCACTGACTTGATCGCCAGAGTGTCTTTGCCGGAATCCTCGGTGCAGGTCTTCCCTGTTTTGCAGGTCCGCCCGATGGAGGGACGATACAGAGAAGATTTCTCCCACCGGAGAGGCCCACAGGAGGACCATAGCACAGTATCAAGCCACTTCATCCCTACAACAACCTCTCCGAGCACGGTGGCTCCACCAAGCCCCATGGTGGACGGTATGTTCCCCTTGATCGTCCCTAACCAACGAGTCCAGTGATGCTGGCGGGTAGTCCACTCACCTTGGCTATGTAAGAAGCTGCAGGCCATGGCGATCTAGGCGGCAACAGATTGGCGCGCCAGGAAGGGGGGCAGATCCACGCTCCTCAACAAGGTGAGATGACAGTTTCCACCTTTGTCCTTGGTCCCCGGGGGCAGACCGGGGGCACGAGGATGGGGGCACGAGAACTTCTCCCTCTTTCTCGAGGCTCCAAGGAGCGGCCTCGACCAAAAAATCTTGAGCTGTGAAGGTGCATCACCACCCTTGACGAGGCAACAGGCATCAAGCTGAAGATGGAGCCACCTCCCGGCTGTGCCACCATCCAGGGGCCCCACTAAAAAAAAAACAGAGAGAGAAAAGAAAAGAGAGAAGAAAAGAAAAAGAAGAGGAGGGAGGGGCTGACCATCATAAAGAAGAAAGAAACCCATCTAACGGAGTCTGCTCCCATGCAGCAGGAGTCTCCTCTCCTCACATGCAACGGGTGCCTCTTTCTTCCCTCGCGATGGAGTTCCAACTCTTCCATGCAGCGACGGGAGCCTCATTTCTTCCATCCAACGGAGTATGCTCCCATACAACGGAGCTTACTCCCACGTGACGGGGCTTGCTCCCATCCAACAGAGCTTCCCCCTTCCAACGGAGTATGCTCCCATGCAACGGGACTTACTCCCATGCAACGGGGCTTGCTCCCATCCAATGGAGCTTCCCCCCATCCAACGGAGTATGCTCCCATGCAACGGAGCTTACTCCCATCCAACGGAGCTTGCTCCAATGCAGCAGGAGTCTCCTCTCCTCACATGCCACGGGAGCCTCTTTCCTCCCTCGCGATGGAGTTCCAACTCTCCCATGCAACGACGAGAGCCTCATTTCTTCCATCAAACGGAGTATGCTCCCATGCAACGGAGCTTACTCCCACGCGATGGGGCTTGCTTCCATCCAACGGAGCTTCCCCCCTTCCAACGGAGTATGCTCCCATGCAACGGGACTTACTCCCATGCAATGGGGCTTGCTCCCATCCAACGGAGCTTCCTCCCATCCAACGGAGTATGCTCCTATGCAACGGAGCTTACTCCCATCCAATGGAGCTTCCCTCCATTTAACGGAGTATGCTCCCATGCAGCAGGAGCCTCTTCTCCTCCCATGCAACATGCAACGGGAGCCTCTCTCCTCCTAGGCAGTGGAACTTCCTCCTGAACAACAGGATTCCTATTCCCCATGAAATGGAGTCGTCTCCCTCGTGCAGCGAAAGCCTCTTTCCTCCCTCGCGACGGAGTTCCAACTCTCCCATGCAGCAACAGGAGTCTCATTCCTTCCATACAACGGAGTATGCTCCCATGCACCGGAGCTTACTCCCTCATGCAACAGGAGCTCCATTCCTCCCATACTTCCAATGAAGTCACCTCCTCCCATGCAACGGAGTTTGCTCCCATGCAACGGGGTTTCCTCCCATGCAACCGAGTTTACTCTCTCATGCTACAGGAGTCTCTTTTCCTCCCATGCAACGGAGCTTACTCCCTCATGCTACAAGAGTCTCTTTTTCTCCCATGCAACGGAGTTTGCCCCCAGGCAGTGGAGTTTCCTCCCATGCAACGGGAGTCTCATTTTCTCCCATGCAGTAGGATCTCATCTCTCCTGAGTGATGGAGTCCCATCTCCTCCATGCAACAAAGCTTCCTCCTGTGCAATGGAGTCATCCTCCTCATGCAGCAAGAGTCTCCACTCTTCCTGTACAACAGGAGCCTTATGCTCCCATACAACGAAGCTCTCCTTCCATGCAACGGAGTCTCATGCTCCCATGCAGCGAAGGTCCGTCTTTCCATGCAACGGAGCCTTATTCCCTCATGCAACTGAGTTTTATTCTTCCGTGCAAAGGAGTCTCACTCTCTCCCAAGATGACGGTCAGCGAACCTAATCCAGCCTACCCAATGAAGAAATATATCTTTGTTTATTCATATAACCGGAGCTCAACAGGTAACTCCTTCTCCGCTACATTTACAAAATAAAAAACTGTGTTTCAGTTTTACAGGAAAAGCTCCCGCAAGCTCAGAACGCCTAGGCTGGAGCCCTGTCCTCCTCCTCCAGGCCGAGCCCTTCGAAGGCTAGAGCCACCTAAGCTGGAGCGGGCCGCCGATGCCCTCCACCAAGTTGAGCCTCTTCGAGGTCGAGCCCCCTGGACCGAAGTCGAATCCAGCTCTCCTCCTACAGGCCAAGCCCTTCGAAGGCTAGAGCCACCTGAGCTGGAGTCGGGCCACTGATGCCCTCCACCAGGTTGAGCCTCTTCGAGGGCGAGCCCCCTGGATCAGAGTCAAATCCAACTCTCCTCCTCCAGGCCGAGCCCTTCGAAGGCTAGAGCCACCTGAGCTGGAGTCGGGCCGTCAATGCCCTCCACCAGGTTGAGCCTCTTCGAGGACGAGCCCCCTAGACCGGAGTCGATTCCTCCTAGAGATGAAGCCCGGATCCCATGTCCCTCCGGCACCAAGGACCGAACCATGCTCCGGCATAGGCGAGCCTAGCTCCCCGGTATCAAAGCTCGGAAAAATGCCTTCCGACACCAGGTCTCAAAGCCTAGAGCCAAGACCCCAAAAGCCTCGAGCCTAGCTCCAAGGCATCAAAGCCCGGAAAAACATCTTCCGGCACAAGGTCTCAGAGCCAAGACCTCAAAAGCCTCGAGCCTAGCTCCAAGGATCAAAGCCCGGAAAAACATCTTCCGGCACCAGATCTTCGAGCCCAGATCCGAAGCATCAGGTCCGGAACTTAGATTTTCGGCACTAGCTATCTGAGTCCGGCTCCAAAGCATCAAGGTCCGGAACTCAGATTTCCAGCACTAGCTCTCTAAGTCTAGCTCCAAAGCATCAAGGTCCGGAACTCAGATTTTCGGCACCAGATCTCTGAGTCCAACTCCAAAACATCAAAGTCCGAAGCTCAGACTTCCGGCACCAGATCTTCGAGCCCAGCTCCAAGAAGCCAAGGTCCGAAGCTCAGACTTTCGGCACCAGATCTTCGAGCCCAGCTCCAAGACACCAAAGCCAAGAAGCTTCCGAAGCTCTGTGTTCAATCCAAGAGTCAATCAAGCCTCTCAGTGAAGTAGAATTGAGGCCAAGTTCTTCACTGAAGTCAAGCTCCTCAGTTTAGCCGAGCTGAGGTCAAACAAAGTTGAGCTGAACTCAAGTCAAGCTCCTCAGTTCAACCGAGCTGAAGTTAGGCCCCTTGGTCCAGCCAAGCTGAAGTCATGTCCCTTGATTCAGCCGAGCTGAAGCCGAGCTCCTCACTGAGCCCCGCATCTACCGCTTGACTCTCAGTTCAGCTCTTGCCTTACTCATAGTCCGGAGATGTCCGTGGAGACTCCAAGAAGTCCCGCCATCTATCGAGAAAACTCATAGTTTGGCATTTGCTGTACTCACAGTCCGGAGATGTCCATAGGAGGCCCCAAAGGCCCAACCGTTTACAGCTCGCCTCCTAGCATGGCGAACTAGCGGCTTTGCCATCCCAAGAAGGAGGTAAGAATCCCTCCTCAATAATTAAAGTTCATCTCTGATGCAACTTTGTCCTTTACCCACACAGGAACTCATCCGTCCGACTCCAAGTCTGGCGAGGTTAAGAGCTGAAGTCAAGCTCCTCAGTTCAGCCGAGCTGAACTCAATTAAGCCGAGCTGCAGCTCCCCATTGAGTCTCGCATCTACTGCATGACTCTCAGTTCAGCTCTTGCCTTACTCACAGTCCGGAGATGTCCGCGAAAACTCCAAGAAGTCCCGCCATCTACCGAGAAACTCACAGTTTGGCATTTGCTGTACTCAAAGTCCGGAGATGTCCATGGGAAGCTCTGGAGCTCCAACCGTTCATAACTCACCTCCTAGCATGGCGAACCAGCAGCTCTACCATCTCATGAAGGAGGTAGGAATCCCTCCTCAATCATTAAAGTTTCTCTCTGGTGCAACTTTGTCCTTCACCAACACAGGAACTCATCCGTCCGACTCCAAGTCTGGCAAAGTTAAGAGCTGAGGTCAAGCTCCTCAGTTCAGCCGAGCTGAACTCAAATGAAGCCGAGCTGAAGTCAAGCTCCTCAGTTTAGCCGAGCTGAACTCAATAAAGCTGAGCTGAAGTCCAGTCCCTTGATTCAACCGAGCTAAAGCCAAGCTCCTAAGTTTAGCCGAGCTGAACTCAATAAAGCTGAGCTGAAGTCCATGCCCCTTGATTCAACCGAGCTGAAGTCGAACTCCTCAGTTCAGCCGAGCTGAGATCAAATTAAGCCGAGCTGAAGTCATGCCCCTTGATCCAGCCGAGCTGAAACCAGGCTCTTCACTAAGCCCCGCATTTACTACCTGAATCTCATCCGGAGATATCCACGGGTAGCTCTGAAGGTCCAACCATTTGCGGCTCGCCTCCTAGCATACAAAACAAGTATCTCTGCCACCTCATAAAGGATGTAAGAATCCCTCCCCAATAATTAAAGTTACTCATTGGTGCAACTTTGCTCTTCATCATTGCAGGAGCTCATCTGTCCGGCTCCAAGTCTGGCGATGAAAGCCCGGAACCCAGTTTCGATATAAAAGATCAGAAACCCCGGCACCTAAAGACCGGAAACCCGGCACCTAAAGACCGGAGTCCCCGGCACCTAAAGACCGGAAACCCCGGAACCTAAAGGCCGGAGTCCCCAGCACCTAAAGACCGGAAACCCCGGCACTCCAAGACCAAAAATCCCGGTGCCTCAAAACGGGAAATGACGAAGGTCCCACACCAAAAGCCTCATCAAAAGCTTTAAAGAATGCTCTGAGCCCAACCATGTGCCCGGTCATGCATGTGTGCACCCAAGTTGTGCATCTCACCAACCTCTTCCTTTATGGCACCGCCTTCTACCCGGTCAAAGAGGAGTCAGACTGAAGTGCTAGCACCATCATAATGCAACTAACCTTCAGTCAAGGTACCTACGGGCAAGTAAGTTTCAAAAACACCACCTCCCATTTTTGTTTTGCAGGCCTGCTATGACATAAAGCCGAATGGATAAAAAACTACTCCCTTCACCCAAAACAAGGAGAACGCATTGGACTCAGGGAGTGGGGGCATCTGTTACAGTAGCAACCAGCCCATTCAGCCCTGACACAATGGTGGGTCCACTTGGAGAGATTAGCTCCTGTGCCGGCCAAGTCGGCATCTTGGCCGGACCACTTTGACCAGGCCAGGTCAGCACCTCGGCCAGCCCGCTTCGGTCAGGCAAGGAAAGTACATCAACGGGCCCGTTTCAGTCAAGATCGGAGCCCAGCCAAGCTCACGCCCGCGGCGCGACCCGCGCCAGTGGGCCCGAGCACCCACCTCGGCAACGGCGCCTAAGACTCGCTCGCAGATCGCCTGCGCACCCACCTCGGTAACGATGCCCAGATCGTCCACAGGTCTTCCTGCACGCCCACCTCGGCAACGACGCCTCTGCCTCGCCTCCGTCCCAAGCAACCCCATGCCAACAGGCCCGCGGGAGGCCGCCACCCGCTCCGATGTCCGGCCAACCTCGGCACGCCAGCACCCGGCTCAGCATGCCTGTGGCGCGTCCGGCTTCTCCGGTTCCGCCCGGTATGGGAGGCAGCAAGCCTCCACCCCACATGCTCGCGTCCGGCTACAACCGCCCGCGGCACGACCCTGCAGCGCGCCTCTCCCGCGACGGCCACAGCTCCATCCTCGCCGGCTCCGCGCCATCAGCGGCACCGACCCAGCTCTTCACTGCGGCATGCACGCCTGGTGCGCCCGTGGCTCAGTCCGGCCCTTCCGCCCGTGGCAGCGCCGACTCCCGGCTCAGCATGCCCGCGGCACGCCCACGGCGCGCCCACGACAGCCCCAGCTCCTTTCGCACCCACTTCGGCGTCCAGCCGACCTCGGCACGCCGGCTCCCGACTCAGCACGCCCGCGGTGCGCCCGCCTGACGCACCTGCGACTCAGCTTGGCACGATCCCCGCTCCACTTCTAGCAGGACGCCACCTCAACGAGCTCAGCTCCGGCCGGCCCCACCTCGGTCCAGCTCTACTCGGCTCTGCCCGGTCTGGCACTCCCGTGCCCCAGGTTCGAGCCTTCCGCCCGCGGTAGCTTCGGCATGCACGAGCACGCATGACGCCTAGTTCGACACACCCACGTGCCCAGTTCGGCACGCCCACGCGGTGCCCCGTCTGGCACTCCCGCGTGGCCACATCCGTCCGCACCTACTCCGCGCCCAAGCACGCCCGCGGTCCAGCTCCGCTCTCCCACAGTTCGGCAGTGCTCGTGTTCGCAATGCATGGGTTCGCACCTATGTGCATGGGGCCTCGCACGTCGCCTCGATCAGCATGCATGGAGGCCCCCACGGGCCTTCTTTCGGTCCACGTGCCCGTATGGCAACTTGAAGCGGTGTCCCAGCTAGTTAAGCACTTTGGCATCACAGCCCAGCTTGGTCACTAGGTGCACCGCGCAGTTCGGTCTCATTCATGTATGCCCGGCACGTTTCCCGAGGGGCCCATCCACATGGGCCCGGCACTCTTTCCAAGGATCCCCCTCCACGTGGGTCCTATGGCACGCCGTCTGCAAGGAAGGTTTGCATTTAAGTTTCCTAAACTACTGTTTATACTAACTGGTGAATAGCACTCTGCCCAAGGCACTGTACCCCTGCACCAACTTCCTGAACCATTAAGAAGAAGAAGGTTCACCAGCCCATCATAGCTTCATAGGCTGTCCTAGCATGACAAGTCTACATCAAGACCAGCACGCCTCCCCCAGGAGCCATTCGTCTACATAAAGACCAGCATTGAGAGATAGGGGAGGTAAGTAAGAGACAACACACTCTCTTCATTCTTTCATTATCTTCCATTTACTATCACCCTCTGGTAGCAGAGAGTCCCCCAAGCTCTCCGCCTCAGAGGTCTCTTATTTCCTTCGATCGTCCCACTGACTTGATCGTCGGAGTGTCTTTGCTAGAATCCCCGGTGCAGGTCTTCCCTGTTTTGCAGGTCCGCCCGACGGAGAGATGATACAAAGAAGATTTCTCCCACCAAAGAGGCCCACAAGAGGACCACAGCACAGTATCAAGCCCCTTCATCCCTACAACGACCTCTCCGAGTACGGCGGCTCCACCAAGCCCCGTGGCAGAGGGTATGTTCCCCTTGATCATCCCTGACCGACGAGTTCGGTGACGCTGGCGGGTAGTCCACTCACCCAGGCCACGTAAGAAGCTGTAGGCCACGGCGATCTAGGCGGCAACATAGATGAACAATTATATCTGGGCTATTTGAGATTTTCTAAGATCTCTTTTTTTATACATTTATTTCATAAAAAATATATGAATTGATGGTCTAGAAAGAATTTTACCATGCTTCTTAAGTTATTAAATGATGCATTTCCAGAAGGCACTGGTTTACCATCCTCTTATTATGAAGTAAAGAAAGTTGTCAATAAATTGGATCTTGGATATCAAAAGATTCATGATTTTTCGAAAAACTGTATATTATATCATGATAAAAATGCTGATCGAGAGTCATGCAATATATATGGATCTTCATGATAGACAACTCACGAAGAAGATGAGGATGATGTAATGAATGGAATAGATACACTATAGAGTACAAAGAAACCAATGAAGGTATTGCGTTACTTTCTTTTTATTCCTCGATTGAAGAGGCTTATTCATCATCAAAAATAACTTTATTAATAAGATGGCATGATGAAGGACATACAAGGACAGAACGTTGAGACATCCAGTAGATAGTTTAGCATGGAAAGTATTTAATGCTAGGTATTCTAATTTTGCCTCTAATATTCATAATGTTCGATTAGATTTAGCTTCAGATGGCTTCAATCCTTTTTGATCTCTAAATTCTACATATAACACTTGGCCAGTTATTCTAATACCATATACTTTACCACCATGATTGTGCATAAAATAATCCTCACTTATTTTGTCAATAGTTATTCCAGGTGATAAGGGTCTAGAAAATAATATTGATATTTTTTTATAATCTTTAATAGAGGAATTGAAATAATTGTGAGAAGGTATTGATGTAATTGATGTTTCCAATGGTGAAACATTTAAACTACGGGCAGCTTTATTATAGATTATTAATGATTTTCTGACATATACCAATTTATTTAGCTGGAGTACAAAGGGATAGATTGCATGTCCTTGTGCAGATTCAACACATTCAATTTGGTTAAAACATGAAAAAAAAATTTATTATATAAGACATTGTCATTGGTTAGAACCAAATCATCCATTTTATTTTTAGAAAAATTTATTTGATGGTACCATATAATTGGGATGTATACCTATTTCACCTTCTGGAACTAATACTCGTAGACAAATAGATTCTATCAGTTACATATATGGTAAATTCTCAAAGTCTTCTAAAAAAAGAGGAATGAATTATCAAGAAGGATTATTAAAAGTGACTACTAATAGTATGGATGTATAAATATTTGAAGATCCTGATAATTTTTTTAAAAATGAAAATAAGGAAGATATACAGATAGCATCTACAAATCAGCCTAGCAAACATTTATGAGAGAAAAAAAAGTATCTTCTTTGACTTATCTTATTGAAAACATAATCTTATTCGGCATAATCTTAATATCATGTATATAGAAAAGAATGTTTATGATTATTTGCTTGAAATATTATTGAATCTTAATGGAAAGACCAAAGATAACATGAAGGCATGACTGGATTTAAAAGAATTGGATATCCGACAAAAGCTTCATCCCAAAATGCTTGCTAATGATAAAATTTATTTAACTCCGGCATCTTATACAATATCTGCCCAAGAAAAGATAATGATTTGATAGTATTAAAAAATGTTAAAGTACTTGATGGATATGTATCAAACATTTCAAGGTGTATGCATCTTAAACACCAAAAAATTTCTAATCTCAAAAGTCATGATGGTCACATATTGATGCAAGATATCTTTTCAATAACTTCAAGATCATCAGTGCCTAAACAAGTTCTTGTAGTTATAATTCGGTTATCATCATTCTTCAAAGTATTATGTTCAAAAGTTATTGATCTTGGAGAGCTTGATCAGTTAGAGTCTGATATTACGATTATACTTTGTCAGATAGAGAAGATTTTTCCTCCTGGATTTTTTACTATTATGGTACATCTACTCATTCACTTTGCTTCGGAAGTCAAGCTTGGTGGACCAGTATACTATAGATAGATATATCCTATTGAGAGGTATTATTGTCAGTTTTTAATCTTTATATAATTCTTAATAAAAGTAGCATCATAATGATGTATAAATAAATTTTTAAATCTTGTAGGTATCTTATCCGATTAAAAGATTATGTACAAAACAGAGCCTATCCATATGATTCGATTGCGGAAGGATATATTGCTGAAGAGTTTGACATTTTGTTCAAGATATCTACAAGGTATAGAAACTGTATTTAATAGACCTCAACAGTATAATGATTTTGTAGACAATGCAGAATTGTATAAATTTTCTACTGCAGGTAGAGTAATAGAAAAAAGTGATAGTATTATATTATATCAAAATCAATGGTACAAGCACATCATTATGTGTTACTCCATAGTGAAATAATATCTGATTATCATAAGTTAGTATAACTTATTGCATTTCAAGTTTAAATATCATATATTATTTTTTGTTCTAAATGAACAATGTAAATTTTATGCAGCGAATTTTTAATGTCTCAACGATAAGCTAATCATAGCACTCGACCTAATCCAAGGATTGAGCAGCGATGGTTAGTCGAATTATTTCCTACATGGCTTTCAAAATAGGTTCGACATATATTTAAAGAATATATGGATAGATTTAACATCAAATAACTTATTAACATTTCTTATTATTTTTAGATATCAATGATGATGGAGAGAAATTATTTAGATGAATTAATAGTTCTGGCTCGATGACCTAACAAAGTTATCAACAGATATAATGGTTTCATAATCAATGGTTTTAAATTCTATACTAAAAATCATGAGAAATTTAAAAAAACACAGAATAGCAGTGTTATGATGGAAGCAAATGGAAAAACTTATTATGGTGCACTTAAAGATATTTATGAGTTAGATTACTTATGGAATCTTTAAAGTCATATTATTTAGATGTGATTGGATATATATAAACTCATTAAGGGATTTGAAAAAAGATGCAATGGATTTATACTTATAAATTTTACAAGGTTGATATGTACTAGTATCTTATTGAAGGATAATCCATTCATTAATTTTTTATTCTCAAGCTCGTCAAGTATTTTTTGTAAAAGATGCAAAAGATAAAGATTGGACTACTATTATTAAAACAAAACCTGGGAACTTATATGATATGAAAAAGTAGCTGGAAGATGATGAAGATGATGACACTTATCGCATTCCATGCTATTCAATTTTGTACCAGTTGATGACGTACATGCTATAATATCCTTGGTTAGGACGGAATTTGAAGGAAATGCTAATGCTTGATTTTATTAGTATTAAATTTTGTAATGTATGCAATTTATAGTAATTATTATGTTAAATTAATATTTGTCTTCACTAATTCTAACTTTGATGTAAATTATAGGTAATATTATGCTGTGCTCACAACGATTTGATAGTATGCAGTTCCAGAACTCATGGACAGAGGCCGACATTTCTGTTTTAGCACAGCAGGCTGAGGTGGGTGCTTCTTCTTCGATGCAGCAGGTTCATGCCGATCCTTCTTCAGTATCGGATGTTGCATCCAGTCCTTCGGCATAGCAGTCTACTGCAGGTCCATCATCCTCGGGACAGCATGATCCTCCCATGGATGTAGCAGATGATGAGCTATACATTTAGGATAATTTATTTTTTTATTTGGTTTGATAAAATTTCATTACACTACTTACTATAGTTTACTTATATCTATTTTAATATAGATGGATCTGGAAGAGTTAAGATTATATGAGTTGTGCAAGTAAAAAAATGAATAAAACATTTCTTATTTTGCATGACGACTTATTATGCTATGTTTTTTATTGTTTCAATAACAATACTTTGTAATGACACGGTATTACATGATGGAGAATTGGTGGATTTTATATTTTTTTATTTTCTTTTTGTGTTTGCACATTTATTTTTAATATTTACTTGACCTAACAATTATTTTCTTTTGTAGTCCAAGTTTGTACTCCTTTCATCCTCTCATGATTTTGTACTGAAGTCTCTGAACCAAAAATGGAAAGAATATAAAGCACAGTTGAAGATGAAGTACAAATTGCTGGGTATGATTGAAGAGCATGTAGTTGGTACTTGTCCTCCTGTTGTATCCCCTCATCAATGAGTGGAGTTGGTTCATTATTGGTTCTCCGAGAGGAGACAACTATCTTCTAATCAATATTTTAAATAACTTTATTAAAATATTTAATTTATATTATATATTATACATATATACTTTACTTTAAGAATATAACAAGTTATTTATTTGATTTTACAGGTATATTCTGATATTAGTAGAGCTGCATGAGCATCTCTGTCCATTCCTTATACATCGGGATCTAAGAGTTACGCGCGAGTCAGACAAGAGTTCGTATGTTCCTTAACTATAAACTTATATTTTTTATATTAAAGTATTTTTAGATTTTAATTAAACTAACATTATGTATCATGGATGATGTATCATGATACACATAAGTATCACGATATATTATATCATGATACACATGTATGCGATATGCATCGTGATACTTAAATAACTTTTAAATTTTTTTAAATTATTTATTTAAAATTATAATTTTTCTTGTAGATGGATGAGCATGAAAGAGAACTCGGTGAGGTGAAGTTTTACTGGATAATTCATACTCATCATGATGACATTTTGTCAGAGATGAGTCAAGAGATTTATATATAATTATTTATTACAATTTATTCCATACAACGATTTTAATTTAATTTTGTTAGTCATTAAAATCTAAATTTCTTAAAATAATACAAGAAATAGCTACAGCTTTTATTGTCAAGCATGTCGATAACTCTACAGCATCTACACAGAGTAGTCGCATTGAGGTCGAAATGTTTACAGAGCTGATGGGACCGAAGCGCTACGGTCGAGTGAGGGATTATGGAGTTGGAGTCACCCCACTCAGTTATCTGCGGTGAGTAGATAAATGTATGATGCGACAAATGATGCTCAAGATGCATGTGTTCGCAGACCTAAGCAGGAGATAGAGGAGATGCGATATAACCGTGCCACTGATAGAGCAGCGATAGATGCCATGAAAGAGCATATTGAGTGACTTACATCTATCATATAAATATTTATTCTATATCAAATAAATACATATATTATTAAATATATATTCTTATATTAAATTAATAATTTATATAATATATTGTCATTCATAGTTTTGCAACTTAAATATTTTAAATATTTCTTATAGGCTTCTGGAGTACTAGATCCTCACGAACAGGATGATGACATTCCTCCTACAGATCATTGACCTCAACTTTTTTTATCTTATATCTTCTATTCATGTACTTTTTAATTTTGTTAAATTTTAGATTGCAACAAGCTTTCTTATATTAGAATGTAATAAAATTTATATTTGGAATTTCAATTTGGATGTGAAGAATGCAATGTGATTTTATGATTGTTATGATTTCATTATACAGGTTCAGAAAAAAATTATATAGATTTTGATTTTAAAAATATTTATTTAATTTTTTTTAAAAAAAATAGATTTATCGATGCTTTAAAGTATCGGTAAATTCCTGATACTTTAAAGCGTCAGCAAATTTCCGATGCTTTAAAGCATCGACAATTTGAATATTACTAATGCTTTTTAAAAGCATCGAAAAAATTTTTGACACCTTAAATCATCTGCAATATTCAAATTATCAATACTTTAAAGCGTCGAGAATTTAAATTTTGTCCAAAATATTATATTTCAGATGTTTTAAAGCATCGATAATGTAAAATATATCGATGCTTTAAAGTATCGGAAAAGATCTTTTTTAGCATTACCTTTTACCAATATTGTTGTAGTGATACAAAACTAAATATATACCCGCATAGGTCCTCACATACTCTTCTATTTAAGCCCCGGCATCCTCACCATACTAAAGATTTAAATACATTCATCCATTCATAAAATACTATGATCGGTTCTTGGTTAGTTCAATAAATCCATGCTGAAGTATTTCCTAGTCTACAAAGGTTATGGACCAAATTCGCTTTGATACAATTTCTAATGATCCAGGACCTCATCCAAAAGAATTAGCCAAAAGATATTATTTAAATTTCTTGATCTGTAAAATACCCAAGATCTTTCCGGTGTATAACTAATATGAAACTAAATACACACCCGTCTAAGTCCTCATAGATAGGTTGATAGAAAAAAATTATTATCTTTGTTCTAATAACTACAGTATATTTAAGGAGATATATATATACTACTAGCATGTAGACTCCATGCAAAAAAATAATATTAATCCATATTAATAAAAAAATGATACAAAATAATGTTAACAGAAGAAAATGTTATAAATTCATATTAACAAAGAAAAAAAATTATCGATTATCATATGATTCATAAAATTGTGTGATCATTTAGAATCATGTAATTACCAAAAATTATGCTAACACTTCTTTTTAAATTCAAGGGTGTGCCAACTTAATTTGAAAACTAAATCACGAATATACTCCAAAGTTAATATGATAAACTAACATGCCTATTAGTATAATCAATTTAGATGAGGTGATTATAAGAAAACAAAAAAGGTGGTCATAACAAGACTAGTACTCAAAGAGAAGACAATGAAAGATTAATTATTCTTACTGATATAAATAATACAAGAGAGAAAATCAATGCTCAAAGAGAAGGCAATCAAAAGTTAATAATCCTTTTAGACAAAAATACCATAGAAAAGAAAGCTAGTTCTTAAAGAGAAAATAGTAGAAGGTTAATAATAAAGAAAAATTTGCAAAGCAATAATAAAAAGAAATGATCAAAGATTTGAAGCTGAGAAGAAAAGCAATAAAGAATAGTCATGGATTTGTCTAACAAAAGATCTTTACCTATTAATCTATTGAAAAATGGATGATATGATTTACTAAAATAGATAATCTTTACAGAAACAAAGATTGATAAATTGATAACGATAGGTATAATAAAGGCAAAAAAAATGATGATGATATTAATTTTAAGTAATCGGTGATTCCGATACCATGTTAAAATAAAAAGGAAAAAAAAAGAGAGAGATAATGAAAGTTTTATCATATTTGTTTCAATCATATACGGTATATTTTAGAGATATATGTTCTGATGTACAAATTTCATAAAAAAATATTAGCTGGTATGAAATTATACTAATAAAAAATATAAAATAATATTAATAAATAATATGATAAAAATTATGATTATCCACATCATGTAATTATTTAAAATCATGTTGGCAAGGTACAAGTCCTAGCGGCATCATAGGAAGAGGTGGTGGCGGTGGTCCTCGGTCCCATCCTCATTGTTAATAGATGCCCCATCCTAAATCTTATGCTTGTCCTATTTAAATGAACCATGTAAAAGTGCAGAATAATTCGAATAGTATGAGAGGTCTACAAAGTAGAGGAACCAAAGAGTGGTGACTCTCTAACTTATATTTTTTTGATCATGGGAACTATTTGTTCTCAAAGCAGCTAAAGAACTGGAGAGTAAAATTTGTCGTTCGGATCCCTACTAGCTCTAGCAGTTTGAGAATCACAAAATCTATCATACTTAAACTGAAAGGATCCTTTATATATATATATATATATATATATATATATATATATATATATATATATATATATATATATATATATATATATATATATATATATATATATATATATATATATATATATAATTTAATTATTGTGCTTGAGAATATGAAAAATGAAATATATATATATATATATATATATATATATATATATATATATATATATATATATATATATATGCATTTCCAATCATCAGAGTGGTGCATGCAGATCCTTGGAAGCCAAAAAGAAATGCATACATTTTCCTAGTCTTGAGCATGTCAAATAAATAACAAATCGTCTAAAATCACTCTTATGCCATCAATAGATATTAACTAAGTTTTAAACCATGAGAAATATAACCAAATGAACAAGATGATCCTTCCACCTTGTCAATTAAAAATATGTGAAAAAAACTCATTTTACACATTCATTTTTCTAAGGAAAAATTATTAAAAGTTGCTTTCTGAGAAAAGGGGAAAAAATAGTAATAGTTAGGACAATTATTGTGATGAACATTACATTTAATCCTGTTAGCTGGGCATAAACGTCCCAATATAACCGATACTCACAATGAAGAATGTAATGGATTGTGGATAAATGTAAAAGAAGTAGTTGTTCTTCCCATAGGCAAAGTCATAGCATGCACATAAGAAAAGGTATACTGCCATTCCAAGCTCTGGGAGCAGAATCCTGATAAAAAGCAATTGAGAAATATAACTCATGTTCAATCATATAAAGAGCCAACAAATTAAGCTCAATCAGCAAAATATGAATTAATATATCTATCTAATAACCTTTGGAATGTTTAAATCGTATCATTTTCTTGAAAAATGAGTACAGGAAGTCCTTAGAATTTGTTGAACCATTGGTTCCATCACTTGATTACATAGGTATGCACATGTAATAGAGCTAAAAATGGGCCGGGCCAGTATGAAGAGTATCGACCTGGGTCAGCTTTGGGTCGGGCAATGGGCCAGGCCTGATGCAATCCAGGCTATGCTTAGACCCAAAAATAGAACCCGAAGAAATTATGGGCTGGGTTCCATCTATGCTCGGCACAGCCCAGGCTCTCTCTCTCTCTCCAACCCGATCTCCCTCTACCTCCCCTGTTCTCTGTTCTCTCTCCCTCCAAATATCTCCCCCCCTCCCGCCACCCAATTTCCCTCCCTCCTCTCCACTCTCCCTTCCCTCCGGGCCGGGAAACTCAATCAGGCTTCAGGCTAAGCTCGTGTTCAGTCTTGGTTAAGAGTTTTTTGAAAAAAATATACACCTCCGCCCAACCCAAAGCCAAAAAATCTTGGGCCGGGATCGGGCCGCATAGAACGGAAACCAACCCGGCCCAATTATAGAGCAACGTGTTAATCTGAATTAGAAAATTGATCAGAAGAACATGAAGATAACTAAATAAATATTTTCATGAATTAGTATATATAATTAAATCTGAATGTCGGTGCAAGGGAAAGAAGGTACCCGAACTACCTTTTGGATGTCGTCGATCCAGATTTTTGGCAAGTTCTTTGCCATTATTTGCCTTTACAGCATTTCCTAGTTTCTCGGTCACAACCCATTCATTTACTTTCCCTCTGTCCAGTACACCAGTCATAACTGCTCTCGTTCGATGCATGGACATAACATTCTCAAAGAAGATCCAGAAGAGTAATAGATGGAATGAGCTACAACCAAAGAGATAAAGTTGTAAATATTCAACAGCAGTAAATTTTCTCCAGAGTTCTTACCATTTTGATAAAATTTAATTAGAGGTATTGATGTAGTCACAAACCTTGGAGTTCCAACTGAGTTCAGAAGAGTAATTGTTGTGGGGATGTAAACCACTCCCCAACTTGAAATTTTGACTTCTGGAACAAAAACTGATGTTGGTATGACCACGCAGTAAAATGTGAAGGTAACAATATGGGATATGATCCTTCGAACAACAAAAAAGCTGTACATCAAATGTATTTTCCTCCATAGAGATATTTTCTGCAACATTTTGGAAAAGGAAAACGAAAAAAATGAGACTCAACATTTTAGAACTAAACACATGAACATGCGTGCACACAGAGTTAAAGATTACAAAGACTAACCTTTGTCCTTCGTATCTCTCCCGCAATCTTTCTAAATAAATTAGATGGACCACAAGTCCATCGATATTGTTGATTACGATATGCCTTGAATGTACTAGGCAATTCACTTTTAACCTGAAATAATTTTTTTCCAAGGATTGAATTTAAAAGGACAGATGAAAATTCAATTCAGGAATTTTTATATTATCAAAGCATTATTCTCTTTTTTTCCTTTTTGAGGGAATATCAAGGTTTTGTTTTCATGCATCACAGATGATCATTTATCTTGGTCCCTCAGTAGAATCTGTTATTCAGATTATAGGATAACAGACATCCATTTTTTTTCATTACTTTGTGCTAGTATCTTAATATGAAGAATTATACTTCCAAAGAAATCACTCGAGAAAATCTAGATTGGTTCTGAATGAACCATTCATGTTTGCACGAATTTACACTAGTTCATAATGCTTGAATTATTTTATCCTTACAAATATGTTGTATGTGGAATGAAAATATGTTTTCATAATTATATTTGCCATCATTAGAGCAGTTTTCAGATGCTGGACTCATACTAGCCTACTGAAATATAATAACCTTTTTTTCTTTTGAGCAAATTGAAGAAAAATATTTTAAAGGAATAATCTAAAACAAAGTACATGCATGTTCCAACAATTGGACCCATGTAACCATTGCCATCATCCAAGATTTAACTGAAAACCTCTCCCCAACAAGCAGAGATTAATGCTTTTAATGCATGTTATACACAATTGGCCTCCCTCCGAACCAAACCAAAGCCGACGGCCCTTCAGCCAGGTCAGACCAGAGTCTATCGTTTCGCTGGCCGACCTACCAGAGATCCAACCGACCCACCAGAGGTCCGATCGACCCACTTCAGCTAGGCCCATATCGGTCCAAAACGGGCTGCTCCAAGGATGGCCCAGAGTCCCAGAGATCCTTTCCAGCTGGTACCAGAATTCTGTTACAACAGATTCCTGACATCTCAGCGTCACTACTCTGCAGATCCCACGATGTCACCCCGTCCTGGTGCCACCTAGCCACTATCAAGATTCCTCTAAGGGCAAATCGGCCATTTTCAGCCATGCCCCTAGCAGATTCCGATAAAGTTCCACGTCTATATAAGGTAAAAGGGGGACCCCGAGGTAAAAAAAAGGCTCTCTTTTCCACGAGCTCTCTTTTCGATTCCTTCATGCTGTTGCTCCAAATCTCCCACTGACTTAGCCATCAGAGTGTCCCCCGCCGGAACATCACCGGCCCGTGGGACCTTTTTGCAGGAACCGGGAGATGCGCACTCCAGCCAACCCGATCGAGAGAAACCGGTCCGGGAGATTCAACGGCAACAATGCCCATGTATTTATAGCCAAACATTACAGAAGAATGTTCAAGCATAACTACCCTTGTAGGTAAAAAAATTCATGATATCTAATCAGCCAAGAAAATGCAGTGGCATTCTGATAGAGGTTATGATGCTACTACTAAAAGAACAAATGTAATATCAAAAGCTCATAAAAAATGTTGTATGCCAGACCTTCACCCAATTGTGGTCAACCTGTTCTGCTGATTATTTCATTTCACTGGACAGATAGGTTTAGGTCTAATAGAGCGAAGGGATGATACATGTTTACTGTTAAAAATAATAATAAGCAGGAATACAACTGAAATCAACAGATATTTCGGAAGCGGTTGAAATTTTATGCAAAGAGTGACATTCCATACAAATCCTTCTGTTTCCTCTAAACATGAAATGACGTTTACTCCAGATCTTTATGGATTAACATCAAAGTCTGTCCAAGATAATATATCTGATATAAATTTAATCAAATGCTCTGTCAAGATTGACCCGGTTTTCAAAGTAATTGATATTTCAAATCACATAGCATCATGGTGTGCTGAATTCTGAAAAAGATCAAGCATCCATATACATAACAATGAAATCATTACCTTGATGCTGCCTACAAAAATGAATTTCCAACCACAGAGAGTTGCTCGAACTGCTAAATCCATATCCTCCACTGTTGTTCGATCTTTCCATCCTCCAGCTTCTTCAAGAGCAGCGATTCTCCAAACACCAGCAGTTCCTTTTATCCAAAAACAAAAAATGTAGAGCATAGCTAGTGTTTCCTGACCATGAAAATCCTCCATTTTGGATTTCTTTATCTAATTTCATATAATGAATGAAATATTGCAAATTGGCTATGATCAGCAATTGACCACTCCTCAAAAGTTAGAAGTAAGGTTTGTCGTACTGTACCATATTGGACATACTATAGTGTACCAGTACCAAACTAGTATTTAATCTTGTACCGTACCAAAACTTGGTATGCCTCATGTCATGTACCATATCATATACCAACATTGTAATAAGATGGTACTAGCATGGATCCGATATTGAGATGGTGAACCTTGTTTAGAAAGTTCTAAGTTTGAACATTAATAGGCATTTTCAAGTGTTTCATTTAGGTAAACCGAATTTGGCAGTGCTCCCATAGTTATTCTCATATATATATATATATATATATATATATATATATATAGATGGATGGACATATAGATAGACAGATTTGATAGACAAACAGATTATTTTTCAATTCACCTTCTTCTTCATTCAAACTAGTCAATGAATGAAAACTTTAATCTATGCTCATTTTAATTAACTAATTGGTAGTGTTTTATCTTTTATATTTTAGACCACTTAATATTTCTTATATCCCTTATACATCAAAATCTTTATTTTCTAATATTCTGATAGTATCATGCTTGCACCCAATAAAAGAGATGCATCATAGGCAATTTTGGAATAGGTGTCACCCTTTATGCTGTTGTTGAGGTAGCGTTAAGTCAGCAAGCACTGACATATGTTCCTGATGTTGCTAGCAACATTCAAATTTTTATTCAATTTATATATTGTTGAACTCTTAGTGAGTGAATTCAACTTGGAGAATACCATGTGCCCTAATTTCATTAGAAGAATCTACTTTTTAGATGTCCAAAGAGATCCAACTTAGTTGTCCACTCATATATTAAAGCTTATTTATTCTCTTTCTATCACACAATTTGAATTGATGATCTAATTTAATCAATAATCACAAGAAAATATAGGAAAGTTTTTATTTCAGAATAAATGTGAGATGCATGCTACAGATTCTCCATTGCTACATATAGTATTACATTACAAGCATTTCAGATCAAAAATTTTTGGAAATCCAGATGATTGCATACCGTTGAAACCGAAGAAGGCGTACATGGTTGAACCAGATTCTTGTTCAACTTTAAAATGGTAATCCATTGACATCTCTTGTATCCTTGTCATCATACATTCATTGGCATTCACTACAAAATCAGAAAACTTATCTCAAGAGAAAAAATGACGACGGTAGAATCTTAAAATTTCTGATTCCATGAAAAATGAACCCCCGAAAAAAATGTAACATATTTAATTCATTCATCTGTAACTCTAAGCAGAAAGCCTTATCTGATGAGTATGAGCCCAGTTTAAAGTTTCACCTTAGAAAATTTGAATAACCAACCCCTAACAACTTATGTGAATGGTCATTAAAGTAGAAAGCTACAACTTTGTCTTCTTTACTTTCTTCCCTGTATTCCTCTATGAGGTTACCCATTACCTTAATGATTTCTCATTAGGCACTTTGTGTCTAATCCTTCCTCAACAAAAAAAAAAAAAAAAAAACCAAAAACATAGCAGTCGAAAAGTTGTTCTTCTACAATATTCTGCATGCATCACATAGACCTTATAAACATGCAAAATGGCAGCATTGAAAAGCAAAAAAAAATTAAAGATAGAAAATGGCAAGAGAACATAGACAAATGGGAAATATAGAAGCCTTGCAAATTGTTAAGAACAAGCTATATCTAGCCCCAGAGAATGACATTGTATTGATTCATTGCAAACCAAAAAATTTGAACCACCACCGGGAAAGCTTCAGCAACAGTTTCATCATAACTCTAGAAGAGGCATCAGATATACACATTACCTCTTACTGTTAACGTTAACAATTTTGAAATTATTATTAGTTAAACAAGTAACATTACAGGTTATAATTCATTGTTTTGACTAAGTTGGAAGTTGGAACAAAAAGTTGATAAACTAATTCAATATATAAGTTTGCATTTATCATGGAGTGCACTTTGTTTGTACATATAATTTAATGTTTCAACAAAAATTTTTAAAAAAAATCATCAAATCTTCTTGTAGTACAAGGCAATTTACTACTATAAGCTTATAATTTTGTGGCTCCAATAAATAATGAGGAAAAAAAGTTGAGCATAACCATCCTCTCACCAAATTTCCATCGAACTTGTACCAGAGCCACTTGTGGATTGTGGATGAGAAAAGGAATAGTTCGCAACAAAAAATCAGCTTCAGGTTGAAAATCTGCATCGAAAATAGCAACATAATCACAGTTATGTACATAGTCGCGCATCAACCCTTCCTTTAGAGCACCTGCTTTATATCCATGTCTATTGTCCCTTATCTCATATTTAATGATAATCCCTTTGCTTTCCCATTTCTTGCATTCTTGCTCCACCAAGTTCTGTTGTTCAAAAATAGAACATAAAAAATTTAGATGGCAATCAAAGCTCCTAAGGGTACCAACAAACGAAAATCCAAACTATAAAATATGTGTTTGTGCATGTGTGAGAGAGCGAGAGAGAGATTTAAACAATTTAATGACATATAAACTGCTGCTGCTTAGATTTCACATGAAAATCACATCAGTAAACTAAGTAAACCCTAACAACTAATATTTTTATGTTTCTTTACCAAGTGAGTGAGTCATACATATGAATCCAATATCGCAAACTATGAGTCATCAAACATAAGAGAGCTGGGATTCAGTTTTGGTTTGGTTGGATCTTGTCTAGATGAGGGCTGTCAAATGAAGTGAGCATCTGCTCAGCTGGAGCTCAGCTAGAAAAAAACTTGAATAAGAAGCTTCATTCAAAGCTAAATAAATCAAGTTTGAACCAGTAAAACAAGCTCAAAGTTAAATTTAAACCAAGCTTGATCAAACCCGAGCCTGATCAAGCTTGGCCAACTTGCACTCCTAGTCTAGAACCATACCACAATTGAGGATTTGAAACTCCAAACTATTTGCAACCAAAGCATGACTTGCTTGCCATGTTTAAGATCTTGAAGGAAAAAAGCCAAACTATTCAAACAAGTGAAGTCACCTTTGAATTTGCTCTGGGCAAGTTTGACTTAGCACTGGTGAGGTTTCAATCAAGTTTTATCAATTTTAACTATCATGAAGTAGACCACATATCTCAAACAACTCCTTGTATGAGATTCCTAACTAGTATGCATGCTAGTTGATTTCAATCAATGGGCAGTAAAGATTAGACACTAGATGATTAGCATCTATCTTGAACACGATAAGCTTACAAGTTTACAGATGCACTCCTTTTTTCCTAAATTAAATGCACAAGCACCTTGGCACTGGCAGGCATACTTTATCTTTCAGCTTATGTGCCATTAACAAAATAAGTAAATTTTTCAAGAAAAAATAGGAGCATATTTATGATAAGCCAGGAGGCAATTTTCCGAAGATGGTGCACTCATATAATTATTGATGTACCCTTTTATCTTTTCTTTTCGTTTTTTTTTTCTTCAACGGATTGTCTAAGCATGCTGAAAAGAGAGAGAAATAAAGCATGTGCATTAATAATAACATCAGTATCTTTATCATAAGCTAGGGTCGACCATGGAAGATTAAGAGAGAGGCATGACTTCCCAACTGAGTGGAGTTGGAAAATCTGGGGGCACTTAACCATGATCTTTTTATAGTAATATAGACAGATTAGTTTCAAAGAATTTCATATTGCGCTTTCAGGTGGGAGGCTAGTTGTAACAGTATATTGATACAAGTATATATGTTGTATTCATATTTTCAACATGTAACTTAGAAAAAAAGAAAGATCTGAAGCTGGTATATGTAATTGAGGGGGTGTTTGGTTTGTGATTGGAATCATAATTGAAATCAGAATCGGAATGGATTGGAATGAAAATTGGAATAGGCATATCCCCCAAAGCATTTAGTTTATGGCCAACATCAGAATTGGAATCGGAATCGGAATGGAGATTTGAATCCTTTGGAAAGAGTCTAGATTGGGTTTTAGGGGGATTGGGCCATTCTTATTCTGCCCTAGAATTGGAATCAAAATGGGATTGTGAAGACCCGAGCAAGCGAGTATTCAATCTCACAACATTTATTCATTGAAAAGATCTTGGATACTTACACAGGGATTAAGGAACCCAAATAATATTTTTTGGCTAGTTTTTTTTTTGATGAGATTCTAGGTCATTATAGGGACTCCCCCCAAACCAAATAATTGGAATGGGAGTCATCATTCCCATTCCCATTCTAGGCCCCAAATCCCTCAACAAAACACCCCCCAAGTAATATTGATGCAGTTATCATAATGGGACCAGCCTTTTGGATGTTGCATCAGGCCAATGCCCAGCTTAAAGAAAGGCAATCCTGTCAAGATAAAGGCAACACCCAGCCAATTGATAGCCTTAACCCTGACACATTGCAGCAGGCCATCAAATATGTCAGCAATTTTAGCATCATGAAAGCAGAGTATTATGCACATGTTGCCATCTTTTACTAAAAGATGCCCTTCAATATATTCAGTCCAGTGGATGGTCTCAACCATGGAAAAGGACAACTCCACCCATGCCTTAGAGATCCAGAATTCAAATACCGACATATCATGCGATAGTGTATCGTATACTAAAAAACTAATAGTAAAGAAAAGAACCGAAATTGACTACTTGGGTCTCATAAATGGTACCGATTACCTTTATTTCTGGGTCGGTGGAATCGTCGAGCACCTGGACTATGATTCGGTCGGATGGCCACGAGAGCCCACAGGCCGCTCCAATGGAGAGCTTGTATACCTGAAAAACAACGCATGAATTCCCCAACAGAGAGAATGAGCAGAGAAAGGAAAGAAAAAAGGAGACATTTCTGGCTGACCTGCCTCTCATTGAACATGGGAATTTGAACAAGCACCATGGGATAGGCCAGGCTGCCCATCTCCAAGTCCTGCACCATGGGCACCCACTTGTACCGCCTCTCCGGCCGCCACCGGAAGACTTTGGCGAAGAGGCTGGCGGCGCCCATCGACAACTTCTCCGTGATCAGCATCGCGGACATGATCAAGCACAGCATCTCGGCGAGCTGCAGCACCGGCGCCACCGCATTGGCTCTAATCCGCACCCATATCACCCAGATTTGGTGCCAGGAAAAGCTCGGCGACGCGTCCAAAGAAGAGTACAGCGAGGCGAGGATGCCGAACGCATGAGAAATCCATGCCGAGAGGAGAGAATGATATGCATTGGCCTCTACAAATGCTGCAGTAAGAAAACCATAAGCGGAAAGAATTTAAAGGGAGCGGAGGAAAAAGAAGCAAGATATCAAACTGGGGGGTACCAGCTGCTGACGGCAGTGGAGCGGGTGCCATCCCTTCCATGAGCTTGACTCGTTGGATTTCCACCTACTTCACCTTTCCCCTGCTTGCTTTTTGTATATTTATAATACATTTGTAAGGCCAAAAAGGATTTTTTGGAGCTGAGGCCCCTGTGGCTCTGTTTCCTCGCTGGGGCCAGAGGACAGGCGACAGCTTCCCACATACAGCAGGAGAGGGCACCATCATTTGTCATCTGGTGGACCAAGGCCCTAGTGCAAAGATGACAATGGGTCAATGTTTTCCAAGGGCCCATTCAAAGGAAAATTATTGCCTTCATACACCAGCGCGACAGCACACGCACCCGATCATAATTGCTGGTTTCTACTCGCAGAGATGAATACTTGATGAGTGAAGCATGACTCTGTCATGCACGAGGTGTAGATAATATTTTTTTTCCTTTTTAAAACTCAGTTGTCAGACTTTCCATGGTTGGAAATGCCTTAATAATGGCAACCATAAAAGACTCTGAACGATGCTGAAAGTCTTTGGCCAATAGCTGCAACGAGTTGCAGATAAAACTTTTTTTAAAAAAAAATCTTTTCTGTCTGATGAAATTTTTCAATTTTACTTCTTCTAAAATTGTAACCCATTTGTTCTTTTTTATCAGCAGTAAAGTGGGAATGGTATCATGTTATCTCCGGTTTTGGTCAACAAAAAAACAAAAAACTTAGTTGCCATGAATAAATGAAAAAAAGAGCTCTATCAATAGGAGTTGCTATCCTACATGTGTTTTTGTGCCCATGAATAAATGTTAAAAGCATGGACGGACTGCAGGGATGTCTCGCCGAATACCTCGATAAAGTTCCATTCCAAGTGTCAAGACAAAATTATCCCATCATTGTCCACATTAAAACGTCTCGAAACATCACCTCGATTTTGATGAGGATTGAAAATCTTTGTTACAAAATTTGTTCAGGTAGGTGGACGGTCAAGACTGATATGATATTAGTATTAGTTTCACTGGTCCTCAAACACCTCTCATTTGATGAGAAGGTAATTAATATTAGAACACGCACGGGTAGATAGATTAATAATTTAGGATCTTATCCAAATAGATTATTACTATATCATTTATAATAATTTAGGTTCTTATCCTGTCATGCCCCAATCCCAAGACCTGGGCCAGATGTGCGATAGACGGCCGTATGTAACCAGGAAATCACAGAATTCATTTTTTTTTTTATTTAGACAGGCATAAAATTTATACCAAGACAAGTAGATTCAGATGTTCATAAAGCCAACAGTCACACGTTTAACATAATCAAATATCAAGCAATAAAAATAATAATGTTCACTATATTCTAAGTCTCACTGACTGAATCCCTGGCCCATGTGTTCCTCTGGTCCTGAAAAAAAATGCAAGGAAAAGGAATGAGTTTCCCCTAAACTCAGTAAGTCATCATATGTCACAAATATAAATTTACCATAAATCAGGAGTAACTCCATGCATGCGAGTAACCATAAAATATAAGCCATTTCTCATTATTAACCTTCTTTATTATTTTTCTGGCATCATACAAATTTTAGGATGGCCATCCATACGCACTCACCTAGTCCCTCATATTATGGCCACGATCGGCCCGTGGCTCGTCCCAAAAGAGTCTAGATCCTGTGTCACATACTGCACATCGGTGATGTGCCAGCGATAGCCCCGCTGGAGGCCCAAAAGGAAACTAGCTCTGAGTATCACACGAGAAACATGCTTCCCAGCATGTACTAGAATAAAGCAACTAACTCCTGTGTTACATACCGCTCATCGGTCATGTGCCAGCGATAGCCCCGCTGGAGGCCCAAAAGTAGTCTAGATTCTCGTGTGATCATAGTCGGACTAGAGAGCAGCTAAAATCAACTCAACCCATAACTCTTACATCTTAGTCTGTGTTTAAATTTCATAACACATCGAGATACATGTATGCAGTATAAACATAAGCCGTGAAAATTCAATTACGAGTCAAATAATCATGCATGATAAAAATTATATCGGTGAGTGATAACTTACAATTCCACCAACTAAGCACTAAACCCGATTTTCCAGGAACGATGACGATCCTGTATCACAAATTATTTTATTTATAATTTGATATAATTAATTCCTATAAAAAGAAATTAAGCATAAATTAAATTTCTTGGGACATCCCCAGACAGTTTCTTTCCTCCCTTCCTCCACCTTCCTTTTTTTCTTTCTTTTAATTATTATTATTATTATATTATTATTTATTTTCCTAATGGTGCCTTTACTGGGTCGGCCCATCCAAGAAAATAGGCCCAGCCCAACAGAGCCTGGCTCAGCCGAGCCCGGCCCAACAAGGCCTGGCTCAGCCGAGCCCAGCCCAACCCATCCGGCCACAACGCCCAGACCCAACCCGTCTGGCCACAGCGCCCAGACTCAAATCTCACGAGGAGAACCAAGGAGGATCGACGGCGATCCTCCCGTCCGACCGCCAGGAAGAGTCGCCGGAGGAAAGGAAAGAGACCAGCGGTCCCAACAGCGGCCGTCCGACCGTCAGCCGGAGAGCACAGGGGTTAAACCCCCACCCCTGTTAACAGAGACATCACTCTCTATTAACAGGCCGACCAACATCCCCCCCCATACGAGCGGAGAAACGGCGGCGATCCCTGTGATCGACCGCCCGGAATGGTTTGCCGGAAGGAGAAAAGGAACCGGCGATGACCTACCATCGCCGGCCATTTCCCACGATTCCAACGGAAAAGAAAAGAGTCGGCCGGATTCTTCCTTCCTCCCCGCCAAACACCCCTACACCAAACGTACCCCCGAGGAAGAAGAACTTATCGGCGAGATGGATTCCGATCGCAGTGACCACCGGTGGAGAGAGCACTCCGACGAGGGCTGAGACACGCGAAGGAGTCGTCGGCGTCCACCGATAGGAAGGGAAATCAGGATCAACAGAGGCACCCGAGGTCCCTAAAACACCCGAGGAAGACCCTTATCCCTCCCACCTCCAGCGGCGTCGACGGGCTTCTCCGAAATCTCCGCCGAAAAATCCGAACTTCCGAGCCAATTTGAATTTGAACTGAAGTCGACAATGGCCGCCGACTTCAGCCCAAATTCAGCCCAATAAGAACTGGGCCTCACATTCTTCCGACCTAAAAAATAATTTCACCCTCGAAATTTACATACCTGGATCCTGGAAAAGTTGAGGATATTTAACTTTCATGATTTCTTCCAACTCCCAAGTGGCTTCTCGTTCTGAATGATTACTCCATTGGACTTTAACATAAGGAATGATACGTCGCCTCAAGACTTGTTCCTTTCTATCTACCACCTTCACTGGTTGTTCCTCATAAGACAAATCTTCCCTGAATTGAAGTGGTCCCAATTCAACTACATGATTTGGATCAGGTACATACTTTCTCAGCATAGAAACATGGAAAACGTTATGTACTCCAGCAGAAGGTGGCAAAGCAAGCCGATAAGCCACAGCTCCAATTTTCTCTAAGATCTCAAAAGGACCCACATACTGAGGGCTTAGCTTCCCTCGCACCCCAAATCTCATGACTCCTTTAGTAGGGGACACTTTAAGAAGTACATGATCTCCCACCTGAAATTCCAGTTCTTTTCTTCGATTATCTGCATAACTCTTTTGTCGACTCTAAGCTGTAAGCAGTCGCCTCCTAGTAAGTTGAATTTTATATGTGGTATGCAGCACAATGTCTGGTCCCAAGAGTTTTCTCTCGCCAACATCATCCCAACATACCGGGGTCCTACATCTCCTCCTATACAGTGCTTCAAAAGGTGCCATCTTAATGGTTGCTTGATAACTGTTGTTATATGCAAATTCTACCAGTGACAAATGTTCATCCCATGATCCCTTCAAATCAAAAACACATGCTCTCAACATATCCTCTAGTGTCTGGATTGTTCTCTCTGACTGTCCATCTGTTTGAGGATGAAAGGCTGTACTAAACTCCAGCTTTGTTTTCATATCTTGATGCAATCTCTTCCAAAATTGAGAAACAAATCTCGTATCCCTATCAGATACAATTGATACAGGAATACCATGCAATCTAACAATCTCATCAATATATAATTTAGCTAGCCTTTCCATGGAGAAATTGACCTTGATAGGTAAGAAATGAGCTGACTTTGTCAATCGATCTACAACAACCCAAATAGCATCAAATCCTCTGAGAGTCCTCGGCAATCCTGTAACAAAGTCCATTGTGACATTCTCCCATTTCCATACAGGAATAGCTAGGGGTTGTAATAGTCCCGCTGGTCTCTGATGCTCAGCCTTTATTTGTTGACAAGTTAAGCATTGAGCCACAAACATGGCTATTTCCCTTTTCATACCCCTCCACCAAAAGTCCTCTTTAAGATGTCTATATATTTTTGTACTCCCTGGGTGAATAGTGTAAATAGAGTTGTGGGCATCGATCAAGATTCCTTCTTTAGACTTGCATCCCTTGGAACACACAATCTGTTTCCAAACCTTAAGGATCCATCCTCATGAATTCGAAATTCTGAGATTGTCCTAGATTGCATCTTCTCTCTGATCTTTTGCAATTCTGAATCACTCTTCTGAGATGCCTTAATTCTATCAATCAGGGTAGATTGTATCTTAAGAGTAGCAAGTGAGAATTTAGAGTTATGCAACTGGATCTCCAAATTTAGCTTTCCAAGATCTTGAAGAATTTCTCCCTGAGAAGTAATTAAGGTTGCTAAGCTACCTCCGGCCTTCCTGCTCAATACATCAACCACTACATTTGCTTTTCCCGAATGATAACTTATTTTTAGATCATAGTCTTTGATCAGCTCCAACCATCTTCTTTGCCTCAAGTTTAACTCTTTCTGGATAAATAAATATTTAAGACTTTTATGATCAGTAAAAATCTCACAAGATACTCCATACAGATAATGTCTCCAAATCTTCAAGGCAAAAACTACGGCAGCTAATTCCAAATCATGAGTAGGGTAGTTCAATTCATATGTTTTAAGCTGCCTAGATGCGTAGGCCATCACCTTCTCCTTTTGCATAAGAACACATCCTAACCCTTTTCTGGAGGCATCACTGTAAATAGTAAAATCCTCACTTCCAGATGGTAGGGTAAGGATAGAAGCTGACACCAAGCACTTCTTCAACTCTTGGAAGCTTTTCTCACAGTCATCTGACCAAACAAATTTAATCCCTTTATGAGTTAGTTGGGTCAGTGGCAAAGCTATACGGGAAAATCCCTCCACGAACCTTCGATAATAACCAGCTAGACCTAGAAAACTACGGACTTCAGTCACATTAGTTGGTCTATTCCATTCAACAATTGCTTCAATCTTTGCTGGGTCAACAGATATTCCTTCTTTAGAGACTGTGTGGCCAAGAAAAGAAATATTATCAAGCCAAAATTGACATTTCTTCAGCTTTGCATATAACCTCTGCTCCTTTAGTATCTGTAAGATTCTCCTCAAATGTTTTTCATGCTCTTCCGGGTTCTTAGAATATACCAAAATGTCATCAATAAATACTACTACACACTGATCCAAATATGATCTGAATATCCTATTCATCATATCCATGAAAGCTGCCGGAGCATTCGTCAATCCGAAAGGCATCACCAGAAATTCATAATGCCCATATCTAGTCCGAAAGGCTATTTTGGATATGTCCTCATTCTTAATTTTCAACTGATAATATCCAGACCGCAGATCAATTTTTGAAAACACCTGAGCACCTTGCAATTGGTCAAAAAGATCATCAATTCTGGGAAGGGGGTACTTATTTCGGATTGTCAACTTGTTCAGTTCTCGATAATCAATACACAACCTCAAGCTTCCATCCTTCTTCTTGACAAAAAATACCGGAGCACCCCACGGTGAAACACTCGGCCTGATAAATCCCTTATCAAGCAGATCTTGGAGTTGTTCTTTAAGTTCTTTCAATTCAGCTGGTGCCATCCTTTAGGGAGCCTTAGACACAGGTTCTGCACTGGGTATGAGATCAATAGAAAATTCCACCTCTCTATCAGGAGGCAATCCCGGCAATTCATCTGGAAATACATCCGGAAACTCCTTCACAATCGAAATGTTTTCCCACTTTTTTTCTTCCTGCTGGAAATCCTTAACATTGGCCAAATATCCTGCACAGCCTTGCCTCAGCATCCTGTTAGCTTGCATAGCTGTAACCATTCTAATAGAGGCCTTCCCTTCACTGCCAGAGAAACCAAAAGGTTCCTGACTTGAAGGGTGGAAAACTACTCTCTTCCCAAAACAGTCCATAATGGCATGATAAGAGGCCAACCAATCCATTCCCAAGATAATATCAAACTCCTCCATTTCCAAAACCATTAGATCGGATGAAAAATCATGATTTTCAATGCTTAAAGTGCAGGATGGACAAATCATGTTGACCATGATAATGCTCCCATTTGGAATGGACACTCCGATCTCAAAATTCAGAGGTACTGGTTTCATACCAGCCTTCTTAGTAAATCTGGTTGAGATAAAAGAGTGTGTTGCTCCGGAATCAAATAAAACACGGGCATAAGAAGAGACTACTTTGATGGTACCTACCAGATAATTAAATTCTAACTTATGATTATATGAACTCAATTTAACCAACTTAAAAAAAAGAAAAGATCTTTGAAATTACCTGCCACCACAGCATTCGATGCCTGAGCATCTTGCAGAGTCAGAGCATACATACGAGCCTGTGTCTTCTACTTCTGGCGCTCACCAGATCCATAAGCTGAAGGTTGTCCTTGGATAAAAGCTGGCACATTTGAAGGAGGAGGTGCAGGCGGTCGCGGTGCATTTTGGAAGGTATGTAGATACCCAGGATTCTGAGGATGAGGGCAATCCATAGCTTTGTGGCCCTGCTGACCACAATTAAAACAAGCCCCAGAAAACCAATGACAATCCTGCTCCAAATGAAAACCTTGACATCTCCTGCAATGAGGACCATTACCCTGCCGAGGACCTGGATCCTGCCTTTGATTTCCCTTCTATCTAGATTGTTTGCCAGAGTGTTGGTTCCCTCGATGCCCATCAGGTCTGGATCTCTTCCTCAACTGTCGTTCCCTTTCCTGCTGCATATTATTAACCTCCTACTCCATAATTTTTGCTTTACTAACGACATCCCGGTACGAAGCCAGCTACATGGGTCTTACTCCAGCACGAATCCTGGATTTAAGCTCTTTCTCAAATCTTCGTGCCTTGATATAATCCGTGGCCACCAATTCTGGAGCAAAGCGGGACAGTTCTATAAACTTGGCTTCATATTGTGCTACTGTCAAGCTTCCTTGTATCAATCTTGTGAATTCACTCTCTTTCTCAAATCTGAGACTTTCAGGAAAATACATATCCAAAAACTTTTGACAAAAAATGTCCCAAGTAATTGGCTCTTCATTACCATATTGTCTCCTGACAGCATCCCACCATTCCGAAGCTTCGCCTTGCAATTGATAAGCTGCAAAGCGAGCCTTTTTTCGATCTGTGCAGTCCATGCTGGCAAAGACCTTCTCCATTTCCTTCAACCATTTCAAAGATTCAGTAGGTTCGGTAGAACCCTCAAAAGTAGGAGGCGCAAACTTCTTAAATTCAGTGATCCCTCGATCCATCTTAAAAGATTGACCACCCCTACTTCCCTGCTACCTTATTTCCTGCACAAGTCCAGTTAGAGCCTGAATAAGACCTACCACCTGACCATCAGAATTGGCTGTCCTCATATCATGCTGCAGAGGAGGACTAACTGCTCGACTCTCGCCCTGATCAGGTGATGGGCTACGAGTCATGAAGGCGCCGGCCGCCCGAGATGGACCCACTGCTTGCGAAGTATCATGAGCTCGAGAAGCATGATCATTTTGATTTGATGTCCTCATGGATCGGGTCCGAGCCATTAAGCCTATCTCACAAAAGATAGTCAGTTAAATAATATAACCTTACTTGTACTTTTATTAATTTAAAGTTGTCCTAATTATCTCTACCCCGCTCTCACTATCTATAACATCTTGATTTTTTTTTTTAAGACAAGCCTGGCTCTGATACCACTAAATCTATCGCGCCCCAACCCCAAGACCTGGGCCAGATGTGCGACAGACGGCCGTATGTTCTTGGGCTCAACCTTTCCAGGGACATACAAGGCCTGTACCAACCTTTCTCAAATAAAATGAGTAACCAGGAAATCACAGGATTTTTTTTTTTTTTAGGCAGGCATAAGATTTACACCAAGGCAAGTAGATTCAAATGTTCATAAAGCCAACAGTCACACATTTAACATAATCAAATATCAAGCAATAAAAGTAATAATGTCCACTAGATCCTAAGCCTCACTGACTGAATCCCTGGCCCATGTGTTCCTCTGGTTCTGAAAAAAAATGCAAGGGAAAGGAATGAGTTTCCCCTAAACTCAGTAAGTCATCATATGTTACAAATATAAATTTACCATGAATCAGGAGTAACTCCATGCATGCGAGTAACCATAAAATATAAGCCATTTCTCATTATTAACCTTCTTTATTATTTTTCTGGCATCATACAAATTTTAGGATGGCCATCCATACGCACTCACCTGGTCCCTCATACTATGGCCACGATCGACCCGTGGCTCACCCCAAAAGAGTCTAGATCCTGTGTCACATACAGCACATCGATGATGTGCCAGCGATAGCCCCGCTAGAGGCCCAAAAGGAAACTAGCTCTGAGTATCACACAAGAAACATGCTTCCCGGCATGTGCTAGAATAAAGCAACTAACTCCTGTGTCACATACCGCTCATCGGTCATGTGCCAGCGATAGCCCCGCTGGAGGCCCAAAAGGAGTCTAGATCCTCGTGTGATCATAGTCGGACTAGAGAGCAGCTAAAATCAACTCAACCCATAACTCTTACATCTTAGTCTGTGTTTAAATTTCATAACACATCGAGATACATGTATGCAGTATAAACATAAGCCGTGAAAATTCAATTACGAGTCAAATAATCATGCATGGCAAAAATTATATCGGTGAGTGATAACTTACAATTCCACCAACTAAGCACTAAACCCGATTTTCCAGGAACGATGACGATCCTGTATCACAAATTATTTTATTTATAATTTGATATAATTAATTCCTATAAAAAGAAATTAAACATAAATTAAATTCCTTGGGACATCCCCAGACAGTTCCTTTCCTCCCTTCCTCCACCTTCCTTTTTTTCTTTCTTTTAATTATTATTATTATTATTATATTATTTATTTTTCTAATGGTGCCTTTACTAGGTCGGCCCATCCAAGAAAATAGGCCCGACCCAACAGAGCCTGGCTCAGTCGAGCCCGACCCAACAAGGCCTGGCTCAGCCGAGCCCAGCCCAACCCATCCGGCCACAGCGCCCATACTCAAATCTCACAAGGAGAACCAAGGAGGATCGACGGCGATCCTCCCGTCCGACCGCTAGGAAGAGTCGCCGGAGGAAAGGAAAGAGACCGGCGATCCCAACAGTGGCCGTCTGACCGTCAGCCGGAGAGCACAGGGGTTAAACCCCCACCCCTGTTAACAGAGACATCACTCTCTATTAACAAGCCGACCAACATCCCCCCCCCATGCGAGCGGAGAAACGATGGCGATCCCTGTGATCGACCACCCGGAATGGTTTGCCGGAAGGAGAAAAGGAACCGGCGGCGACCTACCATCGCCGGCCATTTCCCACGACTCCAATGGAAAAGAAAAGAGTCGGCCGGATTCTTCCTTCCTCCCCGCCAAACACCCCTACACCAAATGTACCCCCGAGGAAGAAGGACTTACCGGCGAGATGGGTTCCGATCGCAGCGACCACCAGTGGAGAGAGCACTCCGACGAGGACTGAGTCACGTGAAGGAGCCGTCGGTGTCCACCGATAGGAAGGGTAATCGGGATCAACAGAGGCACCCGAGGTCCCTAAAAAACCCAAGGAAGACCCTTATCCCCCCCACCTCCGGCGGCGTCGACGGGCTTCTCCGAAATCTCCACCGGAAAATCTGAACTTTTGAGCCAATTCAAATTTGAACTGAAGTCGGCAAGGGCCGCCGACTTCAGCCCAAATTCAGTCCAATAAGAACTGTGCCTCACATATCCAAATAAAAATTAGCTAGAAGGTAATTTTGAATTCTTTGATTCAGTGTAAGTACTCAAGATATTTTTAGTAAATAATCAATATAAGACTAAATATATATCCATATAAATTTTCATATATATCTTGTGTTTCTATTACTTATTATTTCTCTGTGATATTGTCACGCTCCGTACTCAACACACGAGTTGGTTACTAGACTAGCAACATAAATTTTAGAATATATTGTAGAGATAATACAAGACATTAAAAATTTAAAAATAATAGTAAATAATATCAAATAGAACATAAATCTCAAAATCACAGGTCTAGTGATCAAGATAACTTAAAATAGATATATACAAAAATATATATTAATTAATACCAAACATCCATCTTATTCAAATATGAGACACCACATATGTCATTAAGTAAAATCTCTTTTCTACTTAATTATACTTTACATCTTATCTTGACATCTCAGTAATGTGATTCGAATCAATCAACAATTATCTTTGAGATTTTGGACTAATCATGATTACGCTTCAACCTGTGATTGGCAAGTTCAGGTACCACAATCCTGTCCATGGTGGGGTGCCATGCTTCTATTGATGAGGCTATTCTTAGTGTCATGCTTCAACACGTGATTGACAATCTCAAGTACCATATTCCTGCTTGTGGAGGGACTATTCTCAGTGCCATGCTTTTATCCATGATGGCTATTCTCAGTGTCGCGTTTCAATCCATGACTGGTAATCTTAAGTACCATATTTCTACCCGTAGCAAGGCTATTCTTGGTGCCATGTTCTGTCCATGACAGTTATTCTCAGTATCATGCTTTAGCCCATAACTAATAATCTCTATTTAATGCGGCTAGTTCAAATATTCATTTTTTATTATTATTAATTTATCAAATTTCGAACATGTTTGGAAAATACTATGTAAATTTATATTTTTTTAAGATTTTCAATAGTTTGTACCATGATCTAAATTATTCAAAAAATAATCAAGTTTGATACAAATATATTATATAAAAAATATAAATAATTATACCAGCAATCACAAATATCCATCATAAAAAATCAAAGTCATATAGTACATAAAAAATCATACATGCCAATGCTCATTCCAAGCTTTAAAACCATGCAGTGTAAATATATATATATAAACTAGTGATCGTGTCTAAGAACCCTTACATCTATTGATGATAAATTTAATAAATTAAATATCAATCCATATCCAAATCCTTGACCTAAGTACTAAAGAACTCATTAAATGTTCTCTTGTCCTAAAAATTATTCTCCTACAGAATCAATTTTAATATTAGTAAATAAATTTTATAATATAATAATCATCAATCTAAAATCCTCTATGAGGATTTATCAAGGGTCCACCCACTAATCCTTTGATTTTACCTTCATAACCTTCTCAATTCCTAGGAAAGAAAAACTTTTTAGAAAAAGAAAGTAAAGAGAGAAACTAGAGAGAAAAGAAATGAGAGAGAAAAGAGACAATTTTCTTTCTTTCTTCTTTTTCACTTTCTTCTTTTTCTTTTTTATTTTCATTTTTTTCATTTTCTTCTTCCTCTTCTTCATTTTCTTTTTTTTTTATTTACTCTTCTTTTTCTTCCATTTGGCTAGAACAAAGGACTCCTTTGAGTCCCCCTTCTCTAAAATCTAAGGGATCTCATCGATAAAAGGATGGTCAGGACTACATTCCATAGCGGCATGGCTATCGATGCCCCATCCAGTGATTGACAGCAACATCAGTGTTGGAAACAATGAAAGGATGGACCAAAAATAAGGGATTTAATTTTGAAAATCCTTTCAATTTTTTTTAAAAAAATCAACTAAAATCCCAACATAAAGAACAAAAGGAGTTGCAAGGAGAGTTGTTTGGAAGATCTCACCTAATTTTTCAATGAGATTTGACCATAAAGCTAGCGGACACAATGATGGTCATTCGAAGCAAGGGAAGGAGAAATTTAGGGAAGAAATGCTGTAAGGAGGAGGGTTCTCTAGCAGTAGGAATTCATGGAAGGAAGGGGATCTTTTCTTATAGCCAGAAATCCTAGATTTCGACTTGATTTAGATTCTCTCTTGGAGAAGGAGAAGACTTCCATCGAGAGTCTTTTTTCTAAGATTTTTTTTGGTTGGGCTTTAAAATTCGTGCAACATTTCTTTGGATCAATTTAAGATTTGGGCTGGGCTAGTACAGCTATCTCAATGGGGACAATTTGAGGAGGGGCCACTATAAATCTAATTGAAAAGAATATAAAGGGTTTTAGGGTTATTGTAACTTTTGATCAAAAAAATAATTTTTAGTAAAAGCTACGTTTTGACATCAAAAGTATTTTTGGGACAAAGTAGTTTTTTGTTTGGCTATCAATATCTTAAAGCTATTTTAAAATTATAGAAATATTTTTTGTTGACAAATCCAAAGCTATTTTGATTGATAAATGACTAAAAAAATAAATATCAAAAATGAAAGAAGATTAATACGGATCAAAATGAGAGGAGATTAATCTGAAAAAAAAAAATTAATAGACAAGAAAGTCAAGAAAAAAGTTAAGGACATGGATGAAGATGAGAAGAGATTAACGAAGAAACAAAGAGTTCTAATGTGTAAGAAAGTTGGACAAAAGAACATGTTAATCTAAAGAAATAAAGAAGGAAAAAGGGAAGATAGAAGATAAAATTAATCTGGATGTGAAGATTAATCTAAAAAAATTTGATACACAAGGAAGTCTGGAAGAGGAGACGTGGATACAAAAAAATAAAGTGAGAAAAAGGATGTGTGAGGGGTATTGAGAGGACATCATATTATTTTTTAAAAAAATTAACTTCTCGCAAACATGATATTTTTCTTATGGTGCCATATCCACAGGAAGCAGGAGGAGGCCAGCTTTATCTAGACCATATTTTTAAAATTTTTAATATAATTCATAATTACTTTTGGATTATAACTCAAAATTTTATATTTAGATTTAAAATCATTTTTAACCAATACCAATGCACCCCTAAATATGCACAAAATATGCCAAGTCCCGCACATATTCTTACCAATCCTATTAATTAGGTCTATCATCCACTCTATTCCCGGTCACATTAATGATTAGGTGTAACATTAGTGCCTTTTCTTTGGTATTGTCCTAACAAGGGACTATTAATTTTCATAATCTTAATTTTTATTAACAAATTTTCATTGACAAAAATTCTAATCACTAAAATTTTTATCATTAATAATAAATTTTAAAATAGTCATAATAAATTATTTTGATTAAAAGTTTTAATGATTAAACAAAATATATTCACAAAAAATAGTTCTTTTGCAAATATTTTTTATTTTATCATACAAACGTCATCATGAAACAAAATTTCTTTTAGATGAAAAATAAATTTGGCATCAAAATTGATTTTAGTCAACTTATTAATGATGATATTATGCTTTGTCATGATGACTTATGGCTTTAATGATGATATTTTGAAGTGGTCAATGTAGCTATATATCTTTAATGATAAGTTTATTAAGTGGCCATTAATAATCTCTAATTTTAATGACAATACATAATGTTGATCATAATTTTGATATGAATCAATTTTGGTCAAATCACTAGTGATGATGATATAATTCCTTATTAAAGCTTACACTTGTAACAATAATAATTCAAAATAGTTACTATAGGGATATTTTTTTCAATGACGTGCTAGTAGAGTAGTCATCAAAAGTTTATATTTTTAATGACGATAAAGTATATTATCAGAATTTTTTAACCGAAATTGATATTAGTCATTGTAATAATAATGATTTTATAATTCATTACAAAAGTATGTCTTGAATGACAATATTTTGAAATAGCATTCACCATTAATAACAAACTCTAGGTTTTACCCTAGAGATCATGCAAGGCCTAGTTACACCAGAGTCAACAAATCAAAAGAAAACTCATATCATATAATTAATCAGGTGGCATCTATTTATTAAATCAGTCAACTATTGATCTACTGATTTACATCAAGCATCAGTAATCGTAACTAAACTCTAACTCTAACTAACTCAGCATGTATAGGTCTCCATCTCATGCCAGCCCAAATCTTGTCACGTGTCCTGAGTCTCTGAAAATTTAAAAGGATAGAAAGTGAGCTATACAGCCCAGTAAGGCTTCTATATGATCATTCCAAATAATAATATAATTTTCTGAAACAATAAAATACCAATATGATATGTCAATGCAATCAAATGATTTCAGCCTCATGTATTACGAACTTTGATAACTTTGCATTTTTTCTTTAATATTCTCATTATTGCACCTTTATCTTTAGGGTTCTGGTCTAGCCACGGTCATGTACCAGCCCATGACTAGCAACCTCAAAGCGACCATGCATACTATGGTCGGTCCTGCTCACGTACTAAGCCCGTGGCTCGGCTGTCCCACGTACTATCCGCCCGTGGCCGGCTCCCACGTACAAAGCCCGTGGCTCAGGCTGTATAACCACGGTGCAACCGTAGCATGGCTAGACCAAATACCGTATTTACTTCATTAACACTTGTCAAAACATATTTTTTATGATCTCTCGATAACCGGTATCGTGGTCCAACCCACTCGATAACCGATATCATGGTCCAACCCATTTTAATAACTGATATCGTGGTCCAACCCACTCGATATCCAGTTTCATGGTTCAGCTTATTTAGCAATCCGGTATCATGGTCCAACCCATCCGGATATCAATTTTCTTTATAACATCAAGCATGAGATATCGACAATAATAATGATAAAACCACAATATCAAACATGAAATCTCAACTCTTCCACTGACCGACATCAAGGTCCAAATCATCAAAATAGAATTTTTATCCGATAAACACGATATCTGGAATATAAAATAATAACAACCATAATCATATTGTTCTTCATAAAACTCAACTACACCATACAACGATAATTCATGCATGCCAATGATCATGCACTCGGATCAAAACCATGCATATAAAATAATATATAAACTGATGATCACGTTCAGAATCCTTACCTTCAACCGCTAATCCAAAATATCCGGTATCAATCTATATCCAAAATTCGTCCAAATCCTTCATGCTCAAAAGATTGATCTCCTACAATTATAAATAAATTCATCAAATCGGTTCCCCCCCGATTTTCTCTTCCCTCATCTTCCAAACCAAAATCCCTTCCCTCTCCCTTTCTTTCTCTCTTCTCCTCTTTCTCTTTCTTCCTTCTTCTCTTCTCTTTTCCCTTCTCTTCTCTCTCTTCTCCTCTCTTTTATGGCTCTCAGCAGGCTCTTCCCTGCTTCCCATCGACGTCCTGTTTAAAAAGAGGAGAAAAACCCATCTAAAATCACCTCAAACGTAACCTAGGAAGTTCAAAACCATTAAAATATCTTCCCAGCCGTCAGATCTGAGATCGACGTCTCAAACTACGTCCAAATCCGAATCCAAAAGCACCTAATCAAGCCTAAACTCCTTCGGACCAATCTCAGCCGTTCGATCGGACGATCGGACGGTCCAGATCACTCAGAAACCCCATGGACCGCCATACACCGCGAGAAACGGTTGGGAAACACCTGGGAAACGCGTGGGAAACGCCCACGCGACAGCCGGCACGGGCTGGGCCGAGCCCACGCGCTCGCGCGCGCCACGTGCGTGGGCCTGGGCCGCGCCTCGCGCGCGCCCGCGATGGGCCGGGCTGGCACCGCTTGCCCGCACGTCGTTCGCTCGCCCGCGCTCCGCGCATTCGATCGCCCGCGCTCCGCGCGTTCGTTCGCCCGCGTTTGCCCGCCACGCTCTCGCACGCTCCCGCTGCGCCGCACGAGCTCGCACCTTGCTGCGCGTCGTTGGGCCGGTTCGGCAGCGGCCGGCAGTTTTTTTTTTTTTTTTTTGGGTGTTACACTTATATAGTATCATTAAAGCTCATGTCTATAGTAATGACTTGTAGTCTTCACTAAAGCTCATTTTTTATCTTTAATTTCTTATCATTTGTCATCTTTGAGCTCTTTAATAATAATTATTAAATCTTTTGACATAAATAAAATGGTCACTAATATTTTTTTTAATGATCACTTTTATTTCATAACTCGTTGCAATAGTTTTTTGTGGCAAAGTTATATCGTGATCACTAAAACATTTAGCCACAGGATTTTTAGTGACCACCTAGCGAAAAAAAATAGTTGGCCATTAAAATAGTTTAGTGATGAAAGAAAGTTATTTTGTGATCAACATTTTCTTCGATAAAATACCAAATTCTTGTAGTATTTAAGTGACACTAGTCTCTTTTGTTGCAATGCCTCTCTGACGGTAGTTGATAAATTATATATTTATACATTTATTTGAAGTATTTTAAGTAATTATTGGTACTAATATCTTTTAAAAATTCTAATTTCATAATTAAACCAGACATTCTTATAAAATTAATTATTTTAAAAAATATATTTAAAAAATATGAAATTAGAGTGCATTTATGACAAGTAGATGTCAAGCCATATATCAATTTAAGAACTAAAATAATTTTACACCCATTAAAATAATTAATAAAAAGTTTAATTTATATTTCTTTCTCTTTGACAGGTACACTAAAATTAATAGAGATATTCAAAATCCTAGAATCCTGGAGAATTGGCAAAATTAGTGATTGAAACACTTGCTAACATGAAGAGCCCAATACTAAGTTGAGAGAATAAAGATGGATGTCAAATTAGAGATCAAGTAGACCCAAAATCAAAAAAAAGCTAGCTCAGCACAACTTTTAAAGTAGATGATCCATGGTGGACCAGCCACTCAGTCCACAGACCCTATTCTATGGACTGGCACTGTCTTCTTCCTTAGCCTGTGCCACCTTGTCTTGCTGTCACCCCCTCGCTACCTACCACCATTGTCGCTAGCCTGAGACGCTCTCGAGATGCTGACAATGCCGTCACAGCCACTTGATGCCTTCGCCCTAATTGCCTCTATCACCTTCCTTCTCCCGATCTTCTTGTGCCGCCCAACCCATCACCATCGCCATCTTCTTCTCCTAGCCCATTGCCTTTGCTTCCCTCATTTCAAGCCACCCTTCACCAGAGCCCCCACTCTTTCCAACCATCCTTCCCATCTCCTCCTGAGATCCATTGCCATCATTGCCTTTTTTTCACCACGCCCTCTGCCCGATCCACCATGGTCGTTGCTTCATCGCCGCCTACCACCATTCAGCCCAAGCTGCCACCGTGCTGTCACATCCTCAGCCCCTGCTGCACCCAAGTCTCCATCACCACCATCCTAAGATCCCTATAATTGCCCATGCTTGCTGCTTCCCCAGTCCGCCATGATCCATCACCTCCTAGTTGTTTGCAACCACCTCCCGTCATTGAGATGCCACCGAGATCGAGATGTTGCCACCTCCTCACAGCCCACCAACTCAATCACTCATCATAGCCAACATATCCACAGCTCGCTACTTACTTTTCTTCCCCATCATTTCCATTACCGACATCAGCACCCATCCTTGCCAGCTTGCATCAGATGGCTATGGCGACTCTTAAAGCAAATCCAATGGACAACAATAACTCGATCCAATGTGGGCAAGCAAAAGCACGATCTATGCAAATTGGGTGTGGTTTAAGATCTAATCAGACAACTGAGATTAACTCCAACATGAATTAGGTGATAAGTGCATAAATATTAGCCATAGAAATATTAATTTATATACCAAATTATCTTTATTTTTTTAAAATTTGATACTTTTATATAGTGTTTTAAGGAAAGAACCTAGCCAATGCAAAGAGTCCAATTTTTGGAATCCAACGATGCAAACGATACTCAAATTGAAGTTCAGATGACCCCAAAATCAGAATTTGAAGTCTATTAAAATAAATGCACGAATATTAAAGTAGTCAGTCCACCATGGACCGACCGCTACTTCATAGAAGCCCTTAATGTCTATGGCTACCATTGTTGCTGGTCCACGGAGCCATTTTGTGGACCATAGACCTTTTTTAGCGCCATTCTCGTCAAGGAAGTTGCCGGAGCTCCTTCCTCTCACCGCCGAGACACCTGAGAAGCCATTGATGGCCGAAAAATCCAGGAATCATTGTCCGAGCCACTCTTCTTCTTCTTCTGTTCACCGTCTTTATCGGCTACCTTCCTTCTTGTTGCCACGGCGTCCACATCACCGTTGGAGCTCCCCATGGCAATCCTTCCCATCTTCATCGGGCTCTATCCTTCACAATCTCTCCATCATGGCCACGTCACCACCACACTGCTAGTCATCTTTCCATGGGATTCATCACTGCCTGCTGCTCCTTCTCCAAGATCCAATTAGTATTCCTCTGGCCTTCCAATGCCAAGAAGCAAGATCCCATCACCAGTCATCTTCCTGATCTCTCGAAGCATTCTTCACTTCCAGTCCACCGTCAATCACTGTTTCCATCGCCGATCTCCGCCCGGTCTGCCATCCTCCTTTCACGGTCTTCTTCCCTGTTACCGAGCAGCCCTCGAGCCATAGTCACTATTCTTCCACCAACCACTGTTCAAGCTACTGATCTTTGCCATGGCTTCTCCTCTTCTAGATTGCTGCAGCACACCACCCTCTTATCGGACCAGAAGCATGTTGTCGGGAGATTGGATGTCCGAATAAGAAAGGTAGAAGATCGATTACGGAGGATGGATAAGCAGAGTTTAATTTTTGAGAAGGGATAAAATAGAGTTCGGTTGTGATGGTTAGGCGGGTGCGACGATCCAGCAGATAAGAATAAGAAACAGAGATTAGTTAAGGTGGATAGACATGGGAAACCAACGCGATTTCCACATGGACCTGATGCATTTCTTTCCATCTATAAAAAAACATCATCTCTTCGCTCCCGAAGAATAATTTCTCGAGGCATTCCGCATTCCACTTCCAGCCTGTATACTTCTGTCCCTTTCTTCTTGCCCCCTTCCAATCTCTCTTCCCACTTTCTTCCACCCTTCCAACATACGAAAAGGAGAGTGAGCTGAGGAGAGAGAACCTATGTCAGGTTTTAGTTTTAGTTTTAGTTTTGTTTTTTTTTTAAACTCCAAGCCCTGTTAATGGCTTAGGAGTTAAATATTGTATATTTAGATTTGATTTTAAAATAAAAGTTTATTTATTTTAGTTTTAATTATTTTCTTATAATTTTTTAATTTCAGCACTAGGATAGTGTACATTCTTGTAATTTAATTTTTACAATTTAATTTCTGCAATTAGTGTAATTTATTTATGAATATCTTTAAATTTTGCAATTTACATTTTAACAAGCAGTATAGAATTGATTTTATTTTTTTAATAATTTTTAATATTATAATTTAGACCATGTCTGGCTAAGCAAAACATTTGGGATTGGTGATAAAGCTAGACTATGATTACAAGCTCTTTCCTAGGATCTCTTCTTGAGCTTTTAATTTTTAAGAGTCTTTCTTCCTTTTTAAACTTCTTTCCAAGAGACTTGATGAATTATTATTGGATTTCAATCTCTTCATAGTTCATACTTGATTTGGTATAAGAAAGGTAACAGATAAAAGGCTCATAATATTTTTTTAAATTCTTTTCTCTTCTTCCTTGTAGAAACTTTGATGGATTATAATTGTATTAAAATCTCTTCATAATCCATACTTGGTTAATACAAAGAAAGAAGTTGGAAGGATGTTATAAGAAGAATCATAGAGAGATTTTCTAAATTATTGGTCTAGTGGATTCTAAATTATTGGAAGGATGTTATAAGAAGAATCATAGAGAGATTTTCTAAATTATTGGTCTAGTGGATTCAAAAGTCCTAGATCCTTAAATTATTTATTTCTTCTGTTTAATTAATTCTTGCTTCAAGTAGAAAGTATCTTATCTCTATTAAAGCTCGCCAGAGCAAGGGATTGAATATAGTTCAAACATCCAGTTTCTTGTAGGATTGATCCGTGCTCGCTAGACATGCTACTCTGCACACTGTGCGCTTGCAGTGTAAATTTAAAATCACATCATTAAGCCTGCTCAATGTAATTCTAGTGGTTTGATCATCATCCAATGCTCAAAAATATTCCAAGAGTTCTATTCAAAAAGCATTCAAGTCCAATTCTCAAGCATTGATTAAGGCTTCAACAACTTGAAGACAAGCTTCTCAACAATCAAAGAGTTTCAAAGAGATATTTGCTTTTATTTTGAGAAAGTTTATTATATCTTTCATTGTACTTGAATTATTTTATTATTCCTACACTACAAAAAAAGTCATATACATCCATGCTTTTTAGATATGTAAAATATAAACGTAAGTAAAAGTTCAAATTCTAAAAAAAATATTATATATATCCATGTTTGGCAAACGTGAAAATACTATAATCAATTTGTAACTTATATTTCAACTATTAAACATGAGTAAATCAAATATAATGGATAAACGTTGGTATGCCAAGAAAAGAGTGTCCAAAAAAATTAATACTGATCCCAGGTCTGGAGCTATTCCAAACTCGAATCCGATTAACTTTAACATAAATGGATCAGATCTTGATATTTAATATCCAAACCCGAGACCCGACTAAAAATATAATATAATATAATGTAATATAATGTAATGTAATATGACATATTTTATAATTTATTATAATATATTATATAATATATTATATTTTAAATATTAAAAATATAATTACACTATTTTATAATTATACTATACTTACAAAGTCACTCCCACTAATTAAGTATAATAAAAGAATTCAATATATCCATATTTTTAACAATGGGTCATTCGAGTTGGATCGAGTTCAAAAATAATCCCGTTCTATTCTAAAAAGTTTGGATATAAATATAATCCGAATAAAATATAGACAACTATATTTTAATTATTAAATAGCTAACTATTATTAACCATAAAATAGATAACAAATAATATTATTTTCAAATTAAATTAAGATATAAAAATAATTATAACTCTACTCTATATTGAAAATAAGTTCCATACAAGTTTTAACTTATAATTTAAAGATCCAAATAGATACAATTTTAACATTATTAGTATGTTTAAATCGGGTCGGGTCGGGTCAGGTCCAAATTCAGTAAACCCAAACCCAACCTGAAAAATGGAATGGATCTAATTTTAGGACCCAACCTGGATCCACGGGTCTATAAAAATAGGTTGGATCGGGTCTAAATGGATCGGATCGGATTGGATCATGGGTCAACTCGATCCATTTACAGCCTTACTTTTAGTTGGATTTAGGATGGGCTTATCTAAATTTTGGTATTTTCTATGTCCAAGTCCAGTCCATGATCACCTCTTATTGGTAGGAAGCTAAAGAACATGTTATCAAAATAGATAAATAATAATAACAAAAATAAAATATCTAGAATTACTTGGAAGCTCTGCTGACTACTTTTAATAATAATAATAATACTAGTAGTAGTAGTAATGTATAAATACTTCAGGAAAGATTTGAGCAAATAAATGAGTAGCTTGTAAAATCAAGCTTGAAAGTTCGATATAAATCAAGCTTGAATCACCAAAACATGCTCTAAATTAATTTCAACCGGTGAAGCCCAAGTCAATAAAAACTTTGATATATTTATACTATTATACAAATAATGTATTATTAAACTAAAGATTTGGTTTTTTTTGGATTAGTTTAAATTTATTTTGGGCTTGAGTCAAGTTAGCATGTTATAGTTCAGTTTTTTATTCAAATTTGAATTGAGCATGATTCAAAACTACAATTATCCGACCAATCAATTAGACTCATTTGTGCATCAATTTAAAATTAAACTTAAATTGAGTTTGGTATAATCATAAACAAATCAAGCTTGATGCAGGGTTCAAACTGCAGAATTTTCTTAGATTAAGTTCGATCGAATTCAGACCCAGACTCGATAAGCCCGATCAGATTCGGATCCGAACTCGATAAGCTCGATCGGTTACCACAACATTCCCAGTCTCAACAACTTCCCTAGTTTCACTCCCATCTTGTTTACGTCTCTCTGTGCAGTAGACATACATCGCTACCCGGGGTCTAGGTATTTTTTCTTCGTAACGGAGCACGGTGAGGCGAGGCGGCTACCCAGGGTCTACGTATTTCCCCCTCGTAACAGAGCATGGCGAGGCGAGGCTCGACGAGGCGAGGTGCGGCAAGGCTCGGCAAGGCACAGTGAGGCTCGACGAGGTGAGGTGTGGCGAGGTGAGGCGCGGCAACGCTCGGCGATGCGCGGCAATGCTCGGCAAGGCGAGGTGCGATGAGGCTCGACAAGGCACGACGAGGCACGGCGAGGCTCGTCGGGGCATGACGAGGTGAGGCATACACCCGAGACGTTCCGATCGGCGAGATTGGGAGGTTGACGACACAAAATCTCAACTCTTCTGAGAGGTTTCGAAAGGTTAGAGGAAATGTTTTCAATTTGCTTTATTCACCTGATTTGATCTAATTGCCCTTTGTTTTTGTTTTTGTTTTTGTTTTTTAGGAAATTTTGATTTGCTCTATTCACCCGATTTGATCTAATGGCCCTTTGTTTTTGTTTTTGTTTTTTTTTTTTTAGGAAATTTGGGGTTCTACCTGAGAGAAACAATGGCTAAATAATTCTGATGTTTATGGCTGCCTTAACTCATCTAGCAAGCCCTTGATCTTGATGGTAAAAATTGGATGTCCAACAAAACTATTTTTTAAAAAATTTTATAATAAAATATAACAATTATATTTATGCATCCAAAATTTTAATATAGGTTTGCTTGCATATATCAAAAAAAAAAAAAACATAAGTAATCGAAAACAAACCAGAACCAGTTGGAAAATTATGCTTTTTGATCTGATCAGGAGGCACTCTGTATTAGATCCGAAGCCCTCTTTAAAAAATCTAACATTTATCATTCCACATGATTCGACTAGCATCGATCCATATCTAAATTATCAAAGAAGAAAAAATAAACATCTACCAATATTTTATTTCTTTGTTTTCTTTCATGTATTAATACAACATGAAATATTTTCATGCATTTTATTGATATGGCTTGAACTCCTTCAGCATTTATTTTTATACGAGAATAAAATAAATTTTGAGTTAGCATGTCATAACATGGATTGTAAAGTTGGATGCAAGTATTATGAAGACAGAGAATTCCAGGTTATTTAATGTTACATGGCATAGCAGTTCAATGGTTGTGGTGTATTTGTCATTTATATGGAATGAGAATGTTAATTCCAATCTATATGTACGTGATATTGTAATCTTCTATATGTGTATTTATATTATCCCTTTTATTATTTTCTGCACCATCACATACTTGACTCTTACTGGTTTCTGCGAAAAGCTATAATGAACAGGATGCCATGTAGCATATTAGGGCATTTGAACTTCCCTGAAGGATTCTTCAGTAGAAGAATAGAGTTTAGGCAAGTGGAGCATGTCTTGTTTAATAAAGTCACTATTGTTATAGGAATGCTACTGATAAATAATGGTTACAATGAGTCGAGTCTTGGACAAATAATTCAAAATCAATTGAGAGATGCCTGTTATCTATCGTACATTTGCTTTACAACTTGATTGATCATTGGATGAACGGCTATGATGTGGCAATCATTGTGATGGTTCAAATTATCTACTAGGTGAGGTTGTTCGGCTACTTGCCCAAGTCTGATTTCCATTAGGAGGCTTTTAAATATAAGTAGGCTTTTAAATACAAATTCGAGACTTTCGTTTTCCTTGCTTTGTTACCGCCAAGCGGAGGAGCGCAGCTTAAGGTATGCTCGCTTATTGTTAGTGATCATTGCTTGTTAGCATTTCAAAAAAAATTTATCTCAGCATCCTTTACTTATTTTTATTTTTTTATGTTTATTTTAGATACATATATATATGGACATAGATTGGAGCTTGTTAAATCTACCAAGGTATCGAAGATTGATTTCTAAGACTAGAATTTGTATATACATAATACTTAGATTCTCATTTTTCTCAATATTTTTCTTTTTAGGGGAATAGTAGAGTACTTGAAGGGAGTTGATGAATTTATCAAGTATGCATGTTGGAGATTGGGAAGAGATACATTTAAGTATCCTTGTCTACAGTGTGTTTGTGGTCTGATCCATGACAAAGATACAATTAGAGTACATTTAGCTTTTAATGGAGTTATTAAAGATCAGAGACTTTGGAAATTATGTTTTGGTATTTCAGCTCATAGTATTTCTTCTAATATAAATAAAACAAATGGAGATTGCACTAAGGATGATGGCATACATAAAATGATACTAGATGCACTTAAAGCTGCAGCTGATGATGACAAGGAATTGAATATGGTGATACTGGTCTAGCAGATGGAGATGAGTTTTTAAATGGATTAAAGAAGTTGCTTGAAGATACACAAAAACCATTATTTGAAGGTTGTAAGAGTTTCAAGAAACTTTCTTTTCTCCGTCTGTTCAACATTAAGTACTTGACTGGAATGTCCCAAAAGGCTTTTGATTTGATGATGCAATTGTATAAACCCCTTCTTCCAGATGGCAATGCACATCCAAATTCTTATAATGAAGTTAAAAAGATTGTTGCCGCATTAGGTTATAGTTATGAAAAGATAGATGCATGTCCGAATGATTGCATTTTGTATTGCGGGGAGGAGAATAAAGATCGTACACGTTGTCCAAAATGTGGAGAGGATGGATGGATTGAAAAAGAAAGTTATTATGGCCATAAAGGGAAAAGAAAGTCTAAAAAGATCCTTCATTACTTTTCATTAATTCCAAGACTTTAGAGGATATACCTGTGTTCTGAATTGGCTGCAAAAATGAGGTGGCATAAAGAAGAGCAAAAAGTAGATGGTATCTTGAGACATCTAGTTGATTCATCTTGTTGGAAATCTCTTGATGTCATTAATGATTTTGGATTTGACTCTCGAAATGTTCGTCTTGGCTTGGCAAGTGATGGGTTTAATCCTTTTGGTAATATGAGTGTAAGCTATAGCATTTGGTCGGTTATTTTGCTGCCTTATAATTAATCATCATGGGAGTGTGTGAAATGGCCTAACATATTCCTATCCTTACTTATACCAGGTCCACATGGACCTGGTAACAATATTGATGTTTACCTACAACCTTTCATTCATGAATTAAATATTTTGTGGAATAGGGTTGAACATATGATGCTTTGAGAGGCGAGAGGTTCAACATACGTGCTGCATTATTATGGACCATAAATAATTTTCCTGTATACGAATACTTGTCAAGTTGGAGCACAAAAGGACGATTGGCATGTCCATAATATAATAAAGATACATATTCTGATTGGTTACATTCATGTAGGAAATATTATTATGCTGGTCATAGATGGTGGTTAGACAAGGACCATAAATTTCGACGAATGAAGTCAAGGCTTTTTGATAAGGAAGAAGATATGAGAGATGTACCTACTCTGTCTTTTGGGAGTGATGTGTTCTAGTAACTAAAGGGTCTTACTTTTATCTCAAAAGCTTCTACAAATTTGAAAAAAAGAAAAAGGAAGTCAAGTAAGAATTTGAAGAGATCACCAAAGCAAAAGAAATTAAAGAAGAGAAATACTATAGAAGAGCCTGATAATGTTGAAAAAGATAAATACTTGGCATGAAAAAATAAGAGTATCTTTTTTGATTTGCCATATTGGAAGTTATTATCTGTTCGACATAACCTTGATGTAATGCACATTGAGAAGAATGTCTTTGACAGTTTGATTGGAACATTATTGAAAATTGATGGTAAAAGTAAGGAGGGCTTGAAAGCTCGACAAGACTTAGTCGAATTAAATATACGACCATCTCTTCATCCCAAATTTGTAACCTAATTCACCCCCTCTTGGGTTGCTTTAGCTCGGCAACAACTATTATTTTTTATTTCTTTGATTTCTTGTAATATAGTTTACTAACTTTTTTTTATTTTTCTTGCAAAAAAAGAAAAAAAAAAGGAGAGAAAGAAAATTTCACAAATTTAGTCAGATCAATCCTAATCCTAGATTTATTTCCAATTTTTATTTGCTTTCTTCTAATTAGTTTCCACCTTTTCAAATTAACCTAAAAAATATTTTTAGTTACTTTTAATTAGTTTCTTTCTTTTTGAACTAATCTGAAAAGAAAAAAAATCTTTTTTTATTTCTTCCATTTCAAATTAACCTAAAAAGAAAAAAACCACTTAGCCTATTCATTAATTGCCTTAAATATTAGATTTGATTTTTTTGGTTTTATTTAGGTTATCTAGCTATTTTATATTCTTAGCCTAATTTAGTGTTATTTTTCTCATATCTAATTAACCAAATTTAAAACCTACATTTTATTCATTTTGTTTAAATTAACATAACATAAAAACAAAATAAAAATATCGCATAACACTTAATTAAAATAGAGCAACTAATTAAAACTTAAAAAAAATATTACTTATTTTGGACATCTTCTTTTTTGCATTCTATGTTTTCATAAAACATCTTAAGGGCATTAACCTATAAATAAGATAATATAGAAATTTGATCATCCTTTCTTGGCCTACAAATCACCATCCTGCATCTTATATTAACCCAAGCCTTTTAATTAAAATCAACTAGACGTCAGTCCATAAGAAACTCGAGCTCAATAGGACAAGGCACTTGGAAGAGTGGACCGAGTCAGGATTGACTAATTAACTGGTATCTAGAAAAAAGGTTAAAGGATAATGTAGCCCTGAAGAAAGGTAATTTTTAATTAGTTTCATTAACTTACATGGCCAATCTAATTGGTATCTAAGAAAAGCAATTGAGGGACTCCCACCGATCTTATCCTTACCGAGCCAGTTGATTGGTTAGTTTTTGACTTGGAGGATTCCAAGGTGGCCCTGGCAGTTATGAGCTATTTAGATTTAGGATAACCCTAGGATAGAGAGTCTATGTTATGCTAATTTGTTTGTAAATAACATCAAATCTAAACTAATTCTTATCTCTTTCTTAGCTCTAGAACTCTTTAGGTCCTTATCTTTAGAACTCTTTTCTATCTTTGTTCCTTTTCGTTTCAACTCTCCTCTTAATATATATATATATATATAAGGATTGCTTTGATATAAAATTTTGATTGTATCTCCGAATAATTAGAATAATTTGATAAACTAAATCAGTACTAGGAGCATGAATCATTATAGTAGAGTATCCTTTTTTTCAGCATACTAAGTTTGTTCGAGCCCCACTAACCTTGTGAGTGAATGCCCAACTACATTCCAATTTACTGAGTCTATATATGACTAAGTTTATCATGATCAAACTCAAAAGACCAATGGACTAGAAAATAAGCCATACTTTAATGCTTATAATTCTGGCTGGGGGCTCAACTAGATTTTTTATGGCAACCACACCCAGTGGTTATCCCGGTTATGCAAGGATCTTTGTTCATAGATACACCATACTATGACATGCTCGATCCATAATATTAACATTCTCTAATTATCTATTGCCCATTATTTGAAGAGAAAGTTCAATAAGCATCATACCCACCTCCTCTATAGACCAACCTTGATGTCGATAGGTTTGCTCACTTTCAATAAATGATTATAGTTAATAGCAATCTATTGATAAGCTAATGGATCAAACTAATCAATAATTAATCAAACTTAATAGAGATGAGGGAGGTAAATTACCTAGTCGACCCGAGAGTAATCTAAAGGGACTATACTTAGCTCAACATTTTAACGACCCTCTATTTTTTTTTGAACAATCAACTCTAACTCCAAAAAATGAAATGGTCTTAGAGCAACTTTGCACAACCATAAAGACTAACATAGATAATTTGGTTATGGCAAAAAAATATATAAAAATATTAAACTAGTGGGATGAACCAATTCCATCATTATCCCACTCACCTATAGCCCCATTCTCCAATGCCCTAAAATCATCTATACCTTTTAATGGAACGGGAGAACAAATAGATGCAATGATGAAATTAGTTGAGTCTTTTTAAGAACTACAATTGTATAACTAATAGAGGAAGCCACCCCCACAGTTCTCTCCCAGGATTCAATAGATTCCTGTCTTACTCATTTTGAGATAGGCAATTTTAATGTAGATGAATATACCTCATAAATGAATAACTTAATAGAAATACCTTACTTCGAAACCACCTAACTAAAGATCGAAAAGCATGAGCCAACATCTAGCCCTCCAATAGCTCTATTATTAGAATCACTATCTATTTTAGAACTGAAACTACTTCTTGATGTACCCATTGAAACTTTCTTAGTGAACCTTATCAAAAAAGTCCAACTTAATAGTATTCTAAAAGCACATAAAAAAGCTATCGAGTGGGATATTATTGAAATGAGATATCATTATCTTGAAAATTTTATAATCGATTTCTCCATATTTAGTACTAATCTTAAGGACTGCTTTCAAAATCTTTCCGTGATATTAAAATGATGTATGGAGATAGATTAATATTAATTTAAAAAAAGTTCCTAGCTTTAAAATGGAAAGGGATATCAACCAAACATATCATGCTCGAGAAGGAGAGTAGGATAGATCAACTCATAGTGAAGAAATTCTTAAACTACCACCCTAATTTAGGTCCAACAAACACAATCCCTTCCTAATTATCATATAAACTATAATAATATTTTTAAATCATGGAATGATATACTTGCCTAGTATACTTTATGGAATTGGGCTAATCATCATAGAGTACTCTACGGATATTTTTTTGCCATGATGACAAGGCCTCTTAATTGGCCCTGTCCTTTTGATATCGTAAGAGATATATTAAAGTTAATTATCCATCGGACTCCTTCATAATGTTCGGTTAAAGATGTTAAACTTAGCATTTATTGAAAGGCAACCCAATATTTATTTTTATGCTCTTAAAAAAAATAAAAAATTGAATTCAAATTGATTGTTGCAAGTTTTATCTTGTTGATAAGCTCCTCTTCTTACATAACCTCTATCCTTATATATTTCTTTTTATCCTTATGGTTTGAGTTTATTTCTTTAACTTATTTATACTATTAAGAATAATGGTATTTAAGTTGGGGGATAGGGACAAACTTTTAAATTTATTTTTAAAAAAATTTAAAAATTTTGAAAATCTTTGAGATTTTTTGAAAATTTTTGAAAAATCTTTTAAAAACTTTGAAAAAAGAAATTATCTTGAATAAATCATGTGTCAAGAAAGAAAATCTTGAACAAAATAGACTAGAAAAAAGTAATAGAGTTAGAAAGTTTTTGCTAATGACTGTAACAAGTCAAGGAGTAGACTAGTTGGTAAGACTTTTAGTGGTCTACTTAGATCATTTAAAGGATATTAGCATTTCTAATTACATATGCACACTGATAAGGCAAAGTAGGTATTAGTTGTAAGGCCAACCGAGGACTCAATTATCATTAAAAATTAGTAATTATATACATTCTAATTAAAAAAACTTGAATTTAAGAAAATAATTACCTACCCAAAAAAAAATAGATAGTGTGAAAGCTATCTTAAATTTAAAGAAAGAGATACATGTTCGAAATAAAAGTGCAAAACATAAAGTATATATGGATTGTCCTAAGCTTAGTAACTGAATCTCTATACCTAAGTTAAGTATGGAAGTTTACGTCAAATGGTGAAGGGAAGGCTAAGATGCTCAGCACTTCAAAAAAAGAAAAAATTCTGAAAGTGTGAAAGCTACCTTAGTTCATGAGCTTGATTTGGGGGTATATAAAAAATTAACCAAAGTAGGTATTAAGTGAAGAAACATTTGTCCTTTACAAGCTAGTATCAAATGCCAAGTTAGCCATTACAAATACAAATATTATAGATCTTTAGATGAATTCTAAGAAAATTTTTCATAATAATGACAGCAAAGTTTACTTTTGAAACTCAATACATAATTAGTGATACATGGTAGATCTTTTTACTTTTAATCCTAGATCTATTTTTATAAAGGAAGCTCTTAATGACATATAGTTATAATTTAATATTTATATGTCTATTACATTGCTAAGGGACTAGCAATGAGTAAGTTGGGGGTGTGATAAATCCTATATTTATAACTTGTTTTAAGTAATTATTAGTGCTAACTCTTTTAAAAATCTTAATTTCATAATTAAATTGAACTTTCTTGTAAAATTAATTATTTTTAAAATATCTTTGAAAAATATGAAATTAGAGTGCATTTATGACAAGTAGATGCAAGCCAAGTATTAATCTATGCACCAAAATAATTTTATATCCATTAAAATATTTAATAAAAAGTTTAATTCATATTTCTTTCTCTCCAATAGATACACTATGATTAATAAAGATATTCAGAATTCTAGAATCAAGGAGAATTGGTAGAATTAGTGATTGAACACTCACCAATTTTAAGAGCCCGATGCATAGGTTGAGAGAATGTAAATGGGAGTCAAATTGGTAGTCAAATGAACTCGAAATCAAGAAAAAAATAGCTCATCATAATTTTTAAAATAGCCGATCCATGGTGGACTGGCTATTAGGTCCACAGACCTTATTCCGTGGATCAGCACTATCTTGTTTCTCAACCCGTGCCATTGCATCTCGCTATCGCCATCCCTGATTCTCTAATCATCATCCCCTTGCTGTCCACCACTATTGCCATTGGCTTGAGATGCTCCCGAGATGCCGACAACACCATCGTAGCCACTTGATGCCTCCTCCTTGATTGCCGCTATCACCTTCCTTCTCTCAATGTTCTTATGCTACCTCAACCCATCACCGCCGCCATCTTCTTCCCTGGCCTATCATCATTGCTTTCCCTATTTCGAGCAACCCTTCATTAGAGCCCCCTCTATATCCAACCGTCCTTCTCATCTCCCCCAAGATCCATTGCTGTCGTTGCCTTCTTTTTCACCAAGCCCTCTGCCCGATTGGTCATGGCCATCGCTTCATCGCCACCTACCACCATTTAGCCCGAGCCACCCCCATGCTGCCACATCCTTAGCCCTTATCCCACTCGAGCCTCCATCACCACCATCCTAAGATCCCTACCATTGCCCATGCTTGTTGCTTCCCTGGTCTGCCATGATCCATCACCCCCTCGTTGTTCGCTGCAACCTCCCATCACCGAGATGCCACCGAGATTGAGATGTCGCTGCCTCCTTGCTACCCACCACTGTAATCACCCATTATAGCCAACATCTCCATCGCTCGCCGCTTCTCTCCCCCATCTTCTCCATTGCTGACATCGTTACCCATCCTTGCCGGCTTGCATTGAACGGCTGTGGTGACTCTTGAAGCAAATCTAATGGATAATAATGATCCAATCCAATTTGGGCTAGCCAAAGCACGATCTGTGCAAATTGGGTATGGTCTAAGATCTAACTAGATGATTGAGATTAACTCCAACATGAATTGAGCCTGCTTGATGTGATTCTAGTGGTTTGGTCATCATCCAACACTTAGAAATATTTCAAGAGTTCTACTAAGAGTCTAACCCTAGTCCTACACTAATTCGACCTCCACCAAGCTCTATTTAAAGAACTCCAGGCTTCAAGAAAAGACAATCTTAGAGAGAGGGTACGGTCATGATAGAGGGCAAAGCTTGGGTTACAGGTTAATCTTTAAGAGTGAGGTTTCTTAGAGGAAAATTCTACCCCTACACTATCTTTAAGCCTATTTGATCTCCAAGATCAAGATCCAAAGAGGAAAAGAAAAGAAAGCCTAATTTGCTCCATGGAGTACGATGGAAGAAGGCGAAGTGACATCAACCAACTTCCCGACGAGGCTGTACCAATCAACTTCGGATGCTTTGTTACTGCTTTCTTAGATTATTTAGTTATTATTTTTAATTCTTTATAATTAGATTCTAGTTTAAATTTATGCAAGTTTATTTCCATGCAATTTAAATTTATGTTCTTTACTTTTCTTGCAAATAGATGCTAAGATTTGATTAACAGGTCGAATGTACTGGAGTTTTAATTTTTATTCTTTTCATTTTTAATTTATATTTTTTGATTTTGAATTATTTTTTTAAAAAAAAAATCAAATATTTCAATTTATCTTACATACTGCTTTCACTGTGAATTTGACCTATCTCACTATTTTAATTAGAAATTAAATTTTAAACTAATAATATAATATATTAACAATAACATCGCGACTCTATCAATAGTCAATAGCTTGGACCTCTTGCCAAACTAGAGTAGAAAAGCTGTTGATGTGGATTTCCTCTCGAAAAAAAAGGTGGGGTTCTCTGGCAGGAGATCTTTTGATGTTTAAGACAATCAAAAAGGGAAGGGTGGAAGGAAAAGTAGGATGTGAGTTTAAAAGCGTAAAACCTGGACCTTCCTTGAAGTCTCCATTTCCTTGAAAACATTGATGATCTTGTAATTGATTTTACAACTGGTCCAACTCAGTATGAAAAGTCACCTCTTACATGCTTAGATTATTACGGAAACCAAAATCATAGTTTCCGAATCTCTCCAAAAACAAAATGATAATATTTGAACATAAACCGTACTCCCTATTCCGTAGGCGAACCTGGAGAACTTCATGGACAAAGCCTCACAAGCTAGTGTAATTGGACTGCTTAATATAGGATGTGCAGACAGCAATTGTTTTTCTTCAAAACTTTGGCATTGTATGCGAACAAATCATTGGGGGTGTTGTGTCTAAACAAATCACAGCAAGTTTGAAGTAAAAGAGAAATGGGTCAAGCGGATTTGATCCAGCTCTCCATCATCTACCAAGCTTGATGGTGTCTAGATTGGAATAGATATGATCTAAAGGAAGACTAGATGAAAGGTGTTCGAAGAATTTGAATTGCCAAAAAAGGTCCTCTCTCCATTACAATTATGGATATTTATAAGCTGAGAGTTAACCGTTTACAACTGGAATCCACCTGTAAACAGTTAATCTAGATTATAAACACGTGCAACCAAAATTGGTCGTAAGAAATTAACTATTTACAGCTGGCATCTATTTGTAAAATGGTTAATCTAGAATTACACACGTGCAACTAAAGTTAGTCATAAGAAATTAATCTTCTTTCCAGAATTGGTCGTCTCCTTCAGAGTTGATTGTCTCCTCCGAAGTTGATCATCTCTTCCGAAGTTGATCATCTCTTCCAGAGTTGGTCGTCTCTTCCAGAGTCGATCATCTTCTCCAAAATTAATCGTCTCCTGCAATACATAATTATTACCAAATTCCATTCTCAAATAAATCTATCGATTACCTGGAAATGGATCAATTTCGTGTCTATTGGTTATTAATCGGCTTCACACCCTTTGGATGTTGACGAATTATTTTTCGACCATACTTTTTGCCTTTCAAGGATTGATCGGTTCGATACCTTTTGGGCATAGACCAATTTTAATTTCAGACTCTTAAGAGGTCAACTTAAATAGATCAATTCATCATATCTCAACATTAGTCCCCCTAGTTTCTGAGTCCATTAAATGGAAATCAGAAACTGTCAAAAACTTCTGTCCTGGAACGACATGCCCGGATGACATGTCAAACTTTAACTGGAGAGACGGTTACAAAATAACCACCGTATCTTCTTCCCATCATTATAACTTTTTTAAAAATTCAAGAAAATTAAAATATCCTCGAAAAAGAAAAAATACATCTGTCTAATCAGCAGATCGCAGCCATTGTACCATAAAAAGCCGTTTTGACCCTTCGAGAAATCCCAATTTTCATTAAATATTTTAAGGACAAATTGATAAATCTGGTTCATTCCCAGCATTTGCAAAGAGATCTTGGTCCATTGAAAAGTATTATATAAATCTCATACCTCTCAGAGAAATGTTTTCAACCATTTTTGCCTTTTTGCCTTAGGAGCGAAAGAAAAACTTCACAGGTTGGCTTCTTATTTCCCTTCTGCTTTTCGAAGTTAATCTTCTTTTAATTCCTTTCTTCATCATGGTTAGGATCTTAGAAACTAGTCATGTAGAAATCCCTGGAAACCTTGAAGTACCTAGTTCCCAATAGCAAAGAAAACAAACCAAACAAGTAAAAATAGGGGATATTAGATCTTCTCTATCCGAACATAGGATATTAGCGTTAAAACAACATTACAATATTTCTAATGAATATGTTGTAATCCTTCCTCTTGCTGAAAATCAAATAGATCGGCCTCCCGCTAGTAGTATTACCATATACGAAGAACATTTAAGAGCCGAACTTAGATTTCCGCTCCATCCTTTTTTCCTCATGATCTTCAAATTATATCGGGTATTATCATCCCAACTGACCCCCAATAGTATTCGGATAATTTGTGCGTTCTTGGTCCTTTGCAAGGATGCAAACATAACTCCAAAAATCTCACTCTTCACCTCTTTATTCGTATTAAAAAGAGATTTTCACGGTCATGGATGGTGGGTAATCAACCCACGACATGGTTGGAAATTTATTTCTGGACTTCCTTCAGCCATTCATGTCTGGAAACCGAGCTTCTTATATATCTTCTCTAAAATCCCCTGGGACTTCATAACTAGCCATAGAGAACCCCGATTAACTCCAAATGATGACAAAAAGGTTCTGGCTTCCGATCAAGAAGATTACGAGAAGCTTACTGAGATGGAAGTTCCTCCGATTAAAGAACTTCTTGATGAAAGAGGGCTTTTTTCAGCGAAAATCAGTCATAAACCTTCTTTAGGTATTTTCATTACTGATATTATTTCATCAGTTTTTCTGATCAACCTATCTTAATCTCTGACTTCTTTTTTATTATAGACACATCAGTCATGGTGGACGTACAAAAACTTCGGAAGCTTTCGAAGAAAAGGAAGGTAGAGTCCACTTCTTCAACCCAATAAGAGAGAAAAATCAAGAAATTGAAGAAGAAGATTCTGATCAACCCAACAACTTCAACAACAGTAATAAGGCCTGACTCCCCAATTGTGATAGCTAGTGTGTCGGAGGACGACGAAGTTCCTCTATCAACATCCCTTTAGCCCCACATGCAAAAACAAACAACAAGCAGACCAGGAGACGATATATTCTCTCGTCCTATCGATCAGCTGGATAAGGGCAAAGCTCCAATGAGAGATGAGAAAGAAAGAATCCCAGCCGCAAATATTTCGACTGGTTTCTCCATATATGCCGATGATTCGGGCCTAAACGACCCAATGTTGGCTCGTCAACTTACGAAGTCTATAATAATTCCAAGGGACCGGGAGATAACAAAATTCCAGCAAATTGACGATACAATCTTACAACTTCATTCGATAGTGTTGAAGGTATGAGTTATACTTATATTTTGAATATATATTTAACTATCTTTCTAAGTTTTAACAAATCTGATTAATATAAGGTATGAATTAACAGCTCATCCATGGGATTAATATCATGGATGAAAGTTTGAAGAACTTTGATCAATTCCACAAGGTCATGAGTGGTGAAGTAAACATGGCCAAATTAGAAAAAGAAGTAGCCGAAGAATTGAAGAACTCAATGGAGAAGAAATTAGAGGAAGCTACGACTAAAATTTTGGTAATGGAAGCGGAATTAAGAGAAGCTAGATCAAAGATGAAAAATATGGAATCAAAGTTAAAAAAGAAAAGTAAAAAGATTCGATCATTATCCCTTAAACTGGAGGGGGCAGATGAGAAGATTGCAATGGCTGAAAAGAAGGTTTTAGCAGCTGAAGAAAAAATTCTATCAACAACTAAAAGAATCGAGCAAGTTGTTGAAGAGGCCGTGAATGGGGCGGTCAAGAAATATGTTGAATCAAAAGCCTTCGACGATAAACTCCACGAAGCGGGAGTTGAAAGTTACAATTATAGTCTTGCCGATTGTTTAAAGAAAGTGAAGAAGTTTTACCCTGACCTTGATACTTCAACGATAGAAGAAGACTCTGATGAAGAGAGCTCAGATGAAGAAAACCCAACTGAGGAACCCATATCCGATCAAGCGGAAAAACTAACTGGAGCTCCTACTGATCAATTAGTCGGATATCAAATCGAAACACCGGCACCAGCTCCTCAAATCCCAGGAGAAATTTTACCAGTTTCTTTTATAGATCAAAGTGAAATAGAGGGAAATTCTATCAGGATTAATGTAATAGATTGAAGATGTACCAACTTAGTTTAATTTTCAATGAAAAATCTTTCCTTTTAATGTTTGTCAGATTACGAAAAAATATAAAATAATCGGATTAGATGAACAAGTTTCTAAAGAAAATCATTCTGATTATGCTTTACTTAAATCATAAGCATTAACTAATATTTCAAAGAATTCAAAAGAACTAATTTTAAATAAGTTTGTCAAAGTTTATTAAACAGCAATTTCTAGTTTATTAATACAAAAATAATTTCTAAATCATTAATCTTCATATTTTTATAAAAACTTTTCCCGACGAGGTAGATGATCATACTTACTTTGCCAACCATAACTTTTTGTCAGAAGTACGACTGAGAAAAACTTTTCCAAACGAAAGAGGTAATTATATTTACCTTAACAGGTGCAATCTTTTTGTTAGAGGTTTAGTTTGAGAGCCGTACAACTGAGGGCCGTATAACCGTTTTTGTTAGAATTTAGAAGGGCGTACAGAAGGGCGCATAAATTTGAAATTCAAATTGTATGCTTTTATATTCATACCTTAGAACTAACTTTCTGAGAACCAGCAACGATATATGAATTCTCACTAAATCAGGTCCGAAAACATGTCAAAATCTCCCGCTATCTCGAAATTTGAGCTACAAATCGTGACCATCCATATTTTCTATATAAAGGGGTCTCAGGTTCAAGTTTTCAAACCACCTTCGTACCAAATACCCCCTCTTTTGCAATCCTTTGCTCTAAGGCATAGTCATCATCTTCATCAAATTCAAAAAATCAAGCCGGATGATAAGAAATCGCATCAGATGTCCAAAAAAAAAATAGGACTAGTACAATTCAGAGAAGAAAGGTCCTGTGTGAGAAGAAAGCGTTTATCAAGAAGTGCTTCCGTCAAACCTACAGTTCTTGAATATATCTCATCTTCATCTGAAAAAGAAGAAGAGAACCCTTCCGCTCCCATTTTAGAGGAAACAAGCCAAAATCCATGTACTGAAGATATTCCGTCAAAAAAAGGAAAAGTCCTTGTTAAAGAATCGACTGATCTAATGGGTAATAAACCCGTTCAAGTATTGGTTGTTGATACAAGTGTCAACAATCCAAAATTGGCGAAAACTATACTGCAATCCACCATTCTCCGAAAAGATTGGGAGACGACTATTAAACAAGGAGTAAAGGAAGCCTTAACTTCCATTTATCCAAAAATCTCAAAGGTAAGCAATATTCCTTTCTCTTCTTCATAACAAACTGTTCATACTCTAACAACACAGCAAACATGTTATATAGTTGGTCAGTGATATCTCAATGATTGAAGAAGGCTGGGATTAGGCGCAGAATCTCCAAGAAGATCTTCAGAGATAATTAGCAATAGTTAAAGAGGAGAAAAATAAAGCTGTTGCCGATCGGAAAGCCTTCAGAACAGAAGTTCTCTTTATGACAGCAAAGATCATGTCCTTATAGAAGCAATTAAAACAAAACGAAATATATATTCATCAACTCATGGAAGATGGAGCTAAAAGAAGAAAAAGACTTCAGCAAGCCGATGAAGCCATCGAAGAAAAAACTCAATCATATGAAGAAGTACTAAATCAGAATCTACTGTTTTAGAAGAGAATATCGCTTCTTGAAGAAAATTTGAGAAAAACCGAACAGGAAAATATTTCGCTGACTCAATAGAAGTCCTCCGTAATTGAGGAATTTATGAAATCTGATGGTTTTTCCCAAGGAATAGAAAAAGTGTGAGCCAAAGGCTATGAGCTTGGTTTCAAAAATTGCCTTGATAAAGTTAAAAAATTATATCCTGGTCTTGATCTTTTCAATATCTCTCCAGATTTTCCTGTGAAGAAAGAAGAAGGGCAAACAAGCAAAATTTTGATAAAGTTACCTGATCCAAAGGCAGTTGATCAAGAGAAAATTCTGACCGACCAGAGTATTTAGAAGAAAACTGAATAGTATATGTAATAGGAAATTGGCAATAGTTTTATTACCATTTATTTTCCTCTTTCCACTCTTTATAAAAGAATATGAATGAACTCTCCTGTGTTTATTTAACTAATCCATGAACAAATGAATTAGTATATCAGATCAATCTATTCTGTCAGAATGTAATATAATTTTTATCCTGACCATTAAATATTGGTTGAGTTAGTGGGTTAAGCTAACTTGATTTATCTGATTATGATCAGCTTATCAGGCCAATCTTTAGATCAGTTGTTCTGATCATTATACACCGATTGAGTTAGTGGATCAGACTAACTTGGTTTGTCGGATTGTGATCAGCTTATCAGGCCAATCTTTAGATCAGTTGTTCTAATCATTATACGCCGATTGAGTTAGTGGATTAGATTAACTCGGTTTGTCGGATTGTGATCAGCTTATCAGGCCAATCTTTAGATCAGTTGTTCTGATCATTATACACCGATTGAGTTAGTGGATCAGACTAACTCGATTTGTCGGATTGTGATCAGCTTATCAGGCCAATCTTTTTAGAGAATATCGAAAAATTAAATACCTCCCTCATATAGTAGAAGAAATAGAAAGAAACTGTCTTTATTGATGATATTTGCATAAATTTTCCACATTCCAAGGTCTTGTCAAAGGATAACCATCCAGACTTTCTAGTCGATAGATCCCTAACAGTACAATTTCAGTGATACGATAAGGACCTTCCCAATTTGGAGCAAGTTTACCTTGTTCAGTTGGTTGGGATATAAATGTTCAACGTAGAACGAGGTCCCCAATCTGAAAAATTCGAGTCTTTACCCTTGAATTGTAATACCATGCCACCCTTTGTCGGTAAGCAGCCATATTCAGTTGTGCTTGCAACCTAGAATTTTCAATCAAATCGAAATCCAATCTCCTCCCATTATCATTATCAGATTCTGTAAAACTGTCGGTTCTTCTAGAATGAAGAACAATTTCCACAAGTAACATAGCTTCAGTTCCATAAGCTAGATTAAACGGAGATTCACCTGTTGTAGATCGAGGTATTGTTCGATAAGCCCATAAAATAGAATTAAGTTCATCAACCCAAGATCCTTCGGTTTCATTTAGCCGGGTTTTCAATCCATGGAGGATCGTCCGATTGGTTACCTCCGCCTCTCCATTAGCCCGAGGATGTCCGACAGATGTCAAATTATGAAGAATTACATACCGAATATAGAAATCTTTAAACTTCTGATTATCAAACTGTCTTCCATTATCTGTAATAATCGCATGAGGGATTCCAAATCTGTATATAATGGAATTTTTGATAATTATTTCAACTTTTGCTTTAGTGATTAAAGCCAGAGGTTCAGCTTCTACCCATTTGATAAAATAATCAATGGTGACAATCAAAAATTTTCGTTGTCCGGAAGTTGGAGGAAATGGACCAAGTATATCCATTCCATATTGAGCAAATGGCCAAGGAGCTGCTAATTATGCCAACTGGCTAGCAGGACGCCTTTGGATATTTGCATATTTTTGACAAGAATCACATCTTCTTACAAAAATGCAGTATTCTTTTGCATAGTCGGCCAATAATAACCCTGTCTTATGATTTTATAGGCTAAAGATTTTCCTCCCAAATGATCACCATATATCCCCTCATGTACTTCCCTAAGAGCATAATCAGCATCCGAAGGAGATAGACATTTCAACAACGGCTGAGTAAATAACTTTTTATATAATAAACCATCCAAGATGATATATTGAGCAGCCCATTTTCTAATCTGCTTGGCTTCTATATCATTTTTAGGCAATATTCCTTCAGTCAGGTACTTTACTATCGGATCCATCCAATTCGTTTCTGGTCCTATTTGGAGAACTTTTTCTTTTTCGGTTGCCAAGATACTCAGAATTTCCAAGTATTCCACAAAGATCCGACCCATTTGCTCAGGTGTAGAAGTAGCTAATTTGGATAATGCATCGGCTCGAGAATTTTCGATTCTAGAGATGTGACTGATATCCCATGAATCGAATGAAGTCCCTAGTTCTTTGACTTTCTTTAAATATAAACTCAAAATGGTGTCATGAACCTCAAAGTTCCCTTTCACCTGATTGACAACCAGCCATGAATTAGACAATACCTTCAATCTTCTGACATTTACCTCTTTTGCAATTTTCAAACCTGCTAAAAGAGCCTCATATTCGGCTTGATTGTTAGAAGCCTTGAAAGAAAACTGTAGTGCATACTCTATGGCATCCCCATAGGGACTAGATAAGATTAACCCTGCTCCGCAGCCAGAAGAGTTGGATGCCCCATCTACATGTAATACCCAGGGTGCATCGGTCATTTCTATTTCAACAGATGATTCATTGTCCCTCCAAGTACATTCGGCTATAAAGTCAACCAATACTTGGGCTTTCATTGCAGACCTAGACTGATAAATGATGTCATATTCACTCAATTTAATTGCCCACTTTGCCATTCGACTAGAAGTATCAGGGCATTGTAAAATAGTTCTTAAAGGTTGATTAGTCAATACAATGATACGATGAGACTGGAAATATGGTCTGAGTCGTTTGGTTGATATTACCAAAATGTATACAATCTTTTGAAGTTTTGGATATCTAGTTTCTACATCATAAAAAACTTTACTGATATAATAGAAGGGCTTATACGATCCGCCAGAATCCTTTCTGACCAATACAGAACTATCTGCTTCATCTGATGCAGCCAAATAAAGGTATAAATCCTTGCCTTCTTGAGGCTTAGATAGTATGATCGGGTTGACCAAGTACTTCTTCAGTTCTTCGAATGCGGTTCGACAATCATCCGACCAATTGAATTCTTTAACTTGCTTAAAGCCTTGAAGAAAGGCAAACATCTCTCAGCTGAACGAGAAATAAATCGGCTTAATGAAAAAATTCGTTCAGTCAACTGTTGAATCTCCTTCTTATTGGCTGGTTCTCTCATATTCAAGATAGCCCTAATTTTTTCTAGATTGGCTTCAATTCCCCTATATGTAACCATGAATCCCAAGAATTCTCCAGAAGTCACACCAAAGATACACTTGGTCGGATTTAACTTCATATGATTCTGGCATAAAATATCAAAAGCTGTTTGTAAATCTTTAATATGATCATCAAACTGATTGCTCTTAACAATCATATCATCAACACATACCTCCATGGTCCTCCCAATTTGATATTCAAAGATTTTATTTACTAATCTCTGATAAGTGACCCCAGTATTTTTGAGGCCAAACGGCATAACTTTGTAACAATATATTCCCTTATCAGTAATAAAGGATGTTTTTTCTTCATCTTCTGAATTCATTCGTATCTGATTGTATCCAGAAAAAGCATTCATAAAATTTAAAAACTTGTGTCCAGCCGTTGCATCAACCAACTGATCAATTTTTGGCAAAGGAAAACTATCTTTCGGACATGTCTTGTTAAGGTCGGTATAATCTATGCATATTCTCCATTTTCCATTTGCTTTCTTGACCATCACTACGTTAGCCAGCCAATCAGGATAATGAACCTCTCTGATGAACCCGGCATCAAGCAATTTGGTAACTTCTTCATTGATAATACTTTGTCTTTCCTGGACAAAGTTTCGTTTCTTTTGTCGAACAGGTCTGATAAATGGATCGACCTTAAGTTCATGCTTGATTACTGCAATAGGAATCCCTAACATGTCAGTAGCTTTCCATGCAAATATGTCGGCATTTGCCTGCAAGAAATTAATCATCTTCTTCATTTGATCTTCAGTAAGTAAGCTTCCAATCTGAACTGTTTTGGTAGGGTCATTTTTTGTCAGAAGAATATGAATGGTTTGTTCTATTGATATGCTAATTCATCATTTGGATCACGTGGATCCATTTGTTCAGAAGTTGGTTTGATAGCTGATTGCTGATTCTGAATTGTTAGGCATTGCCGAGCCATTTACTGATTTTCCCTTACTACCCCAATTCCACTTGAAGTCGGGAATTTCATCAGAAAGTGGTATGTAGATACAATGGCTTGGAATTTATTCAAGGCAGGTCTTCCCAAAATGGCATTGTAAGCAGAAGGAATCCGAACAACCATGAAAGAAAGGAGGTAGGTTCTTTGCTTTGGTGCTGTCCCAAGAGTTATAAGAAGGGTGATTTCTCCTTCTACTCCTACAGAATTTTCACCGAATCTAGTGAGCGGTGTATGAATTCTTCATAACTTATTAAATGGTAAGTTCATTTTGACAAATACATCATAAAGCAAGACCTCTATAGAACTTCCATTATCAACTAGAATTCAATGTACATCATAGTTTGCAATAACAGCAGAAATTACAACAGGGTTGTTATGAGGCGTTTGAATGCCTTGTAAATCTTCATCAGAAAAAACAACACTTCCTTGAAACCTCTTAAGACTCTGCTCCTCTTCAAGACATGCATGGAAAATCATTCCAATCGACCCATCAGTTGGCTGTTGGTTTGGGAGCTCCGTCCCGTCAGTGATCATCCTCAGAACAGCCAGCCTTGGTATTGCCGCTTCAATTGGTCGATTCTGATTTTGACTTCGGATATACCTAGCCAAATAACCTTGTTTAATCAGAGCCTCAATTTCATCTCGCAATTGAATGCATTCTTCTGTTGTATGGCCATGATCCCGATGATAGCGACAGTTTTAGCTTTATTTTGCATAGCTGGTGGAGCTTTCATTGGCCTTGGCCTTTGTAAAAAGTTTTCTTTCTCAATCTCCATCAAAATATGTTCTCTTGAATGGGTCAACGGAGTGTATGTATTGACTCGGTTGACATAGTTTCTACCGAGCAAATCTCTAGGCCTTTGATTTTGCCATTGAATAGATCGGACCCCAAAAAACCAAGATTCATCTTCTTTGGCTCTCTTTTTACTTGACATTAATTTTTTCTCCACCTGTCGCCAATTCAATGCCTGTTCTTCGGCCTGGGCATACTTTTGGGCACGGACCAGTAATTTTGAATAATTGGTCGGGAATTTATTATCCAAAGAAAATGTAAATATAGAGGCTCGCAAACCTTTCTTCATAGTAGACATCGCCACATATTCATTAAGGTCATGTATCTCCAACATGGCGGAATTAAATCTCTTGATATAATCTTTCAAGGATTCTCCTTCTGATTGCTGAATAAAAAATAAGCTATCAGAATTTCTGGGCATTTTTATGCTTGTTCCGAAGTGAGAGACAAACAATTTTTCCAGTTGACCATATGAGTGGATAGCATCTGGCTGCAAACTAGAATACCATATTCTGGCTGACTTCTTCAAGGTTGCAGAAAAGGCAAGGCAATGTAATGCGTCTGACACTCCCTGAATTAGTATATGAGCTTTAAAGCTACCCAAATGGTCTAAAGGATCAGACGACCCATCGTATAATTCGATCGGCGGTACTTTGAAATGATGTGGGATCTTTTCATCCATAATCTTCTTGGAAAAAGGGGGAAGAATATTATAACTTGGGGCAACATCTTTTGTTCTCCTTTGCTCCAAAACTTTGGCAACCTGCAACTCCAACTTCTTGAATTTTCAATCAAAATTTCTTTCTCTTTCAAGGTGTTGAGCATGGGTACTGTTAGGAGTTGATTCTCCAGATGAGGTTGACCGAGATCGTGGCTGTTTCTCTTTGTTTTGCTTCTTGGAGTGATGACGAGATCGGTAATGATGTCTTACAGGAGATAGTTGACCTGAAGAACATTGATAAGAAGAATGTCTTCTAGGGCTGAGATGTTTACTTACCCAGAGTGATGGTTGCCGGCTGGTTCTTGATATAGCTGGCTGCATCGGTTCCTTCATAGCCATTTCTTGAAGATTATGCATCGCTGTGGTAAGTACTTCTACCTTATCAAATAGAGCATTCAACTTTTCTTGATCAAAATGCACTGCAGGAGAAACTTTCATCCTTTCCTCTAGAACAGGGTCATTTCTTCTTTCATCCGGAACAGGATCCGTTGCTTTGCCATCCAGAACAAGATTTTCTCCTTGGTTGTCAAGGACAAGATCAGTTTCTTTTACAGAATTAGGAGCAGCTCCTGTTGGCAAATCCTTCTTCCTACCCTTCACCATGCTTCCTTTCAGATTTTTCAGAATTCTCTTACAGAGAATGCCCCTACCTGGCACGCCAATCTGTTGTGTCCAAACAAATCACAGCAAGCTTTAAGTAAAAGAGAAATGGGTCAAGCATATTTGATCTAGCTCTCCATCATCTACCAAGCTTGATGGTGTCTGGATTGGAACAGATATGATCTAAAGGAAGACTAGATGGAAGGTGTTTGAAGAATTTGAATTGCTAAAAAAGGTCCTCTCTCCATTACAATTGTGGATATTTATAAGCTAAGAGTTAACCGTTTACAGCTGGAATCCACCTGTAAACGGTTAATCCAGATTGTAAACTCGGGCAACCAAAGTTGGTTGTAAGGAATTAACCGTTTACAGCTAGTATCTATCTATAAAACGGTTAATCTAGAATTACACACGTGCAACTAAAGTTGGTCGTAAGAAATTAATCTTCTTTTCAGAATTGGTCGTCTCCTTCAGAGTTGATCGTCTCCTCCGAAGTTGATCGTCTCTTCCAGAGTTGATCGTCTCCTCCGAAGTTGATCGTCTCTTCCGAAGTTGATCGTCTCTTCCAGAGTCGATCGTCTTCTCCAAAATTAATCGTCTCCTGCAACACATAATTATTACCAAATTCCATTCTCAAATAAATCTATCGATTACCTGGAAATGGATCAATTTCGTGTCTATTGGTTATTAATCGGCTTCACACCCTTTGGATGTTGACGAATTATTTTCCAACCATACTTGTGCCTTTCAAGGATTGATCGGTTCGATACCTTTTGGGCATAGATCAATTTCAATTTCAGACTCTTAAGATGTCAACTTAAACAGATCAATTTATCATATCCCAACAGGGGGCATAGTCATCACTAGCTCTCCTTGAATGTTTTTTTTTTTTTGGCAAAACTTCTAATACATTCAGAATATTTATACATGCATTAAAACAAGACTTCCGGTGCCATTAAACTCCAATAAGTACCAGTAGAAAAAAAGAAATATATTACAAAATCCTTTGTTAAAATTCCTATAATATTCCGCTTATAATGGATTTTTTTTAATGATACCTTATGATGGAAGTTTCCTTGTTGACAGAATCGCCGCATCTTATTAAGCAACAACAATGCAAAATTAGATGAGGACTGTTACAAGATAGATGACATGTTATAAATAATTACTGGTATGCAGAAAAGTATCTAGCAAAATTTCGATCTCTTATTAAGGTGCAGGATACTTAACGGTTAGGAGCTGATCATTTATTAAAATATAGAATGCCAAACAGCCAGTAACCCATCATTTATCTAAAGCACAGGTTATTCAATTACTCATCAGATAGATACCAATCACTTACTTGAACCAGGTAGAAAGTCTTATAACTTTGTTCGATATAAAGCATATATTTTAAAATCGTTAAAGCTATTACGATAGGATTTATAAAGTGGTTATCAAGAAGTGTAACAAACCACTTAACAAACCACACTGCAAACTAACCTCTTAATAACCTAATTTAACTATTTTCTTAATAGCGTAACTGTTTCACAAATGGTTATAACTATCTAACTAACTCGAATCTAAATATCTATAAATAGAAAGTCGAGGATAACTCTAGAAAACCTCTCTCATATACTCTCTCTCTATTTTTTCTCACTGTTTCTTTCTTTCAAAGCTGCCTTAAGAATAGGAAGATCTCTGGAGAAATCCTACCAATTTCTTTAATAACAAGGATTTCTTTTATAGGTCCAGGAGCTGACCGAGTCAATCTTGAAAATCTAGGAGCTAATTGGGTTAACCTCGAAAGTCATCAACCCGTTTATAAAAACATTTAGGGTTTCAAGGCTAGTTCAGTACATCCAGCTAGTCAAGCTAGGAGAGGAGCAGCAACAAGGACAATCATCTAAAAGTGATTGTGGTGGCTATGAATTAGCCATATGCAATTGAGAGCCTTCCATATCCACTTTCAAAGGCTCCCTATCTATTTCATGGTTAAAATTGAACGAAAGATACACTCCGAGAACCATATATATTAACTTGGAGAGGACCATATATATCAGGCTCCATGTCTACTTCTTGATTAAAAATGCTTGCTTTACCATTAAATCCATAAAAGGTACACGTAGAAGGCCCTGCCTCTTGCTAAATCTTGAAGTGCTTATCAATCTCTTGTGACCTTGTCATCAGGCACTCATCAGCATTCTCTCCATAATTGCTCAGACTTATCATTGGATCTAGCAGGACATGCGCATGTAGAAGGCCACCTACATAAAAGCATGAGCATTAAGCAGTCCACTACTAACACATCCCACGAATCCAGTTTAAGCGGAACGGAATGAGGTTAACACTGCATGTAAGCAGTTTTCACCTACATCAGTATGTACATTTAGCTATTAATTCACTTACCACGATTTTGGAAAAATCTTTTTCCTTTTTACCCACCCTCTTTTGCATATTGATCTCCCCAGTATCAGAACCCAATACAACTGTTACCCTAGAACAGGCCCTATCCTCCCATTTTTTTCATTGCCGTGCATGCCAAGGCAAAATAAAAACTCTGGCAAGTGGTTCCTTTGCTACCTTGAGGTCAGCTCTAAGATTTTCTAAAAAGAAGAAAAAGGAAAGCCAAGGTAATTCTTTCATGTTGATAAGCAGATCATAAAGATGACTTCATGTTTTTTTGAGATGATTCACTTCAAAAATTAGTCCAGAGAGGAGGTTAAGCAGTGGTTCTTACCATCTACTGCAAAAATTCTCCAGTACAATATCATTAAGAATAACTCAACTAAATTAACAACACTAGAGAGAATAATATATTACATCAGCCCTCAATGTTCTGCAATACTTTCCTCCTTCCTACGCGAAAGAGAATTATCACTTGATGACCAAGGACAATGGAATACTCTATTGTAGCTGTGTGATGCCAGTAGCCTCAAACAACTGAAATTAAGAGATCACATGGCTGCAGGATGAAAGATTGCTCCTGGCCAATCTGCTAACATGTTCTGAAGAATCACCATTGATACTTTGCAGCAACAAGGACTTCCTCGTAGCGTTGAGCAGCATTATCCCAGCTAAGGTCTTGCATCATCCCTCGAGTTTGAAGTCCTTTCCAACTTATAATTCCAGTATGTGTTCAAACAGTTACCCAATGCATCGATCAGTTTGTGTGCCTCTGCCCGATCAAAAGTCCACCCATAGCCACTCTCCTTGTAAGGATCAAACTGTATGACAGTGTCTCTAAGGCCACCGACAGCATGCACCACTGGAATTGTACCATACATCATAGCATACAGCTGGTTGAGCCCACAAGGCTCAAACCTTGATGGCATAAGCAAAATGTCTGCACCTGCTGTAATTCGGTGCGCCATCTTCACTGAGAACCCTACCCGCCCCCTGACCTTGCCATGGTTTTGACTCTCAAACCTCCGCAGCATATCCTCGAGGTCCGGCCTCCCAGTGCCCAACATAACTAACTGCACATCCTGACCAACAATCCAAGGGATGGCCTCTGCAATGAGGTCCACGCCTTTCTGGTGGTCTAACCTCCCAATGAAAGCAAGGATGGGAACATCATCACGGACAGGCAGGCCAAGCTCTCGCTGCAGTGCAGCCTTGCACTGGGGCTTGCCTGTCTGCAGAGTTTCCAAGGAATAGTTAGTGTAGCCATCAGATTTGAGGTGAACGTCAAACTCAGGCTTCCATTCTTTTGCATCAATCCCATTTACAATGCCTTGGAGTTTCCATTGGTTCTGGTTTATGATCTCATGCAGGCCCCAACCACCTTCTGATGTTTTCAGCTCCCATGCAAAACCATGGCTCACAGTAACCACACGGTCGGCAGTCTTCAAGCCAGCAGCAAATATATTGAAGTGATCGCCTCCGATTGGGTCATACAGTTTAAAAAGGTCCATGTAGTAATCTGGCAAATCTATATGGAAGAAATCTTCTAAAGGACCACGACCCTGGATGACAAATCTGGATAAGAATCTGAAAGAACAAGACTCCCTAGCTTATCAAATATAGCTTGAATGCTCCGATATGAACATAATGTGAATACTACCTCAGCAGGTATACAGACCCAACTACCTTAGCAGGATCCTTGGAAAGCATGCCCTCTTTAGTTTCAACTATTCCAAACTAACAATAATTTGACAGATCGTTTCCATCTCAGATGCCTGAGCATTAGTTTTGGGGTGGGGTTTACCAAACCAGCAAGAAAATATATACATATATAGTGCAAAAATGGCACAAAGCTCATAGTTTATGGTTTAATGCTTCATAGATTTCATTCATTTGCAAGACCATAACCCCTCCAAGAATTTTCCCTTTAGTAAATAACTAATGAAATTAAAAGATTGGTAACTCATAACAAGATAATTAAATTAAAAGTATGCTTGGAGGAAAAGGATGCAACAGTTACTTGAGCAAAATCAACTATGAAGGACCCACAAACTAGTCAAACTTGGCCAAGCAAGCGTAAATGATATCATGCCAATTTCTGAATGCATAACTAACTAGTACTGACAAATAAAACAACTATAAAATTAGAGGATTAACCTGGTGGGCTATGTTGTGTATCACCAGAACAGATCGGGCAAATTTCATCAAGCCATTGTCACGATAGTATGCCTTCAGATAAACTGGTAAGAGTGCAGTGTGCCAATCATTTGCAATGAAAGCCAAATTCCATCTCCATAGCAGACAACACCACATGGAACATGCCAAGGAACCTTAAAACAACTAATTAGCCCTCATAATAATTAAGGTGAAACAATAAGATATACTTAAAGAAATCAATAAATAGAATTCTTAAAAAAGGCACACCTCTTTGTGAGAGGAGATAAGACTCAATACAGATATCAGAATGAGGAAATATCTATAAATATCCTAACTTAATTTATACTAGCTTTCATACAGATATTCATCTATAAGTCTTTAACATTTAAAGATAATCCAACACGAACAATAAAGGTATCTGGTTCACAGCATACTTTTTCCGATGAGGAAAGCTATGGCATTATAGTGATATCGTATAATTCCTATTAAGAAGTAATCCATGATTTTGTGTAAAGAATGAGATAACTAAACAAGGTTTAGCCTTTGGAAGAATAATATAAAGAGATAATTGACCTACCAATTAGTAAAGAGAAACCAGAAAAACAATTATGCAGCAAGGTGACAACACAACTCATTATATTCCTAACATGTGAAGAGCTTGAATAAATTAAAAACATGTTTCAAAAAGATCAGGCTCTACCTCATCGAGCCACTGCAAAATTTAAGCACACAACAGAGATGCAAATCCACATAGAAAGAGAACTAGGCAAGGCATGAAAAGAACAAGGGAAAACACACATCTAGAAAGGTGAGGCAAAAGTTTGGCAGTTCAAGCTTGGGTTGCTTCTAAAAATTCTGAAAATAGAAAACCTTTGAGGGTATTTAGATTTAACACCAACATGGCAAGTATGACAGCTAAACTAATTCAGGATCTGCAAAGAAGGAAAATGGGGTGAATAAAAGAAATATAGTGGCCTTTCATAATTTCTGATAGATTAAAGTGCTTCTTAGTTGCAAGGAATATATAGTAAGTTTCCCTTGACCAACAAGCCTGTTTCCATCTACATGGGGTATGAAGTCAACTTTATAACTAAAGATTGCATACCCAACTTTCACAGCCTAATTCCTGAAAATAAGTTGGGCTTCCGTGATAAAGATTGTGTATCTTTTCAAATATTTACCAAGAATCTGCAAGACAAGATTTTCAACATAAGGCAAGTTCATGAGTTAGGCTACAATAATAATGTGCATGGAAAAAAAAAAAAACACTGTTACATAATGTCCACAATACAAAATGTCAACTACAGCTGCCTCAAGATCAATGCCTCTTAGAAGCTTCTGATTTCTAATCTTGAGGCAGCACTAAAATAGCATTCAGATACTTAACATGTGGACTTGCCTCCTGCATGCATGTCAAATATCCTAACAAATACAGAACACTTAAGAATTTTCTCAGTCAGGAGTATTTTATAAACTTTCATCATGCATGGATCAGTCAATTTGATGAGTTTGTTCAGACTTGAAGAATACCTCAACAGCTGCCCTCCCTGCAGAACAAAGCCATCCGTTTTAGTACCTCCTGTATGCAAGTAGAGACCAAAGTCACAACATGATCAGAATATAAAACTGGTTAAAGGCATATATATAAAAATGGCATACTTCAATTGAGAGATTACTGAGATTACTTGGGGGAAAAAGAGCTCATGAGCAGAAAAGATTGCTTTCTACAAATGTAAAGCATGCAGGTTAATAAGCATTTACCAGCCGGTCTCCCCCATAAATGTTATTCTTGTGGTGATGAAAAAGGCTATTATCAATGAACACAAAATCCACACCATCAATGTAGGCATGAAAGTAAATTACTTCCAAATCCTGCATGGCAAATAGCACAGAAACAATGAAGTTAAACATGTACCTTGTTCTGCTAGTCAAGCTACACAAGATACAACAGCCACGTACCTGCCCATCAATCTTGTAGCATTTGCGAACTCCTATATCGTGAGGTTCAGCATAGTTACCATACCTCGGTGCCACAACCTAAAAGAGTAAATAGGAAGTGTACAACTTATTAGTTAGTTAACAGAACTCAATAGTTTAGTGTTTCTTAAAGACCAGAAAACCCAGTTCCCCAGTCTCCAAAATGCAATTCCAGTATTTTGATCTGAACTTGCTAATCAGTATCACCTATGGCAATGTAGCCATAATCATCAATATGACTGATTCAGATTACAACCTGCAATTTTTGAGAAATAAAATCAAAAAGAAATACCATAACTCGATGGCCTCTTCTGGCCAAAGCCTTTGGCAAAGCTCCAACAACATCCCCAAGTCCACCTGCAGAAAATTCTAAATGTCATCATAGCATATTTGAATTATAAAGCACTTTGGTTGGTGCTAATGAAAGGCCAAAGAAAAATTGAATAAAATAATCATAATAAAAAATTGAGAAATTATAGAGCATATGCTTTCAGGATCAGAAAATGGAGCAGAAAATTAGATAAGTAAGAATACAGCTATTGGAATTATAGATATACAAAGCCATGGTTAAATGTAAATGCCTGTTTTGGACCAAGGAGCACATTCTGCTGCTACCACTATGACATTCATGACATTTGCCCCAGCCAAGGGAGGGGCATCCATGTTTCCTTCCTCAGAATCTACATCATCTTCTACACCTGTATTGTCTAGCTTTGCTCCCAAGGGGTCCTCAAGATTTACATATTTCGCATCATATGTTTCAGAGGATTCTAAGAGAACTTGTGATGCAGTCTTAGATGCAGTTGTTTCCAGATCGGCTTCCCTGGTTAATCCAAGATCATCTGCAAATGCTCGTTCCACTCGTTTGCTACTACCAGATTCCATCTCTTTATAAAGAAAAGTTCCATTGACACTACCAGGTGGAGTCTCTGATATCATAGCTTCACTTTATTGGGAAAAACCATCAGAAACAATACTGCCCTTATATCCTCCAGGAGGCCCTCCACTGCTTGGACCTAGATTCAGATTTGAGGTTTTATCACTCTTAGCAAAAGAAACTATATTCGCTTCTGCTTTAACTTCACTATTTATTAGAGACGAGACAGGATTTCTTCTTTCCACAACCTGCAACAGCTTGAGAAAGTCAAAAGGATGCAAGTTCAACAGTAGATTACATAGGTCAATAAGATAAATTAGACATGACCAATAAATTGTTATGGGTAGCCGGTGGAAGACAATAGGTAAGATATATGCTCATTCAAACATCAAAGTAAAAATAACATCAGCTTAAACAACATTAAAGGAATTAACACTTTTATGTTTACCATATCAAACATTAGTCTACGTGCATCAAAAAATTTATGCTAGATAGCCACATAATCTAACAATAACTGCTGATGAGATTTTCACTGATGATGATGAAAAGTAGCAGAAAACATCTACTACAATGTTGTAAAGCAAAGCACGTAATGATGTCCAATCAGTTTATGGGATTGTATAATTTCAATCAATACTGTATACTGAACATATCATCATTTTTATGTTTCTTGATAACTAGAATGGGTGGAAGACCAACTAAATAGGGTCTCTTGTACCAACACAACAGAGCTGTACCAACTCAGCTGGTTCGCACACTCCCACTGTAAGCAAAATATTTTACTTATAAAACACAGATGAACAAAAGTGTTTTGTTAAGAAATAATGCGGGCCACTGCTAGCATCAAATTCCATTAAATTGGTATATTAGTTACCATGAAGGTACTGCTTTCCAAAATCTTGTCAACAATTACTTCCAGAAAAAATCCTGTACAACCTCCATCAAGTTTCATGCAACCGCAAAAAGTTTACTAGGTGGTGCACTTCAATTCCACCTTCCATTTTAATCTCCCTGATGCAGCCACTTGGATGGCTGGAAACCTCACTGACATCATGCTAAACATTGGCCAAAACAATAAATGACCAAGTATTGGTTTTCCCAGAATTTACTCGAAAATGGAACATGAGAAAGGCAGGGCTCTAAATTTTCGCATCCTCTATGGAAAACTAGGTTTAGGTGTTCAGTTGTATTTCAGGGCCTATGCTCTACAGGTGATATTTTATTTTCCTGAGAGAAGTGTTGAACTGTCTACCAACAAAGTTCTTGACATGATCTACACCTATGAATGACAACCAACAATGTGATATCCTTATCTGTAGATAATCTTTCTTCTCAATGTAAAAAATCGAGATAGCTGCTATGGATTCATTTGCTCCTTTGTTGAAATTGGATGTATTTTTTTCCATTAAATAGATAAATGATAATTTGGTACCTTTCTAATCCACTGCCCTTCCCAGATCCCTCTAAACCAGGATGCATTGCCTTGACTTCCATCTAGATCCTTGGCGAAGCCCCTAATAACCGTTCATCCATCAATGACACATTTTGTTTCTCCATCATATAACTCCACAACCCTCTAATGATGTCCTGCCCAACACCTACCCCCAATCCCACTTCATCCATCAGTGCAAACCCATGGACCTTACTGGCTATTGGAGATAGTCAAGCTCATTTGGCTTAAAGTTGTGCAAGGGGGTTAGGCTTTGGCTGTGCTTGGACCTTAGTTCTTGAAAAAATTCAAGTTAGGCCCACCCTGAAGCCTAACAAAAAAAAGAATTAAGTTCTCTAGCAAGGAATGGCCCCACCCAAACCTAACCTATTTCTAACCGTACTTGCACAGAAGTGTCATTTGATAGAACACTTAAAAATCTGTGCTGAGAGCAGATTAAACTTTTTGGAGTGCCAATAATGGGCATCTCCAATTAGAGTCACTCCAGTTTTGAAGTGCCAATAATTGTTCACCAATCCTGGAAACTCACATCTTTGAGAAATAATACTTTTTCAATGACTAAACATTGTAAATAATGAAAATAAGAATTTTTTTGAATCTTTTGCTTTCTATCTGATTTGACCAAGCATGCAAGTCTTTAGAATGAAGCAAAATCAAATGATATTATATGATATGTCATCCTGCAATTTTTGTTTTGGTTTATTCCAACCTCTTTCATTCATATCTATCCAGATGTTTTTGTTTGTGGTGTATCATATGAATTTTTGTAGGTCCGCTTCTAGTTCGACACTAAGACTAAAGCTTGTATCCTACTAATGCAAAGTTGATTACAAAAACATTTAAACTGAAACATGGAATACTAATTCTGAAATGGTTACAAACTGGTCCATGGACAACTATTCAAAGTGATGGACTTACCAATCATGATCATTACAAAGGACAAAGCTACCACATCAAAATTGCTGTTAGGGAGGAAAATCAATAACATGGCTTATGTAGCTTATCCTTTAGACCAAGAAATACGGTACCATCCCGTACCGCCCGGTACGGGGTATACCGTAAAGTACCGGCAGCTAGCCGGTGCGTTTCATCCCAATAAAATGGTCCGGCCTCCGAACCGTTAAAAAAAAAATAATTTCCGTACCGGTATGGTACGGTACGGTACCGGTATGTACCGTCCGGTTCAGCCCGGTACGGGCTCGGTTCGGCACGGTTCAAGTTCATTTCATGTTTTAAATGCTTGGAAGGAAGAAAAAGATTGTTTTTATATAAAAAAGAGGTCTGATACGCATGCCGGTATGGTACGGTACGGACTCTTGCCGATACGACTCCCGGTACCGGTACCGGAAACCCTGCTTTAGACGTTTTTGAAGAAGGTTCTATCACGAATATGTTCATCACAAAAAAAAAAATCCAAGATTTCTTCCTTATGCATCAAGAGGCCCCAAAGTAGTCAACGTGGTCGCATGATACAATACCTAGATATGATTTATGATCTATAAGAAGCCAAATTGGTTTGAGTTGTAGTCTATATGTATCCTAAGTTGTCCAAATCAAAATTAATTGTCTGGATAGTTACTTTATATGACCTACGATATATTTCGGCATTCATGATATAAGCAATGCACAAAATAGAGCATGATATTTCATAGCTTCCAATCTATGCTGGACTCTGCTCAAGAACCTAACAATTTTAAAATGGTAATGAAGGTTAAATATATGTTGATTTCTTAATTCATGATGAACCGTTCACTCCAATAACTCAAACACCATATGATGAGTACTCGAATGATAAATAACAAACTCAGATATTTGAATAAGGAAAATTGTTCTAAAGCTATCACAGACTTAAAGTTTTACAACTCTCACTTAGGAGCATCAATGAACACAGGAGTTCGACTTAAACTAACATTACAAGAGCAGCAAATCAAATATATTAAGGATACAGCCTCATTTTAGTTCTTATGCAATACTTATGAAGAACAACGCATAACTTCTTTCAATGGTCAATATAGTACACCAAAAACTAAGAAAGCAAGCCCCTTATTCTGGTTAAAATTTCTTCCTTTGAGCAGAAGTAGGACTAAAGAAAACATCCTTGCAAGTGCTTTGGGTGGCTTTACTCGGTGAGTAAAACTGATCTTGACATCAAAATTCTTTCTGTTTTCTTTCTCAAAACGAAGATTCTGCAATCAGTATACACGACACCATTTCATAATTTTGGTTATTGGGGCAAAATTAGAAAACTCCTGCATCATGTATCCAACAACTAGTCAATTCTGAACCTTCTACAAATATGTTGACATAGCAAGAAGGTGACTTGCGGAGAGAGAGAGGGGTGGGTACCTTCTGCATTGCCCGAACCTTCTCGCTCTTATCGACGGTTGCCTGAAAGCCATCATTGATACCACCATCATCCCCACCCTCCTCACCCTCAAAGCTGCCATCTTTTCCAATGGCACGCGGACCCTTCTTCCCCTTCTCTCCACCAACTAACGAAGGACCCACCAAAATCTCGCCCCTTCCGACCCTCGGAAACCTCACCTTACAAGCACCCCCGTCAAAATCAGTAGAATTCGCTCGATAAAATACCGCAGAGGACGGCCTGCCACGGCAGATGGCTCTGTTCTGAAGGAGAACGGAATTACTTCCACTCGACACTTCGAGGAGGAAACGAAGAGATCCAAGCGATGCCATCTCTCTTCCGGCTGTTTATCTTCACAAAAGAGAGAAAAATGCGTCTTTTTGGGTAAAGTGAACAGACTTCAAGAAAGGAGAGACGAAGGCAGAAACAGGCGAGGAGATGTAGGTGGGTGTTTTTGGGGAGGGAAGTGGGGAAGCATATAGGGCAAGGGGAAGTCGGCATTCTTCTGTGGTGGGTCCACGGAGAGCCTAGGCCGTGTGCGGTGGAGAACTTCCGGGGGGACAGCCACACGTGAAGGAAAGCCAGAGGATCGTCGGTACAGTGGATTCCGAAAAGAACGGAATTCTTTTTTTAAATAATGAAATAAAAAATTATGAAAAAAAATAATTATGAAAATAGGTTTAGCTGACATGGACATGCAGCTCCAAAAATACCTGCCACATGGCAGACGGGGTGCCAGCCGGGCTTGAAATCATCTTTAGGATCATCTTTCCTAAAAATGTCTTTCCTAAAGACGATTTCAGGCACCTTCTCTCTACGTGCCTGGCTCCCCCACTCGCGACACGTGGCGGCCAAGAGAAGTCGTCTTTGCCAAAGCCGAATTTTCACTGAGAAATCATCTTTGGCAAAGATGATTTTTTCACGTGCCCTGGCTCCCCCAGCCGCGACATGTGGCGACAAAGAGAACTCGTTTTGCCAAAATCGAATTCTCATAGGCAACTGAGAAATCATCTTTGGCAAAGATGATTTCAGGCGGCTGAGAACTCGTCTTTGCCAAAGACGAATTCTCAGTGATTTTTATTTTTTTTAATTTTTTATTGAATAATGCGGAAAAAAAAATATCTATGTTTAAATTTTCCTAGCCCGGTTTTTAAATTTTTGTTGAATAATGTAAAAAAAATTACAAAAATAAATTTTTGAGTTTTTCTCTGGTCCGATTTATGAATTTTTTTTGAATAATATGAAAGAAAATTACAAAAATAGATTTTTGAATTTTTCGCAAGCCCGATTTTTGAGTTTTTTTCCTCCATTTCATTCTTCTCTTTTCCTCTCACATGCCCCACTACGATTTCTTCCCCCTTGACCCATTACCACTCCTTGCCAGAGATGATTTCAAATTATGCTGATAAACCATAAACACGCGACGGTGGCCAAACCCTAGATGCCGGACGGACCATAAAACCAATGGCAGGACTGGAGGTCGGACCGGTGTCCTGACCCTGATGGCTGGACCGGTGGTATCAGACTCTAGCCGTCGGATCGACGGTAAGACCGATGGTAGTAAGCGGGCTGGACCGATGGCAGTATTGAAGGCCAGATCTTGGTAATCGTATCACTGCAATTTTTTTTTACATTATTATTAAAAAAATCTCATTCATGACGACTTATCATTTCCACTTCCATGACTCGATGTAAATAATTTTTTTTACTAACACTAAACCCTAAACAGTTAAACCATAAACTATCGACCGAACTGGTGCCGAACTAGAAATCGTACTAACACCAGGTTGTCAATCGAAGTGGTACCAGGCTGGATATCATTTCAATGTATATATCTTCTTTGTCTTGATTATTGTATTACCACATGAGAATTCATGAATTTTATAATTAAATTTTATTTCAAAATATAGTTTTACAAATACAATATATAAAAAAAATATCCTAGGTCCCACATGGTGGCCGTCTCTTCCTACGTGGAGGCTAAACATGATGAAGTGGAGGTACAACTTCAGCTAGTGGCTGATGCTTTATCATATGCTCCACGACCTAGGATACCTGCTGTGCCGACACGTGATGCAACGAACCCTCACCATTGCCCTGTCCTCGATGTCCGGAATAATCGTCCTGTGACATGTAGTCCGGTGCAGCGGTAGACTCAAAATGTACAGCAACAACATCAGTAGATGTGAAGTCGGGCATCGAATATGGAGAGGTACTATAATGTCGAGTACCTCGTCCGTGCTGGAATGATGGAGGTGCTCTCAATGAAGATCCATAGTGGTAAGGCGAAGGAGTCTCGTACTCTCTGTCGACCCCTTGATAAAACTCCCATAATGGGACACGTGAATGCTAGCCGACAGTATGAAGGACCAAATGACAAACCTCCATAATAGTCTAGGAGTTCGTCGCTATGTAATCTGGATGAGCCAGTTGAAGTATCCGCGTGATGGCACTGCTATGTAAGATAAAAAATAAACAATAAATTTCAAGGAATATAAAATTTAATATTAATGAATAGCAAAACTTAAATTTCTTACCATATAATCATCAACCGCGCTAGGACGATTGATGAATCGATGCGGATGCTGCGGTACCACTGCATATAGGGATCGTGATAATCCATGATACCACTATCTAGAGTACCATCTATAATATAATCAAGTCGACTCATCCATAAATGAACGAACTCGTGATAAGTGGCGAACCAGTCCTGGTCGGGTCATCCTCTTAGATCGACATGGTGCAGAGCCGAACGTGTATCAACCGGCTCAGGCACGACCTATCAAAATCCGTACTGGCGCATCACTCTATCAGGTAAGTGCCACTCTACTATATAAAAACAGATAAGTGGCACTCGAGCATACCAGATATGCTGCCCATCTAGACAGTAACTTGGTAACTGTACAAGTAGATCGGGAGAATATGGCTGCCATATCACCTGTTCATAAATAATTTAAAGTATAATTCATTAAACAAAAACATATAAGACTAATCAACCGTTTTAAAAAGAATAAGCACTAATGATTACCTCGTGTAGTCTGAAGTGATTTATCAAGTAATGATAGAGGAGACCACATGTGTCGGTACCTAGGTCACACAAAAATCATCCCTCCATCTGCAAAATAAATTTATTAAATTTATTAAATAAGTCAGTAAATATCATACAGTATAAAATTTAATATAAACACCGAACTCATCGCATCCCTAAAGGACCCTGTGGTAAACCAGCTCCATCATCATCGAAATCGATCATCGAATCTGGAGCCTGGCGCTGTAATCTACGTGGTGCGAGGATCGTGAATCTATCCCATGCCCACAGCCGTAGCAGTAACAATGGACCGGTCATGTCACTGGCATCTCTCCTGCTCGCCCTACACATCTCTCTATATAACCATGCGAGCCATGTACTACCCCAATTATAGTGTCCAGCATCATCTAAATCTGCCAATAGGGGTAGAAACATGAGATGCATCATATTCTCGAATTTATCCATAAATAAACACCCTCCCATCAGCTGTAAAATGTATGTTTGAGCATAGCGCTGTATGGCTATCTAGTTGGCATCAATATGTAACTGCTGAAACTGCTCGGTAAGCCAAACCAGACTCAACCGCGACCCTTGGAGTCTACCATGTGGTGGGACAACCCCTAATAAATCATGACAGAGCTGTCCCCAATCTATCCTTGTAGAACCTGTCACTGGTAAACTATCCACTGGCAAACCAAGCTGAATGACAATATCCTGGAGGGTGATACTGAGCTCTCCCTGCGAGAAATGAAAAGTATGCGTCTCTGGACGCCAACGCTCGACAAAAGTAGTGATCAAATGCCAATCCAATTTAATGAAACCAATCCCATTTGTTCCATTGATAATACAACCATTAATATAACATAATGCTATGATTATTTCTCCCATTATGCTCTATATGTTTAACCAACAAAACATATTTAGAAATGTCCAATGCACTACAATTTTTATCGAATTATATACACAATCATAACACAAACAAGTAAGAAAAAAATTATAGTATCATGTTTCTAATGACATCACTAACATAATAATATATACATCCTATCACCAACTAATAGGTAAAGATAGGTCCTATCCCATTCAGAAATTGTATTAATATTACATATCACTTTACAGCATACAAATGATGTGCAATGGAGATCGAATGAAATTTTGACAGCATCTCCCCTTAGTTCTCCACATACAAATATTTATGTATGCAGAGAACAAAAGAAAAATGCTGCATGAAATTTTATTCGATCTTCATTATATATCATTTGCATGTTGTAAAGTGATCCGTAAAATTATTTACAATTCCCATACTGTCCTCTTTGGACAATCAATTGATTAATGTGCATAGTTCTAAGATCCATACAAAATTATAAATAATGTATGGATACTATAAATTGTGCATATTAATCAATTGACGGGCCTATGGTCCAATGCAATGCAATATTTTACTATGTTTAAATCATTGTATATATGTATATATACACACATACATGCATGTCCAAGTAACACATGTCTCAGTTGTTGTCTTTATGTGATCTTGCGATTTATGTTTGTTGTTGATTTTGTTTGAGTACGTAAAAGAATTTAATTGCATAACCAACTTAGTATTAGTACAATACCTCACCATCCTAAACTCACAATTAAATTACGTACCTTGATGCCGGTAGGCTGCAAATTGGTCATACATTTTTGCCTTATCATTAGAAGATATTTTTTTGGTAATGGGCAATGGACAACAGGAACAATTATTGCAAGATGTAAAATATCTTTCTCAGTGGTGCCCTGATTCTAAGACAAACCCAATACATAAGTCGAGCTTTATTGTAGATGAACATATTATGTGCCACCCAATATTATGTGCCATCCTAAAGTTGTCAACGGGTTGGGTTTGGGTCGGAACCCAGATATCCAGACCCGGACCCGATTTTAGCTATCGGATCCGGACCCGGACCTGAATATCCAATGGATCCAATTTTAAAGTACCAGACTCGGACCCGAATGGATTCCAGGTATTCAGACTCGAACCCGGACTCGAATACCACCATGGCCCATGGGCTTGTACAAGTTGAATTTTTTAATCTAATAAAAAAGTTAAATTTTGTTGGTTCCAAACTTCCAGCCATGTTGATGCAAAATTTGCACGTGTTCTTACAATAATTTCTGTGTTATATTCAAATTTCATAATAACTAATGTTTCTTCATATCACAACAGTTGGTAATCAACAATATGCTGAAGGAAAGATATCCATGTATATTTCTATAGCGGGAATCAAATCTAACAAAAATTAGAGGATCACCTTGTTCAAGGGTAGCTATCGCAACCTTCAGACCACCCACAGCTGACAATATTGCATTTCAAAGAAAAAAATACATATGTATAAAAATCAATAAAGGATGATGCAAAAACAAATAAGCTTTAACAATAATACATACATATATACAAACACATGCTAGGAGTGTCTCATAATAAGACACCATATAACATCTGGAAGCTTTTTTTTTTTTTTTTTGAGTTGACATATGATTTGTTGAAGTTCAAGAATGCTTAAGTGGAACAAAATATATATATATACCTATTGGACCGGAGTGCGACTGAAAAAGGGATGAAATCGAGAGCCAGGGAGCCGGGGGACCAGAGAAGTGGGACCGAGTAGGAGGTGGCGGAGCAGTGGACCAAGGGGGGACTAGCGACTGAGAAACCATCTACGGAAAAGACGATTTCTCAGTGAGCCGCAAGTGGACCGAGCAAGAGGTTGCGGGGAGGTGGCGGAGCGGTGGACCAGCGAGCAGGGACCGGGAGGAGGTGGCAGGGAGGTGGTGAAGCGGTGGACCAGCGAGGAAGAATAGCGGAGAATAGGAAAAATAGAGAAGAACCAAGGGAAATAGGTTTAGCTGAGAAATCGTCTTTGGGAAAAACGATTTCTTAGTCTGAATTCGTCTTTCCCAGCGACGAATTCAGCCCCCACGTGTCTACCCAACCACCTGAAAATGCACCACGTGTCGGACACCCTAAAATCGTCTTTGCCAAAGACGATTTCTCAGTGAGAATTCATCTTTGCCAAAGACGAGTTCTCTTTGCCGCCACCTGTCGAGCGGGGGAGCCAGGGCATGCCACGTGTCATGAGGAGAGGAGGTGCGCTGAAATCATCTTTGGGAAAGACGATTTCAAGCTCGGCTGGCACCCCTCCTGCCACGTGGCAGGTGTTTTTGGCACCGCGTGTCCACATCAACCAAAAACACCTACTTCCGTAAATAAACTGTACGACACATATTTTCATATTTTTTTTTGCATTATTTAAAAAAAATTGAAAGAACAAGTCAGTTCTATTGTTTGTATCAGAGAACAGGCACGAGGAAAACATGGAGGAAAACATGAGGTTGCAACTCAAAATATCTTACATCTACAATCATGGCAGATGGACCAGTGGACATATTTCGAATTGTTATGATAATCCAGTTTAATTTTTTTAAAAAATAATTACCGGTTCATTCATCGAACCAATTTCAATTTTTGGTTTATCAGTCAAATCAGCATACTAATAGAAATATCTCCTTGGTTTGATAAAAATTCTGATCCACAAAAAGGATATATTGTTCCTTCGTCTTCGTATCTTCAGCTTGGTCCGAAGAAGTAAGCCTATTGATTATGTTCTTTTGGCTTCGTATCTTCAACCTGGTCCAAAGAAGTAAGCCTATTGACTATGTTCCTTCGACTTCATATCTTCAGCCTGGTCCAAAGAGTAAGCCTATTGATTATATTCCTTCGGCTTCGTATATTCAACCTGGTCCGAAAAGTAAGCCTATTGATTTTATTCCTTCGGCTTCGTATCTTCAATCTGGTCCAAAGAAGTAAGCCTATTGATTATATTCCTTCGGCTTCGTATCTTCAGCCTGGACCGAAGAAGTAAGCCTATTAATTATATTCCTTCGGCTTTGTATCTTCAGCCTGGTCCGAAGACCTGGTCCGAAGAGTGTGCCTAGATTATATTATCCTTCTCTCACTCAGGATTACTGTAAGTACCATTTTTCCTTGTTAATTCCAAAGAGATTTGCCCGAAGGAGATAGCTAACATTCCCTTGGGTCTTCCCAAAGAAGCTCCACTGAAGGGAATGTTAGGTTCACTTCGGATCTTCTCTAGAAGAGGAGGCATATTGAATATGTGGACTTTTTCTAACCCCAAACAGTTGAAGTTTGTTCTGGTTATTATAACCGCTCACATGATTGATATCCTCAGGTTGGATAACCATGGAATAACTAATTCTCTGACAACCACTACTTATAGTTATGAGGAGGTTTTGTTAGCTAACTCTCATAACCATAAGTAGTTACACTTATGCTTATAAATATTGATAAGAGGGGACACTCAAGAAAAAAAGCTAAGCTAACTTCAGATAATTCAAATCATTCCTCTTTCTTTCTCACTCTCTGCTTTTGAGCTCTCCATTCTACTGCCTGAGTTCTTGCTAACTTTGGCATCGAAGTATCCTCCACCGAAAAAATTCTGGTCATGGGAGTTGTTTTGCAGGTTCTAGTTGACGGCGAACCGACGGGCGAATCACTCCATTCGGTCAGCGAGGATTCAGCATCAACACGGATCATATTTGGTTAGAATGTTAATTGACAATGAAAACAAAGTGTAAGAGGAAAGTCTAGCTATGCTGATGGAGGAAAAAAAAAAATATATATATATATATATATATATATATATATCAAGGTTAGGAAAAAACTGTCAAAATTAATGTTAATAAGTTGGCTAAATAAAAAAAATCAAGGATGGAAAAAATAAAAATAAACTTATCCAACCGTTCGGTGAAACTTTCAAATATGCATTATCCATACCCAATACAAATATTAGTAATTTATAGGAATATATCTTTTAATCAAGTTTATTATGATATGTAAGATAGGTAGGATATGACATTGATTTTCTTTTTTCTCAATGTTTCTATTTTCTAATATGTTAACACTCTCTTCTAAGATTATATATATATATATATATATATATATATATATATAATAGAGTTTTTTTGGGCAAAGCTTGTGATATTATCGAACAAAGGCACATTCCCGCTCCTAGTGCGGAGATGTATCTAGCCTAGGCAGAAATTAGATATGCCCGAGGGATCCTTCATCTGGACTGGCTGATCATTGAGGAAGATTCTATGATGGTGGTTTATTGGATTCTCCAAGCGCTAAGTTTTCCGTCGGCATATACTATCATTCGGGATATCGGTCTTCTATTGCAGGAGTGTGCTTCGATTCTTGTGTGGCATATTTATTTAGAGGCTAATTCTGTAGTGGATTGGGTGGCCTTCTACGTTGCTAATCATTTTTGTTCTATGTTATGGTCTATTTGGCGAGATGTCTCTATCCAGCTTCATAATATTATCCTGTCTGACTTCCCGGATTGTATTCCTATTAGATATGTGAATTGAATACTCCGTATTGCCACCTAAACTGTCATGGCCTATAGCTAAAGACAACCTCGAATCGTGCCCTTGTAGCTCTGGGACCTGCCTACATGTCCGAACCTGCAAAATAGAGAAGACCCAGGCTGGTGATCCTGGTGGGGGCACTCCGACGCTCAAGTCAGTGATGATCCAGGGGAACAGATCCTCCTGGTCGAGCCCCGTAGATGGACTCCATGCTAGGAGGAGAAAGAAATTTACTCGAAGAATATGAATGAGCTGTGAGTGGAGCGGGGGAAGTGGTGACGGAGGAGAGTTTGGATAGGAAGGCTGTGTCCATCGAGACCCTTCCGATGGGTCTCCGGTAGCCTTGAACACTTAGTCTCTCAGTGCTCTCTTGTGTGTCACTCTTCTTGCCGTTAGTTTGCTTACGTTCTTTTTGGGACCTTGGAGAGCTCTTTTTAAGCCAGGGTGGCTACCGGACGCCTACCTTGGGATCCTTCCCTCGCTTGCAGGCGCGTGCAGTGATGTTCCATGCCATGCACGAGGTACCATTCCTCATTTACGATAAGGAACTTACCATGCGCTCTGACATTCTTTCTGGTCGCTCCATTTTGGGAAGCCTGAAGAGCCTTGATCGGGGGACAGCCACCCCCTAGATTTGAATCTTCTAGGTTGACTTCCTCTTCTGGGTGGCACAGACGGTTGGTAGGGAGTGCAGCATCTCGATCAGGAGACCTCTTCCTTTTCGGTGTAAGTGGTAGCTGGGACAATTATTGTGACCTGGCAGGCGCCTCTTCGTGCCACCCAAGGAGAGCGGCAACGTCCCTCAGTTGTTGGTCACTTCATCCAAGGTGGGGCTGGTCCGAAGAGGCAGAGCTCGACTTCGGCCATGGCATCTTGACCTCGAGGGAGCCGCCTGGTGAAGGAGTCCGAAAAGAGGCGGAGCTCGACTTCGGCCATGGCGTCTTGACCTCGAGGGAGCCACCTGGCAAAGGAGTCCAGAGAGAGGCGGAGCTCGACTTCAACCATGGCATCTCGACCTCGAGGGAGCCACTTGGCGAAGGAGTCCGGAGAGAGGCAGAGCTCGACTTCGGCCACGGCGTCTCGACCTCAAGAGAGCCGCCTAGTGAAGGAGTCCGGAGAGAGGCGGAGCTCGACTTTGGCAATGGCATCTCGACCTCGAAGGAGCCACTTGGTGAAGGAGTCCGAAGAGAGATGAAGCTCAACTTCGACCACGGTGTCTCAACCTCGAGGGAGCCACCTGGTGAAGGAGTTCGAAGAAAAATCTGATATGGTAGCTTCCTCCGACGTGGCATCTGACTGGGTCTGACATGGGTTCCATGTCAGCGATCCTGCCACATCATTTGCCCCCCACTCCCAAGTCTTGTTAGTGCACGGTGCTCGAGGCAAAGGGAGTAAACTCAGCCCTGACGTGGAAAGATCAAAATCCTACATCATAATTGCCATGATTGTTGGCGCCTCGCGGGATGGACCTCCGGGCCAATGAAGTGGTGACACGCGAACCCATCCGAGGAGGCATTATTGCTGGCGCAGAATTTGAAGCGGTTGTGGGCAGAACGGAGCGTCGCCTCTGTCGATTGCCGACACATTGAATGAATCCGATGGCAGTGATGGGACGGTTACAGTCCAGTCACTTTGGAAGGAAAGATAGTTTCTCTTTCAAAAAAATTCCATGCCCGCCAGCGAACTAGAAAGTCCCCTTCTTCCCCAGTCGTCTTTTTCCTCCAAAGGCAACCAGGTTCATTTTTTCTCCATCCTTCCTTCTCTGTAGGTTGGGTAGAGTTTCTTCTCAGGGCTAGGATCTTCTTGGACCTCGTCCGTTCCCTTCTTCTAGCTTCTCTGTCCCATCTTCTTTGTCTTCTTCTTCTTGAAATGTCTTGCTGGGGTCGGAACTTTCACCCCTCGACTAATCCTAATGAGGTCGGGCCTTCTCGGTCAAGGACACCTTCTTCTTCTTTCGATGATGAGGAAGAGGTGTGCTTCAAGTTTTCTAGAAGGCCTCGCCCCATGGGAATAGTCATAGGGTCGCCTAGGGTCCATCCCCCACCTCCTCCTCCTGAACCTTCTCCGGAACCTCCATGGTTGACTGGTCCTGACAGTATTGCTTCGGTGATAACCGGTGAGGAGCTTGCGACCATCCGGGACACCTACAGTATCCTGAACTCCGTCCAACTCTCAGTTCCATGACCGAGGGAACGGGTCACCGCCAGTGGCCCGAGCTGGATTACCCTTTATGAGGAGACCCTTGCAGGGGGCCTCCGATTTTCTTTCCACCCTTTCTTCCTTTCTGTCCTCGACAACTATCACTTGGTTTTGGCTCAGCTGGTTCCAAATGTAGTCCGAACCATCTTCTGCTTCATCATCCTGTGTCATTTCCATGGGATAGTTGCCTGTTTCTCCCTCTTCAGGACCTTTTTCACCCTGAAGTGCCACCCGTCCGAGGATGGGTGGTGGTTCATTTTATCTCGCCCGAAGGGCATCAAATTTTAGCTCCCCTCTTCTATCAAGGGATGGAAGAGTAAGTACTTTTTTACTTCGATCGAGGGGGTCGACTAGGTTTGGAGTGACCTAGATCAGACCTCGAACCGGAATGTTAATGTCGAGATGGCTGATTAGGAAGTGTACGACCAGCTCCGCACCGACTGATACCTTCTCTCTAGGTTTTGCTGATAAAGCAGAACCTCCATGAAGTCGGAGTTGGCCCAATGGGTGAGTTCGGCACGACCTTCACTTGTTTTTGTTTTCTCTCTATTTTCTTGACTTCGGAACTGACCTTGTTTTTTCTTTATGCAGGCATGAAGTATTCTATGGAGGACCTCCTCGCCCTCTCCAGGAAGAGGGGTCTGTCGACGGGGATCAGAGAGTCCCCATCGAAGAGGGCCCAAGAAAAGGACAGTGCGAGGGTTGTACCCTCCATGCCAGAAGAGCCGAGTAGGGGGAGAGCAGAACCTACCCCCGAGCAGAGCAGGAGGAGGGTAGAGCCTGCCCCTGAGCAGAGCAGGAGGAGAGTAGAGCCTGCTACTGAGCCACTGAGACAACGTGACTTGCTCTCAGTGTAAGAGATCGAAGTGGTCGACTGGGCCAGGTCCGCCACTGCTGTCGCCGCTATGGTGCCTCCATCTCCCGAGATCATCGAGGTGGAAGCAGAGGGAGAGCAAGAAAGAGTGGAGCTACCATCGACGACGACGTCCGGAGTGGCATCGAGCCCCCACCGCACCTCAGAGGCTTCCTTGACCGGAGGAGGGGGCGATGCCGCGTTTACGGCGAAGAAGAGGGAGAAGGATCCCCACAGATTGCCCTTCAAGTTGTTACCGAATGCCTGGCTGGTCCGAGATCAAGACCTCGTCGAGCGCATGATGGACTTCGCTGTCTAGTCGTGCGATCAATGGGAGAGGATGGGGAAGCTCCTGGGAGATGCCATTTGTGGTACATTTTCTCAGCTCTTCTCAATGAGTATTCCTTTCCTTTCCTCTCCTCTCGCCCCTTCCCTTTCTTCTTTTTCTTTCTTTTTATTTTTGTAGTTAATGTCTTCCTTGGTGCAGCTCAGGGCTGAACTCTTGCTTATCCGGGACTACTATAAATACTGAGCGAAGAGGGACCAGCAGTGAGCAATGGAGCTTGAGTCTCTGAAGGCTGAGGCCAAGCTGAAGTCGGATGTTGCCTGGGAGTCCGATCGAAAAAATAAGGAGCTGAGGGGCGAGGTCACAAGCACCGAGAGGCGCATCAAGGAGCTGGAGGAGTCTTTGGACTGAGAGAGGAGTCGGAACAAAAGCTGGGTTGAGGAGCTCAGGGCCAAGGAGGCCAAAGTAGATTGCTCAGGACCAAGGTAGCCCGAGAGAAGGAACAAGCCCAATCCATTCGAGCCTAGCTGGAGGCGGTGAAGGAGCGGGCTGCTGCCGCCGAGAAGAAAGCTGCGATGGTGGAAGAGAAAGCTGTGGCCATCGAAAAGAAGACCACGACAGCCATCGAACAAGCGGAGGCTGTGGAGAAGGATACCGTCGAGGTGGTAACAAAGTACAATGCCTCGAAGGAGTTCGATGTCGAGTTTCATGAACTGGCCACGGATTCCTTTTTTAAGGGATTTTTGTACTGCCGGTCCAAGGTGGCGGGGCTTGTTCCGGACAAGAACCTTGACAGGCTTACCTTCCCGGCCACCCCATGTGAGATCCCAACACCAAACTTGGCTGAAGCAGAGGAACCAGTAGCTACTGCCGACATAGCTCCGCCTCTGGAGGTCCCCGAAGATGATGCCCCGCCTGCGCACCGACCCGGGAAGGAGTCGGTCGAGTAGCATAGGCGCTCCTGTTTCTTCTTCCTTGTTATCATATATGTCTGGGCTGCCCAGCCTGTCGGGGCCCGAAGATGATGTAAAAACTTCAAATTTTATCAATAAAATTTCTCTTTACCTTCTCCACTTGTGTGTGTCTATATAGATACATATATATATTGCATTACCAACTCTTTGGCAATCTTCCTTCCTTTGCTTCTTAACCGCCCATGTACATGTCTCTGCTGAGGCATCTCGCCTTAAGGCTCTATGTCCCTGGACTCTTTACTACCGAGCTCCGGGTACGTGAGGCAGTTAGAAGGGAAGTCTTTTGACTTGCTGAGTCGTTCCCACCTCACGGGCGAAGTGGTATTAGGCCTCCGAGCATTGCTTCGGGAGAGGTGTATTCGACCTTGGATGGAATCACCTCCAAGTGAGCACAGCGTGAATGAGCCCAGACGCTGTGCTTGGTGGGACCACCGGGTGATTATGAGATGCCGGGCTTCGAAAGTTTCTGGACTTGAGAGTGCCGGGCTTCAGGAGTTTTCGGGCTTCGAAAGTTTTCGGACTTGAGAGTGCTGGGCTTTAGGAATTTCCGGGCTTGAGAATGCCGGGTTTTAGGAGTTTCCGGGCTTAAGATGCCGGGCTTCAGGAGTTTCCGGGCTTGGAGTGCCGGGCTTCAGAAGTTTTCGGTCTTAGAGTGCCAGGCTTCAACAGTTTCCAGGCTTGGAGTGCTGGGCTTCAGGAGTTTTCGGGCTTGAGAGTGCCGGGCTTCAGGAGTTTTCGGGCTTGAGAGTGCCGAGCTTCAGGAGTTTCCGAGCTTAACTTGGCTTGCTAGACTTGGGGTCAGGTAGCGACATTCCTGCAATGCAAAGGTAATTTGCACAAAAAGGATCTTTATCATTAATGGAGGAAGGCCTTACATTATTGATAATTCATTCTCAGATTGTTAGCATTCCAAGTGCACGGGAATCTGGCACCGCCCGCTCTGCTAGGTAGTAGGTTCTATGGGAAAGAGCCTCGACCACCTTGTAGGGGCCCTCCCAGTTCGGGGAGAGCTTGCCGCACTCCTGAGACTGCAATGCTTCAGCTCAGCACAGTACCAGGTCACCAAGGTAGAAGATCTTTGGCCTCACCCGTGTGTTGTAGTACCAAGCTACGCGCTGTCGGTAGGCCACCATCCGGAGTTGAGCCTTGTCTTTGGTTTCCTCGAGGAGGTCCAGGTTGAGAAGAAGGCGGGTCGAATTTTCTGCCTCATCATACTGCTCCACCTGCAGTGTGGGTACGCTGAGTTCGACAGGGATGATGGCTTTCGCACCAAAGACGAGGCTGAAAGGCATCTCATCCATGGCCGTCCTGGGCGTTGTGTGGTAGGTCCAAAGAATGCTAGGGAGTTCTTCCACCCACCTGCCCTTGACCTGGTCCAGCCTAGTCCAGAGTCGTTGGAGGATTGTTCGGTTGGTCACCTCAGCCTCCCCGTTGGTTTGGGGGTGAGCCACTGAGGTGAAGCAATGTTGGATGCCGAGGTCGGTGCAGAAATCTTCGAACTCTCGGTTGTCAAACTGCTACCTGTTGTCATTGATGATGCTGTGGGGGAGTTCAAAATGGTAGATGATTGACTTCTAGAAGAACTGGCAGACCTTGGCCTCGGTAATCCGTGCTAGCAACTCCGTCTCTATCCATTTGGTGAAATAGTCGATAGCCACTATCAGGAACTTCGCTACCTAGAAGCAGGAGGGAATGGACCGAGGATGTCCATTCCCCACTAGGTGAATATCTAAGGTATGGAGAGTTAGGTGAGTGGCGTCGCTAGTTGACGTTGTATGTGAGCATAGTGCTGGTAGCGGTCGCACTTTCTCACGAAGTCGGCGGCGTCCTCCCTCATAGTTTTCTAGTAGTATCCCTTATGGAGGGTTTTGTACGCCAACGTCCTCCCTCCGACATGATTTCCGCAAAGGCCCTCGTGTATTTTTTGGAGCACAAAGGTTGCCTCTACGTGCCTTAGGCACTTCAGGAGCGGATAGGAGTAGGACATGAGGAAGAGCTGTCCGTCCATCAGGGCAAATCGCACGGCCTTCTTCTTGACGAGGCCGACCTCCGTCCGATCTTCTGGTAGGGTGCCATCGGTGATGTATTTGATGTACCGGTCCATCCAGCTGGGCTTCGGGGATACCTACTGGACTTCTCCGGGAGCTTCATAGCTAGGATTTTTCAGGTACTTTATGTGGGCACACCCCAAAGATGAGTTCGGCAAGGTCGCGAGTCTTGACAGAGCGTCGGCGCGAGCATTCTCCCCACGAGGGATATGGGAGATGCTAAAGCACCAAAAACCCATCGTGCTCGAACGAACCCGCTCCAGGTACTTCGTCATCAGGGGATCTCGGGTCTCATACTCCCTCGAGACCTGTCCTGCCACTAGCTGGGAGTCAGTGAAGACCTTCAGGTTTGGTACATCCAACTCATGGGAGACTCTAAGTCCTGCGATGAGTGCCTCATACTCTACCTGATTATTGGTTGCTATGAACTGGAAGCGAAGTGCACATTCAGCCACGACCCCATCCCCGTTGGTGAGGATGAGCCCTACTTCGCTCCCTTCTGAGTTGGATGCGCTATCCACATGGAGGACCTATGTCTCCTCTTCAATAATGGGCTCCAATCGGGGTATCGAAGTTGAGGTGGTCTCTTCGGGCTCATCGCTCATGCCAGCGCACTCAAACAGGAAGTCGGCCAGCACTTAGGCCTTCTGAGATGGCCTCGATCGGTATGAGATGTCGAACTCGCTCAGCATTATAGACCATTTAGCCAAGCACCCGGATGTTTCAGGGCGGCTGAGTATGGCCCTTAGTGACTGGTCCGTCATGACTGCAATAGGATGCGCTTGAAAGTATGGCCTGAGGTGCTGGGCAGACATTATTAGAGTAAAAAGTAACTTTTCTAAGCGGGTGTACCTGATCTCTGCATCCTGGAGGATTTTGCTTGCATAGTACACCAGCTTCTGGGATCTGTCCTCATCTATATGGACAAGGACCGAGCTGATGGCCCCCGGGGTGACCGCCAGATACAGTAGGAGCTCCTCTCCTTCCTCCGGCTTGAAGAGCAGCGGCGGAGATGCCAGGAACTTCTTCAACTCCTCGAATTCTGCTTTGCGTTCTTCGATCCAGACGAAGTCATGCACTTTGCGTAGTGCCTTGAAGAAGGGTAAGTAGTGGTCAGCCGACCTTGAGATGAACCTGCTCAGGATGGCAACCCGGTTGGTCAGGTGCTGGACCTGCTTCTTCGAGGTGGGATGCTCCATGTCGACGATTGCTTGGACCTTCTCCGGGTTCGCTTCGATGCCCCTTTGGGTGACTATGAAACCAAGGGACTTCCCTGTCACTATGTCGAAGGCGCACTTCGCCGGGTTTAGCTTCATCTTGTATACTCGGAGGTTATGGAAGGCCTCTGCTAGGTCTGCGACATGATTCGACTTCGGCTTGCTCATAACAAGCATGTCGTCCACATATATTTGCATGTTCCGACTAATCGATCCTTGAAGACTCGATTGACTAGCCGCTAGTACGTGGTGCCAACATTCTTCAGACCAAAAGGCATCATCCGGTAGCATTACGTCCCTCGGTTGGTGATGAAGGCAGTATGCTCCTCGTCCTCCGAATGCATCCGGATCTGATTGTAACTAGAGAATGCATCCATGAAGGAGAGCAAGCGGTGCCCCGAGGTGGTGTCTACTAGTTGGTCGATCTTTGGTAGAGGGAAGCTGTCCTTCAGATAGGCTTGATTGAGGTTGATGTAGTCCATGCAGATCCTCTACTCCCCATTGCTCTTTTTGACCATGACTACATTCGCCAACCAGTTGAGATACTGTACCTCACGGACAAAGCCGGCTGCGAGAAGTTTATCCACCTCCTCATTGATTGTCCATTACCTCTTAGGGGCGAAGCTTCTCTTTTTCTGCCGGACAGGACGGTACTTCGGGTTGATGCTCAACTTGTGTGTGATAATATCAGGGAGAATCCTGGGCATATCGGCTGCTGTCCAAGCGAACATGTCTGCGTTCGCTCAAAGAAATTCCAATAGGTGGGCCCACTCTTCCTCTTGCAACTGGGCCCCAATTTGCACCGTCTTTGCCGGGTCGGCTTTGAGCGGATACGATAGCAGGCGCTCGACTGAGCCACCTCTGGGGTCTTCCGCCCTTTGGTCGAGGTCATCGGCACTGGGGTCTTCCTCAAAAGTTCTGGCCCCAGGAACGGCTTGGAAACAGTGTTGGATCAGCTGAGGTGTCCCCTCATTTTCCCAACATCTTAAGGAGTAGGAAACTGCACTAGTAGCCTTTTGGTGGAGATGACCGTGTTGAGCAGATTGAGCTCGGGACGGCCAAGGATCACGTTGTAGGCCGAAGGAAGCCTAACAACCGTGAAGGTCATCATGACGGTGCTCTACCGAGGTGGCATCCCGCAGTAACAAGGAGAGTGATTTTTCCTTCGACTCCCACAGAATCCCCTGTGAAACCGACAAGGAAAGTGTGCACAGGCTTAAGTTGAGCAGATGACATATTCATCCTGGAAAGAGTATCGTAAAAAATGATATCAGTCGAACTTCTACTATTAACCATAATCTACTTTACAGGATGCTTGGCGATCATCATCTCGATGATCATGGCATCATTATTTACATTTTTAATCCCAGATTCCTTTTCCCTTATAAACAGGAGTACATTTTCAGAACTTTCTCCTTCTCGGGCCCTCTCGGAGGCGTGCTCGATTCCCCAAGATATCATCCCCATAGGCTTCTCGGTGGGCCGGTTGTCGACTTTGGAGACCGAAGGAAAAGTGGCGAGCGCCTGAGGTTCGGTCGAGGTCTTGCCCCCCACGAACCTTTCGAGGTAGCCCCTCATGGGGTCTTCAATCTCTCTCTTGAGGTGACGGCACTCCTCGGTGTCGTGGCCATGGTCACGATAGAATTGGCAGTATTTCATCTTGTCACAATCATTAGATGGCCTCAGAGGGGGTGGGTGATGCAGATAGCGCTCGCCCTTAATCTCCATGAGGATCTTCATCTTCGGAGCAAGGAGAAATGTGTATCTTTCTTCTAGGATGGGGCCGCTCTTCGGCTTCGACCCCTAGCAAAAATTTGGTGTGGGCGGTCCGGGCTTCCGTGCCTCGGATGTCTCCCCAGGAGCTAGCTTCTTAAGAGGCTTCCTGTCCAGCTCCCTCCTCGTACGATCTCGCCTCGGCATGGATGTACTTTTGAACACGGAGGAGGAGTTCAGAGTATGTCTTCAATGGCTTCTTGTCCGGTGAGTAGGTCAGGCGGGACGTCTCGAGCCCTCTCTTCAGTGCCAGCATGGCAATTGGCTTATCCAAGTTGTAGATCTCCAGTGCGGCAACCTTGAAGCGAGCCACGTAGTCCTGTAGGAGCTCGTGGTTTTGTTGCCTGATGGAGAAGAGGCTGTCCGCCTCGCGTGGTATTTTTTGATAGGCATCAAAATGGGTCACGAACTTTCGCTCTAGCTGAGCAAAAAAGCTGATGCTTTTGGGCTCGAGATGGGTAAACCAGACTCGAGCCACCTTCCAGAGGGTGGCTGGAAAGGCGACGCAGAGGAGAGCATCGGTCGTCCCTTGGACTCTCATGAGGATCTTGTAGCTCTCCAGGTAGTCCAGGGGGTCGGTGGTCCTGTTGTAGGGATCCACCTGCGGCATATGGAACCGACCCGAAATCAGTTCCTCTTGGATCTCTCGGAAGAAAGGAGGATGGGCGTCATAGCTCGCAGGCTCGATGGGGGAGCCCTGCAAATTTGCAAACTGGTAGGATAGCTCCGCCAGCTTGCGCTCCTATTTTTCTAGGCACCTTTCTGCCATGCACCTAATGGCCTCGTCGGTTGATCCCTCCATCGAGGCCGATGGAAGAGGAGTGGATTGCATTTGAGGGGGGTCGCGATGGGGGGCCTTGCCTCTGCAACCTCGGCGGTGCTTAATAGCTTGCCTCTGCAACCTCGGCGGTGCTTAATAGCAGCCTGCTCAAAGATCGAAGACTAGCTCTCCCAGTCGGCAGACCCAGTCCATTATCTCTTCGTCGAAATCCTGTGGCTTCCCTGGTGGTCTGTTGTGGCCTGCGACTGCGAAGGCCTTCCTTGGAAGGATCGCAGGCTATCATGGGGCATGACAGCTTGGACCGCGGGAGTCCCTGGCTGTTGGTGGGTGGCCAAGGACCGATGCTGATGCTGCAACTAGCACACCGTCATAATTAGAATCTGTATTTGCTGGGCGAGCGTGGCTAGCTGGACTTCCGCAGGAGGCGGTTGCGGTGGAGCAGGGAGCTCCCTCTCTGGACTATGCGGGTCCCCACGAGAAGGGGGATCTCCCACATGGCTGGTGGAGACCTTCCTCGCACGGGTCATTACCATGCCTCCGGTGATTTTCTTGCAAGGGGATTAGCTTGGATCAAAGTGTGTCATGCACCCCTTCCTGGCGTGCCAATCTGTTACCGCCTAAACCGTCGTGGCCTGTAGCTAAAGATGATTTCGGATCGCATCCTTGTCACTCTAGGACCTTCCTGCATGTCTGGACCTACAAAATAGAGGAGACCCGGGCCGATGATCCTGGTGGGGGCACTCTGATGCTCAAGTCAGTGACGATCCAGGAGAACAGATCCTCCTGGTTGAGCCCCATAGATGGACTCCATGCTAGGAGGAGAAAGGAATTTACTGGGAGAATATGAATGAGTTGTGAGTGGAGCGGGGGAAGTGGTGATGGAGGAGAGTTTGGACAGGAAGGTTGTGTCCGTCGAGACCCTTCCGGTGGGTCTCTGGTAGCCTTGAACACTTAGTCTCTTAGTGCTCTTCTGTGTATCACTCTTCTTGCCCGTTAGTTTGCTTACCTTCTTTTTAGAACCTTGGAGAGCTCATTTTAAGCCAGGGTGGCTGCCGGACGCCTACCTTGGGATCCTCTCCTCGCTTGCAGATGCATGCGATGATGTTCTGTGCCGTGCGCGAGGCACCTTTTCTCATTTGTGATAAGGAACTTACCGTGCGCTCTGACATTCTTTCTGGTCGCTCCATTTCGGGAAGCCTAGCAGAGTCTCGATCAGGGGGCAGTCGTCCCCTAGATTTGAATATTCTAGGTTGACTTCCTCTTTTGAGTGGCACAGACAGTTGGTAGGGAGTGCAGCTCCTCGATCGGGGGACTCTTTCCTTTTCGATGTAAGTGGTAATTGGGACAATTATTGCGGCCTGGCAGGCGCCTCTTTATGGTCCTTTGGTGGCGGTACTTGGGTGGCTTACCGCTACCCAAGGAGAGCAGCGACGTCCCTCGGTTGCTAGTCCCTTCGTCCGAGGTGGAGCTGATCCGGAGAGGCAGAGCTCGACTTCGGTCATGGCATCTCGACCTCGAAGGAGCCACCTGATGAAGGAGTCTGGAGAGAGGCGGAGCTCGACTTCGGCCATGGCGTCTCGACCTCGAGGGAGCCGCTTGGCGAAGGAATCCGGAGAGAGGCGGAGCTCGACTTCGGCCATGGCGTCTTAACCTCGAGGGAGCCACCTGGCGAAGGAGTCCGAAAAGAGGCGGAGCTCGACTTTGGCCATGGTGTCTCGACCTCGAGAGAGTCGCCTAGCGAAGAAGTCCGAAAAAAAATTTGACGTGGCAGCTTTCTCTGACGTAACATTTGACTGGGTCTGACATGGGTACCATATCAGCGATCCTACCACATCACTCCGCATTATTAAAAAAAAAAAAAACCAAAGGCACACTAATTTATTAAATTGAGGTCATGCAAGCATCCATTAGTAATTATTTTTTCCCTTTTAACTTTCTTCTATATGAAGTAGCCTAAAAAATATGTGCCACGAAAAATACTTGAAAACTGAAGTAAAGTTTTCTTTTTAACATTTGGCTAAGGAGATGCCTCTTCTCATGAAAAGCCGCTTGAAATCGTATAAATCAGTTATCCTGTGAACCACAAGAATAAAGTAAACAATTTTGCCTCAAATTATCATCGAAGGCACTAAAAACAGGGTTGATTCCCTTCCGGGGTAGTTGTTGGGGAAACGTTGTAGCACTTTTTGTTAATTGGGTTCCTTGCAGGACCATTCTATAATTTGCCAAACATTTCACACTCTTCTTTTCTTTTTTCTTTTTTCTCTTTTTTTTTAGGTGCCAATTAATAAAATGGGAACAAAGAAGAAGACCATGAAAATAGATCCTAAAAAAATTCTAAATTTAATCGAATTACTTGCAAGGATAATGTCTCGAATCTGTAACCGATTAGTAGTGAGGTAAGGCTTTACCAACCAGACTACTGTCTTAGTGATTTTCTACACTCATTTAAGTTTGGCAAGCCTTGCATGGACTGATTAAAGTTCAAGGAGCTTCTACTTTTTGGTAATAGTGTAATATTGGGCTTGGACTGAAGTCGGCAGGCTCAGCCAACTTCAACCCAAACTAATAAAAAAAAAAAACAAACGAGACGAGGTCGAGCGAGGAAGGAGACCGAAACAGGGGAGGAGCTTTCTCCCTCATCCGGCCGGAGTTTCCACCGAGGATCTTGGTGGGAGAGTCGTGAGAGGTGTGGGAGGTGGTCAGCGACGGGTCCGTGTAGGTTTGGGATTCGTTTGGTCGGTGGTAGAGTTTCAATCGGCGAGGGAACTCTCGTTGATTTTCCTTTAAAAACTCCACACTGTCGCCTCATCAAGCCCTACACGCATTTTTCCCTCTCCGACGAGCGACCGGGAGCTCTCCAACGCCGGCCGGTAAGTCCTTTCCATTTATTTTCAATTTTTGGGAGGATTTTTGGATGGTTTTTCTTGGGTTTCCGTTTTGGTTTGGAGTTGGGGCCATGGATTTCCGGGAGGCTATGCCGCCGTCCGTCTCCGTCCATTGAGGTTTTCCGGTGACCTCCTCCCATTGGCCACCGCTGGTGACCATGGAAGGCCGGCTCGGTTGAGTCGGGGAAAAGCAACAGGGGGGCTTCGGGAGAAAGAAGGAAAGAAAGAAGAAAAGAAAGAAGAAAGGAAAAAAAAAAAGAAGAAAGGTTTCTGTACGGTCCAGGAAAAAAAAATAAAATGGAGAGAGAAAGAGAGGAGAGAGGAAGAAGAGAGAGAAAGTCAAATGATTTTCTCGAGATTCGTGAAAAATTAAGAATTTAGTTTTTAATTAAAATTCTTTATTATTGTAGGGAGTCAGTCTTCTGAGCAGGAAGGCGTCGCGCAGATTTCGGGTACGGATTAGTTCAGGCATGGATAGTTGGTTTTTGAGAGGTAAGGACTTCTAGACTTGATCATCCATAATATAAATATATTTTACATGACCTGATTTGATCCGAGCATATATTTAAATATTTTTTCATGCATGGTTGTTTCCGGATAGCATGATTTGATTTTTCGAGATACAGAATGAGTTTGTTGTTAGTGTTGTTTGTGTTCTATTTAATATACCATGTTTATCAAGAAATTTTTGAATGGATTTGATCGTGATATCGATCATTGAAAGGTGACATGTTCTGACCATATGAGATGAAATAATAATGTGTTAAGTGAACCGGTGTTTGGACTAGCCATGCCACGGTGGTACCGTGGTTTCTTAGTATGCCAGTCACAAGCTGGAGTGTGACAACAGTGTGCCAGTCACAGGCTAGAGTGTGACAATTTGTGTGCCCATCACAGGCTGGAGTGTGACAATAGTGTGCCAGTCACAGGCCGGAGTGTGACCGTGGCTAGTCCAGAACCCTAAAGATAATGGTTAAATAATAGAAATTCTAAAAGAAAAATGTAAAGTTTTCAAAATTTTTGTCATACATGAAACTTGAATTGTTTGACTGCGACACATGATATACTGGTGTTTTGCTATTTTCATATATATATTATTATTGGTGATCACATGGAAACCTTACTGGGCTGTATAGCTCACTCCCTACTATTTATTTTTTTTCAGAGACTCGAGATATATAGCGAGGATTTGGGCTGGGCGTGAGACAGAGCTTCATAAATGTTGAGCTAGTTAGTTAGTTTTAGTTTCGATTACTGATGTTTGTGAATCAGTAGACCAATTAATGATATTAACTTAATAAATGGATTGTTCAATTATTACTTGATTGTTTATATAATATTAGTTTTAATTTGATATGTTTGACTCTTGTGTAACTAGGCCTTGCATGATCTCTAGGATAAAACCTAGGGTTTGTGCGGCCGGTCGCGTAGCTGATTCCGGTGCTGGATTTGGAGCGTGACAGAGTGGTATCAGAGCAAACTAGGTTCTAGGATCTTAAGGTATAAGCTCATTGAGAGAGAGTGTGGGTTGATTCATAGGTGGAGTAGATAATGTGTCATGTTTTTTTGATCATCTGAGTATTAGTTGTATACTAATAATGACTGGTGTAGGATTTTCATGGCGCGTGGAAGTGGGCGTGGACGTGCTAGGAGGCCCACAAGATTTGCGGATGGATCAAATGCTTGGGATCCTATAGAGCAGCATGAGAATACTATGATTTTATCTGGTGATGAGGAACATCCACAAGAACCAACGCCCAATCCCATGGACAACACCGGTGATGAGGAGCATCTACGGGAACCGGTGCTCAATCTTTTAGACAACACCCCGGAGACTGGGACTGCAGAAACAGGAACACCGGGAGGATCTAGAGTTCAGCCTGGGGACCAGGTGGGTCTTCCTCAGCTATTGCAATATTTAATGCAATAACAAGCTACTGCAAGAGCTGATACACTGAGATTAATGGAAGCATAACAGCAACAGCAACAATTCATGCAGCAGCTATTATTACAGCAGCAACAACCAGAAGTTAGAATTCCACAAGAACGACCAATCACTTTAATAGATTTCAAGAAGTATGCACTACCGGTATTCAAGGGAACATCTGATCCCATGGAGGTAGAGGGTTGGCTGAAAGTCGTTGAGAAAGTTTTCCAAGCCTTGCGGTGTCCGGAAGGGGAAAAGGTTACATTTGCTACTTTTTTATTGCAAGATGAGGCAGCTGCTTGGTGGGAGTTGGAGCTTGGGAAGCAAGGACCAAATGATGTACCTTTTATTTGGACAGATTTCAGAAAAGTTTTCTATGAGATGTACTTTTCTCAAAGTGTTCGAGTATAAAAATTTCGAGAATTTGATCGCTTGAAACAAGGTAACTTAACTGTTTTTCAGTATGCTGCAAAGTTTGAAGAATTGTCGAGATATGCTCCATCACTCTTAGCAGATGAAGGGATCCGGGCTAGGAAATTCGAAAATGGACTTAGAGATCGGATTCAACATCAGGTGACTGCCTTTGAGCTGCCAACTTATAAAGAGGTCATTAACAAGGCATTGATTATAAAAAGGGGATTGGATGTGGCTCAAGCTGAAAGAGAAAAAGCATTGAAGAAGAGATCCGAAATAAGAGGGTATCAAGGCCAATCCTATAAAGGTACCAATGCAAAAACAAGGAAGCTTGACAATGCTACTTCAGATAACAAGACTCAACTAAAGAGTGACGTCAAGTGCTTTAAGTATGGTGGTTCTCACTATAAGCAGGATTGTATGTGGCCAGATGAGTGGAAGTGCCACAACTATGGCAAACCGGGTCATAAGACAGTTGTGTGTCCCTATGGTCAAGGGTCATAGCACCAAGTACCTCGTGGAAGACAGCAACTTGAAGGACAGTAGAAATCAGTAACTCAGGGATGGGTTTATGCACTCACTTAGCAGGATGCTATTACGTCAAATTCAGTAGTGACAGATATGATCAGATTATTTTCTAGCAATGTTTATGTTCTATTTGATACTGGTGCCATCCACTCTTTCGTATCTGTTAGATTGGTTAGAGAAAGTAATGAGTTAACCCCGATACCTTTAGAATTTGAACTCTGTATTTCCACTCCTAGTGAGGATGTTTTTGTGGTTAATCAAATCTGCAAGGAGTGTAGATTGAATATCGAAGGTAAGGAGATGGAAGCTGATTTGATAGTCATGGATATGAAAGATTTCGATGTGATCCTTGAAATGGATTGGCTAGCAGCATACCATGCTTCCATCAACTATTTTGAGAAGATAGTAAAATTTCAGATTCCTGATCAGTCAGAGTTTTATTTTGAGGATAACAAGTTAACCTTTATGAGGAGGGTAATTTCGGCTTTTATTGTCAAGCGACCCCTCAGAAAAAGTTGTGAAGGATTTCTGGCAGTGGTGATAGATACTCGACAGCAGGAGCTTAAGTTGGAAGACATACCCATTGTGAAAGAATTTTCGGAGGTCTTTCCGATGATCTACCAGGATTACCGCCTGATAGAGAGATTGAGTTCTCTATTGATCTTATACCAGGTACAGGTGCCATCTCCAAAGCTCTCTATAGAATGGCTCCAGCAGAATTAGAAGAACTTAAGGAGCAATTGCAAGAACTGTTGGATAAAGGATTTATCAGACCTAGCATGTCTCCCTGGGGTGCCCCGGTCCTATTCGTAAAGAAGAAGGATGGAAGTTTTTGGCTCTGCATTGACTATCGGGAGTTGAACAAAGTGACCATAAGGAACAAGTATCCCTTACCAAGGATTGATGATCTATTTGATCAACTACAGGGAGCACAAGTATTCTCAAAGATTGATCTTCGTTCTGGTTACATCAATTGAAGATAAAGGCAGAGGATGTGCCAAAGACAGCTTTTAGAACCAGATATGGACACTATGAATTTTTGGTTCTACCTTTTGGTCTGACAAATGTACCTACAGTTTTCATGGATCTCATGAACCGAGTGTTTAAACCATATATGGATCAATTTGTAGTAGTATTTATTAATGACATTCTGATTTATTCAAGGAGTCTACAGGAACTTGAGGAACGCTTAAAAATAGTATTACAAATACTCAAGGAGGAGAAGTTGTATGCCAAGCTAAAATGGTGTGACTTTTGGTTGGACAGAATTTCTTTCCTTGGCCATGTTATTTCTAAGGATGGTATTTCTGTGGATCCAAAGAAAGTGAAAGCAGTGGTAGAGTGGGAGAGACCTACTAACGTGTATGAAGTTCGTAGTTTCCTGGGAATGGCAGGATATTATCGAAGGTTTGTTGAAGGATTTTCTCTTATTGCTATACCTTTAACTCGCCTGACCCAGAAACGAACAAAATTTGAATAGACAGATGAATGTGAGCAGAGTTTTCAAGAATTGAAGAAACGGTTAGTCACTGCCCCAGAGTTGACTGTTCCTGCAGAGATAGGGGATTTCAGCATATACAGTGATGCATCTCGAAAGGGTCTCGGTTGTGTCTTAATGCAAAATAAAAAAGTGATAGCCTATGCTTCTAGATAGCTAAAGTCATATGAGTCCAATTATCATACTCATGACCTGGAGTTAGCAGCTATAGTTTTTGCCTTAAAAATATGGAGGCATTACCTGTATGGTAGTCGTTGTAAAATCTTTACAGATCATAAAAGTTTAAAATATATATTCACTCAGAAGGAGTTGAACTTGAGACAGAGAAGATGGTTGGAACTATTAAAGGATTATGATCTGACTATCAACTACCATCCAGGCAAGGCAAATATTGTAGCAGATGCCCTGAGTAGGAAGTCTCTAAGTAAGTTAGCAGCTTTAATTACTAATCAAAAGCACATCATAATGGATCTGGAGAGGTCTGAGATTGAGGTACAAAATCATAATTCTGGAATTCAATTAGCAAGTATTATGGTACAACCTATCCTGATTGACAAAATTAAATCAACTCAGAAGGAAGATTTAGAGCTTCAGAGAATTAGAGAGACAGTTAAGTTTGGTACTCAGTCTGAATTTACTATATATGAAGATGATACCCTGAGATTTGGTAACAGGTTATGTGTTCCCAAACTTCCAGAATTAAAGAATGAGATTATGGAAGAGGCGCATGGTTTAGCATATACGATACATCTAGGTAGTACAAAAATGTATCGAGATCTACGTGAAAACTTTTGGTGGACTGGTATGAAGAAAGATATAGCTCAGTATGTGGCTCAATGCTTGGTATGTCAACAGGTGAAAGCCGAGCATCAAAGACCTGCTGAACCATTGCAGTCTCTTATGATTCCTCAGTGAAAATGGGAGTACATTATAATGGACTTTGTGACAGGTTTGTCCAAAACTCCTAAGGGAAATAATGTGGTATGGGTGATTATGGACCGGCTGATGAAATTAGCTCACTTTTTATCCTTTCGTGTCGGACTCTCTCCGAAAAAATTAGCAAACTTGTACATGGAACAAATTGTGAGACTACATGGGATTCCAGTTTCTATAGTATCGGATCGAGACAGTAGGTTTGTTTCACAATTTTGGAAGAGTCTTCACAAAGCATTGGGGACCAAATTAAGTTTTAGTACAGCATTTCATCCCCAAACCGATGGACTGTTAGAGCGAACCATCTAAATTTTGGAAGACATGTTGAGAGCTTGTGTTATGGACTTGGATGGTGCTTGGGACTGTCATCTATCGTTAATAGAGTTTGCCTACAACAACAGTTATCAAGCCATCATTCAGATGACGCTTTTTGAGGCTTTATATGGTAGGAAGTGTAGATCTCCTATCTGTTGGGATAATGTAGGAGAAAGAAAATTGTTGGGTCCAGAAATAGTACAACAAACAGTGAAAAAGGTACAAATAATCAGGGAACGATTGCGTACTGCTCAGAGCCGACAGAAAAGTTATGCTGATAAGAGACGAAGAGAGATGGAATTCAATATTGGTGATCATGTCTTTTTGAAAGTGTCTCCCACAAAAGGTGTGATGCGATTTGGTGTACGAGGCAAGTTGAGCCCGAGATTTGTGGAACCATTTGAAATTTTAGATAAGGTTGGTGAGGTGGCCTACCGATTAGTGCTACCACCAGTCTTATCTGGAGTGCACAACGTATTTCATGTGTCTATGTTATGGAAGTACATTCCCGATCCCAATCATGCAATAGATTACGTACCCTTGCAACTTCAGGATGATTTGACCTATGAAGAGGTGCTTTTACGAATCGTCGACAGCAAGGATCAAGAATTGAGACACCGAATCATACCATATGTGAAGGTGCAATGGAGCAATCACAGTGAAAGAGAAGGTACATGGAAACTTGAAGCAGAGATGCGAGCAAAATATCCACAGCTTTTCGAAATATCAGGTACGTAAATTTCGAGGACGAAATTTTTATAACGGGGGGAGAATGTAATATTGGGCTTGGGCTGAAGTCGGCAGGCTCAGCCGACTTCAACCCAAACTGATAAAAAAAAATGAATGAGATGAGGTCGAGCGGGGAAGGAGACCGAAACAGGGGAGGAGCTTTCTCCCTCATCCGGCCGGAGTTTCTGCCGGGAGTCTCGGTGCGAGAGTCGTGAGAGGTGTGGAAGGTGGTCAGCAATGGGTCCGTATAGGTTTGGAATTCGTTTGGTCGGTGGTAGAGTTTCAATCGGCGAGGGAACTCTCGTTGATTTTCCTTTAAAAACTCCACACCGTCGCCTCATCGAGCCCTACACGCATTTTTCCCTCTTCGACGAGCGACTGGGAGCTCTCCAACACCGGCCGGTAAGTCCTTTTCATTTATTTTCAATTTTTGGAAGGGTTTTTGGATGGTTTTTTTTGGGTTTCCATTTCGGTTTGGAGTTGGGGCCGTGGATTTCCGAGAGGCAAGATTTGTAACTTAAAAAGCATGAAGAGAGAAAAACAAGACAAATTAGAAATAAAATTATAGAGTACGTGGAATTAGCCGGTCTGTTTGTGTTTAATCAATCAACAAGGACGGAATGACACTATTAGAATCCTACTTGCCTTTTGATTTCCTTTTTTCATCCTCTAAATGACCAAGCATACATAAACCAATTAATGAAATAAGGTTTAGGATGAGAATGTTACTATTTTAGGACTTATTTGGTTGGCGGAAAGAAGAGTAGGGAAAGAAAAACATATGTAGGAAATGAAAATGTTCAATTCTCACCGGATGAAAAATAAGTTTTTTTTTTTCAAACATACTTTTAATTTTTTAGATAAAAAGTATTTTTTTCTTTGTTAATAGTATGATAAATATTTTACATAACTTCTCCGAAAAAGCTTGTACTCAATCAAATATAAATTATTTTATAATATATATTTTTTTATGATCAATTAAATATATAAAAATTATTTTTCAAGGCATCGTATACTTAGATATCAGCTTTCTGAAAAAAAATATTCCAGCAAGAAAAAATAATTTCCCATGAATCAAACGAGTTGCTGGGTTTTGCTATACACAAAACTAATTCTATATCATCTGAGTTGATTAAATCGCTGTCCCCAATCATCCGCGCGGTCGATTCACAGGGCCCTTTTGACGCTGTTGGCGCGATGCCAACTACGTATCACCTAATTTTAACCATTCCAAGTTTCTTATTTTTTTTATTAGGGAATTTTAACTAGCGGTCAGTTATTGGTCCAGTAATAGCACCTTCGTACAAACTTGTGAAACGAAAACCTAAAACACCTCTGTCGACATGAAGGAGGAAAAAAAAAAAAAATCCAAGGAAGAAAGAGAAGAAACCTTTATACGATATAAAAAGTTATCACAATGGCTGCATTACTACCATGGCAAAAGTTACATAAGAAGCAAGTATCGAGAAGATACTACTATGGATAAACTGAATCACTGGTTGGCTCTGTTCCATTGGTGGGTTGTGTTTCATTAACTGGCTTCAACCCAAGCTTTCTAATGATCTCATTTGCGATCAACTCATTAGCTCTGTCTGTTGGATGATACTCATCCCAAAACACATACTTGCTTCTATCTTTGCATAGAGTTGATAAAGGAGTGCATGTGAGAGTTGGTCGAATCCGTCCCAAGGAGCAACATGGTCCAACCGAGTTGTTAAAACCTGCCATCATCCAAACAGACCGATCACTGAAACCAAGAGGAAGAAGAAGAAGAAGAAAGCAGAAGCCAAACAACATATATATATATATATCTGTGTCGAAAAAAAGCCTATAATTAAGTTTTGGACTCACCATACATCGAAGGCCGGTCGATAAGGTCCTGGAAAAAATCATATGCATCTCCAAATCTGAAGGTCGAATTAGGAAGGCTGCTTGATAAGTTCTCTATTAGCTGGGTTGCTTGTTTGTTGAAGGCCATGGCAAGTTTGTTCGTCGACTGCTGACAGCCCCCTGAGGAAGTCATGAAGCGCTGCAATGGAATGCAACCCATAGGTCCCAGACCGAAGAACATCAACTGCCGAGCCCCCAAGCTATGCAATAGCTATATATTGAGACCCAAAAGGGTGAAGGATGAAAAAGAAGTTGCAGATTAGCTACTTGGTTTCAAAGAATTAGAAAGACCCAGTCAAAAATGTGGTCTAAGAAGTTCTGTAATCTTACTTTAAGCTGTGCATCAAGTGTACTCATGAGGTAGGTAAGGAAGGTATCTCCATTGTAGGTCCATGAGTCACTGTACAAAGGGAGGAGGTAGTCGTTGATGAAGTCATTGCTTCCCATGGCGACCACATAACGAGCTTCTCTGAAGAATTCGTCCGCAGTCTCGTTACCAATCTTCATCCTTATCAACTCCTGGGTTCCTTGGAACAGTTCAATTTGCTTGTAGAGGGAAAACCTCTGTATCTGGATCGCATAAGATCCCATAGAACAATTGGTATTTCCTTAATGGAGATGAAAATTAAGCTAAGCGATTCCCAAGTTGGATGGGTGTAAGTAGTCAACTTACAAACAATGAAGAGGTTTCATTCAGAATTCCACCACCACCAGATGCATAATTCACTCCGTTCTGAAGTATCATATCCTCATCTAGGGAGGGGTCTAGAAATGCTGGTGGCCTTGGGAGGCCCATCTTGTCTCCTGGAAACTAGATATCATTAGTTGGTTTGATGAGAAACAAATTTTGTTATTGATTGCATGCATGAAGGGATAAAAGACTTGCCCACTATGTCAGCAACGGTGCGACCATTGCAGAATCTCCCGTTGGGCAATCCACTCCCAAGGTCGATCCCATACCACGGGAGTGCTGCCCGAGCCAAGCTCTTGGTTAGATAATTGTTGTTCCCGGCATCAGACAAGGAGTCTCCAAAGATGAACTGCACAACTTTGCAGGAGCATCTCTTGTTTGCAAGACCAAAGACTAATAACCAAGCCATGGCCATGGCTATTTTCAGATTCTTTTGCTCCATTGCAATGGCTTCTACAAGAGCCAAATTCTGGTTAAAAGGCAAGTTTGATAGGCTTTGGAAGAGACTGGTTCAATTTAAAGGCATGCAAGAGAACTACCGGAGTATGCTATTAGTATTATGGGAACCTGGGCAGTTGAGACTCTTGGTAGTTTTGAGAGGTGGGATGCAGGAAAAATTTGAGAGATTGTTTGTACTTTGATGGGATGAGATTTTATGTGAAGACCATTGCGAGATGATGACAGGTCGAGTTCGGAAAAGTTGGATGCACCAACCACCGGACCTACTTCAACCTACAACCAGCTCCAAACATGAGAAATTCCAAAGTCTTGGTTTAACGGCTGGTGAGGAGTTGGCCTAATGGATTTCCTTGATGACCTGCATGTTCTCTCCATGGCTGTTCTAATATTATAAACGATTTAATTTTGTGTGTTTGACCTATAAGCTTGAATCATCACATATATTTAATACAAAGCAAGAAAATATGCAGAGAATCCTAATCATGTAAACATTTACATTTCTATGAAAGAGATAGGAAGACCCATCCCTATATATCTTCATGTTAGCATATTTGAAGATCTAAATTTTAGTTGTACTCTAATTTTTTACATCAAAGTTTTGTTCTTTGTATTAGTGATAACTGTTCATGAAAGAACTAATGATACTTTCAAAACTCGGCCACGGTTCAGGAACTACTTTCGATCCCTTGTACATGGACATGTTACGGCCAAGGATTCATGGCTTGGTATATGAGGTATTATCCATTTTGACCCAGGGTTTCATGATTTTATCCTTTGAATTTTAATTTAAAAGGTGTCTCACATAAAAAGAGTAATTTTTTCCTTATAAATTAGCCTTCCTTAGCTCATAACTAATGTGGAATTAATGATATCATTCTATCACAACATAACATTCTCAATCAAGAAAGATTTTATGTATAGATATGAGGTGCCCTCCTTATTATCATCACAGTCTCATTAGAGGATTTGTATACAGTCGAGGCCTTATTATCACCACAGCCTCTTGAAAATATTTATGTATAGCCGGAGGTACATTATAGTTGTAGGTTTATCGTAGTCATAGGTTTGACCCCCTACCTAGTGCGCCAATATTACGATCAAGAGCTTATAGTTCGGTATATGAGATATTGTCTATTCTGGTTCGGAAGCCTTATAGTTTTGTCCGGATTTTAATTCAAAAGATACCTCACATAAAAAGAGTGGTTTCCTTTTTAGTTATAAGCTAGAGTCTCTCCCAAATCACAATCTATGAAGGACTGATGATGCTCTTCCACCACAGGAAAAATGCCAAGATATGATGAGACAGGAAGATAATCATCCCCATGTGTGGGGTTTTGCGTGGTGCTCCCAAGCCTTGGAGAGACCTGGGAGGCCATGGCAGGGATGCTGGAGGTGATCCCTGGAGCTTGGGGGCGTGTCCCAGCTGTCCTGGAGGTGTTCCGGGAGATTTCTGGAGTTTTTCCCAGGGCTCTGAGTCAATTTGGATCACGGCATGTTGGGTCGGGGGTTTGATCCAAAAGGATTAGTGTTTTCATATGGATTTAGAGGGGGAGTTTTTTTGAGAGATTGTAACATAATCCAATTGGGTTATGAAGTTGGGTTCAAGTTTGTTAAGTTGGTTAAAAGGTTAGCTAATTGGTTGGTTGTAACCAATTTGGAAGTCCAACAATGTGAGATGTTCTAACCAGTTTGTTATTAGACCATCCAAGTCCTAACCGCCCATGTGATTGAATCCTAACAGATTCAAGAAATTGTTAGCCCAAGAAGTCCAAGAAACCAAGAAGTGGTTGACACCCAATATGAGAAGACCGCACGTCCCATGTGTTATTTAAGATGAGGCGTACGTGAGAATTGGGATCTCTCATCGGTTTTGAGAGGCGTCCGTGGAAGAGCGCCCCTTTGGGGTGTCCACGATCTTGAGAGGACCATCAGGCTTGGCTCACGGTCCTGGATGGCATCTTCTTGCATGGAAGGAGGCCGCATGGAGGGAGTCCACGTGGGGACTTGTCCGTGGAAACCTGCATGAGAGAGTTCCCAGGTGGAGACCTCCTGGATTTCAAGGAGGCCATGGTGGAGGGCTTCAGAGAGGCGCACGTGAGGGAGATATCACGTGGAGGGCTTGGTCCGTGAGGATACATCACAGGACTTTGGAGAAGGGATCCTACGTGAGGTATTGTCCGCAGGGTGGAGCTTCTTCTCGGGTTTCAGAGAGGAAGGGACGCACGTTGAGGTATTGTTTGTGCATGGCCGTACGTGGGTTCTTGGGATGTAAGGCCTGCAAGAGAGAAGATGTGTGGGACGTTGAGAAGCTTCTGGGATTTCAGAAGGGATGCCGTGTGGGTCTTGTTGTCTTGTAACAAGGTTATTCTTCAAAGGATTAATAAACCAATCCCTCTTTTTCTCCTATATCTCTCTTATGTTTCCATGTATAAATCTTGAATCCAAGAACATGTTGCTTCTACTGCATATAGGTACTGGTCCGGATCTCTCAATAAATGGGATCAGTGCCTAGAAAACTAAAGGATGACATGCAATATAGAAGATGATGCAATTAAATATTTCAATCGCGCAAGCTCCATTAAGATAAAGAGAGGGTAACCCATCCATACTATAATTATCTTATTCTCGATGCATGGATGATGCACTAGCAAAGACATGAAACCAGACGTCCTAATTGCTAATCAAAGGGGTGCAATGACAGGAACAAGCCCCAATTCATCACAAGATGACTAACTTGAAAGAATAAAAAATGGTGGGTGGATAGAACATAGAAATAAATTCAAACTGATTTCTTGATCTTAGCAATATACAAAAACTATTTTTCTCGTAAACATTGCCTAAAATAAATTAATCATGTAAGTAGCAAAGTGAACTCTGAAATAGACTGATAATTACTTAAAGTTAATAGTTATTATATGGATGTTCAATATTATAAATCAAACTCAAACCAAAATTATATGAAGTTCATAATGAACACCATAAACCTGAACAAAGGAGCAACTAGGGGTGGAGATGGGCCTGGGTGGCCCAAGGCCTATAGAAACGACTTGGCTTCGGGTTAGGCTCTAAATTAGATCAAAGAGTAATTCTTTGTACATTAGAGGCGGTGTAAAAAAATATACCATTAAATATGATTGGGCGACGTAAGGTCACGTGAGCTCCATTTTTTAATAAACATTTAATGTCTATAATTTTATCTTTTCATTAAAAATTTTGAATGATGAAAATGTCCATTCTTTATAAAAAATTATGATACATGTTGGCTTGGATTATGATATCCCATATCTTGGGTTATGACACTCCTGTAGCCAGGATATCATAATCCTGTTCACATAATATCATAAAACTAAAGGACATTTTTATCATTGAAAACTGTTGCCAACCTTATCGCTGTGGCCTGTAGCTGCGTGTTGCACCGGGCTTCGGTCCCCTCTGCTTCGAAATCTTGATATTCCCAAACCTATAAAACAAGGTTAGAGATCCGGGCTGGGGGTTCCGGCAGGAGCACTCCGACGATCAAGTTAGAGAGCGGCAAAGTGGAACAGATCCACTAAGTCGGATCCCCGTTAGGTCTCCGTGCTTAGAGGAAAACTTGATGAAGAGATGAATGAAAATGAGCGAGAACGAGAGGGGTCAGCACTCCGGTTCTTGCGACTAGGCTTGCCGATCTCGCCCCTAAGAGTTCCTTCGGAACCTTAGTCTCAGAGTCGCTTGCTTTCTTTCTCCGTGCGTTTGCCTTCTTGATTGCTTACCTTCTTCCACGCTCGCCGGTGCCTTTTTAATATCATCGGGTGCTTCGGTGCCTCGATTCTCTCCCACCGGGAGGCCTTGGAGGTCAACGGCTTAGCCATTCTCCTGAGGTTGTCTCCCCTTACAGTTGGGAGTTAAGTGGCGAGCTCGTCTCGTCTACCATGTAGTGACGAAAGGGGGGAGCCAAGCAAGACCTCGATCCATGCGTAGGCACCCTTGGGTTCGGGACGTTGACCGTGGCCATCCCCTTCAAAGGGTTCCAAGTCATTGACCACCGGATCTGATACCTCGATCGAGGTGTTCCTCATAAACTGGTGCAAACGAGGTTCCGCGCACCGTTGCAGATCTGGGAATACCGTACTGGACGCGCCGCACTGTGCACGCCGTCCTCAGCAGCATCCTTGAGGCTTGTGCCCTCGGTCCTCCGGCCGCTCCATGGAGAATGCTCGACTTCGGCCGAGGTGGACCCATCTGGGGGTGCCACCTGGCGAAGGAGAAGAGGTGCCAAGCTCGACTTCGATCGAAGTGGACCCATCTGGGGGTGCCACCTGGCGAAGGAGCAGAGGCAAGCCCACTTCGGCCGAGGTGGAACCCTCCTGGGTCGACACCTAGCAAAGGGGCAGATGTGCCAGGCTCGACTTTAGCCGAGGTGGACCCCTCCTGGATCGACACCTGGCGAAGGGGCGAGGTAAGCTCGACTTTGACCGAGGTGGATCCCTCCTAGGGACGCCACCTAGCGAAGGAGCAGAGATGGCAGGCTCAACTTCGGCAGAGGTGGACCCCTCCTTGGTCGATACCTGGCGAAGGAGCAGAGGCAGACCCACTTCGACCGAGGTGGATCCCTCCTGGGTCGACACCTGACAAAGGGATAGAGGCAAGCTCGACTTCGACCGAGGTGGACCCCTCCTAGGGGCACCACCTGGTGAAAGAGCAAGGTGCCAGGCTCGACTTTGGTCGAGATGGACCCCTCCTGTGTCGACACCTGGCAAAGGAACAGAGACGGGCCCACTTCGACCCAAGTGGACCCCTCTTGGGTCGATACCTGATGAAGGGGCGGAGGCAAGCTCGACTTCGATCGAGGTGGACCTCTCTTGGAGGCGCCACCTAGCGAAGGAGCAGAGGTGCCAGGCTCGACTTTGGCCAAGGTGGATCCCTCCTGGGTTGACACCTAGCGAGGGAGCAGAGGCGGGCCCACATCGACCGAGGTGGACATCTCCTGGATCGACACTTGGTGAAGGAGTGGAAGGCAAGCTCAACTTCGATCGAGATGGACCCCTCCTGGGGGCACCACTTAGCGAAGGAGAAGAGGTGCCAGGCTCGACTTCGACCGAAGTGGACCCCTCTTGGATCGACACCTGGTGAAGGAGCAGAGACGGGCCCACTTTGATCGAGATGGACCCCTCCTGGGTCGACACCTGGCGAAGGGGCGGAGGCAAGCCCGACTTCGATCGAGGTGGACCCCTCTTGGGGGTGCCACCTGGCGAAGAAGCAGAGGTGCCAGGCTCGACTTCGACTGAGGTGGACCCCTCCTGGGTCGACACTTGGCGAAGGAGCAAAGGCCGTCCCACTTCGACCGAGGTGGATCCCTCCTGGGTCGACACTTGGCGAAGGGGCAGAGGCAAGCTTGACTTTGGCCGAGGTGGACCCCTCCTGGGGGTGCTACCTGGCGAAGGAGCAGAGGTGCCAGGCTCGACTTCGACCGAAATGGAACCCTCCTGGGTCGACACCTAGCGAAGGAGTAGAGGCGCGACACCTAGCGAAGGAGTAGAGGCGGGCCCACTTCGATCGAGGTGGACCCCTCCTAGGTCGACACCTGGCGAAGGGGCGGAGGCAAGCTTGACTTCGGCCCAGGTGGACCCCTCATGGGGGTGCCACCTAGCGAAGGAGAAGAGGTGCCGAGCTCGGCTTGAGGTGGGCGTGACCGCTGGTCTGGCGACCTGGCAGGCGAGCTTGGAAGAGAACACAGCGCGGCACGGCCTGGCCGCCAGCTAGGTTTGATGCATACTCCAAGTCAGCGATCTTGCCATATCAAAAACTTTTTAATAATAAAAATATTTCTTAGCCATATGACATTCTATTAATAAGGTATGACAAACTGTTCACAAATTTGACAATGGGGTATCATAAAGGAAATGACATTTTCATTATTCAAAATCTTCAACGAAAAAGTAAGCTATAGGCATTAAATGTGTATTAAAATGATAAAAATGTTTTTCCCTTTTATGACATCTCGTGGTCAAGTTTATGAACATGGTATGATAATCCTGTTCACAGGATGTCATATAGCATAGAGGCATTTTTATCATGTGAACAGGGTTATGACACCTTGGCCATGGGGTTATCATAATTCAAGTTAATAAGTGTTATAAATTTTTTTATAAGAAATGGGCATTTTCATCATTTTAAATTTTTAGCAAAAAGATAAAATTGCAGGCATTAAATACATGTTGAAAAATAGAGCTTACGTGGCTAAGGTTGTGCGGTATATTTTTTTCTCCCCTAGGGGTGATGTAAAAGAATTTCTCTTAGATCGAAAAATGTCCTTCATATTCAGTGTTGATCAAAATCCAGCCCAAATGAAGCTTGCCGTCCCATTTATCCCCATTTATCTCTTTCCCTTCGCTCTCCACCAAATTGGGTTAGGCTTGCTTGAGCTCGTTTGGTTCCACCAATTTCGTTTCGGGCCAAGATCGGGTTCATTGTCGGCCCTTACCCTGTCCAAAGGTTTTACGTCTGGGCCCAAAGCGAGGCCTAACAAAAACTATCTGGTCCGAATCCAAGCTGCATGGAATCCCGATCAGGTCTTATCCGACATCTTTTCTAGGGGGAACGTGGCAAAGTTTGATTAGCTGCTGGATTCTGTCCACGATTCCAATGCTACGTGTCTGCAACTCATCCACTCCAATAAAAATAAATAAATAAAACACGTTATAAATATATAACTGATATACAAATATCAAAAATTAAAAATCCAAAACCTCGTCCACATCAGATCACACCCCTCCAACTACTCCGATCCAACGGCGAAAGCCCAGTATCCACCCCGCCCTATCCAAATCCCACAAATTAAAACCTCACTCCCAGACTCGAAAAATTCCCCGAGACCCCAAAATCTCCGACATGGCTTCCCTCTCTTCTCCCACCGCCGCCGCCGCCCCCGCCCGCCAGCAAGATTCCCCACTCCAACCCTTCGTCGGCCTCCGCCGATCCCCTTCCGATAACTGCATTCCCACGTCCCGAAATGTCGTTTCCTCTCGTCGCCGCCTGCAGATCTGCGCCGCCAAGTCCAGCCCCCGCCTCCCGGGACGCCCACTCCGCGTGGCGGTGGTGGGAGGAGGGCCGGCTGGCGGCGCCGCCGCCGAGACCCTCGCCAAGGGTGGCGTGGAGACGATCCTCATCGAGCGCAAGCTCGACAACTGCAAGCCCTGCGGCGGCGCGATCCCCCTCTGCATGGTGGAAGAATTCGGCCTCCCCCTCGACCTGATCGACCGGCGAGTCACCAAGATGAAGATGATCTCCCCCTCCAACGTCGCCGTCGACATCGGCCGCACCCTCAAGCCCCACGAGTACATCGGCATGGTCCGCCGCGAGGTCCTCGACGCCTACCTCCGCGACCGCGCCGCCAAAGCCGGCGCCCAGGTCATCAATGGCCTCTTCCTCCACCTCGACCTGACAGAATCCGGCGAGGGGCCCTACCGCCTCCACTACAACCTCTACGAGAAGAGCAGATCCTCCGGCGAGCGCCAGACGGTCGAGGTCGACGCCGTCGTCGGCGCCGATGGTGCCAACTCCCGCGTCGCCAAGTCCATCGGCGCCGGCGACTACGAGTACGCCATCGCATTCCAGGCAAGTTCTCGATACCCCTGGCCATTGCTCGCTGACGGGACCTAACGGTTGTTATTAACTGTTATGACGGAAATTAACGAATCACGATGCCGTAACTAACCTCTATGTTTTCTTTCGAAACGTCCGTGATGACGGATATTGTTAGTTGTAACGGGGTTCGTTTTTTCCCTGGTGTATGTTTTTAGGAAAGAGTGAGGATACCGGAGGAGAAGATGAAGTACTACGAGGAGAGGGCGGAGATGTACGTCGGGGACGACGTGTCGCCGGACTTCTATGGGTGGGTGTTCCCCAAGTGCGACCACGTGGCGGTGGGGACAGGGACGGTAACGCATAAGGGGGAGATCAAGCGATTCCAAGCAGCGACAAGGCTGCGGGCAAGGGACAAGATTGAGGGTGGGAAGATCATCCGGGTGGAGGCACACCCAATCCCGGAGCACCCGCGGCCTCGCAGGTATAAATGTATAACATACTACATTTGAACTCCGCATTGAGATTACTTCATTTTAGACCTTCGGTGAAATCATAGAGTTCTGTTACAGCAGCTGGCTGATGCTAGTATTCATTTCAATTTAATTGGCCACTTACATGTATTTGGTACTACATTTTTCACTGCAGTCATTGTGACGCATCCTACGGCTACATAGAGTTATTTTATTTTTTATTTTTTGCAATTAAATCTGCATCCACTCAAGCAAGAAATATTAGTAAGTTGATGGAGTTATACAAAATGTATAACCTTGATTGGGAAGACTTCTTGATTACGGGGAACCAAATAGCAAACTTGACTTGCAAAAGTCACTACCAATTTCATTACAATGATGAAATGATAGGGACAGAGTAGGTTAAGAACAAGAAGTCAAGTTACCACCAATGATTTATGGCATAACCCTTCATAGTATCTGAATTACTGAAAATTTCTTCAGTTTACCATTGAACTGTATGACTGTTGGGAAACATGATGGATGATTAAATTATTTATAAAAATCAGTATTTTATGATTCCTGCAAGTTTATCTTTAAATTTAACAAAATCTTAATTTGTTTTTTTTTAATTAATATGTAATTCTTTTGGTTCTTAAATTTCTTATGAGCTTATTGCTTGATTTATTTCACTTCACATTATCTAATCATGACACATGGACTCATGCTTAGTGACTCATTCTCTTTACCATGAAAACATTCTGATACGCTTTCCAAGATTTATTCTTTATTAGTCTTTTATACTCTAGTTCCTTCCATATAACTGGAGTTCAGGGACAACCATTTCCTTGTGCCTGTTAGGCAAACAAAAAATGACAGGCAAATAACCTGCACTTAGGAGTTGGGAAGTTTCCCGTTGCATCTTATTGATTTTCTTTAATAAGCAAGAAACAGGTCTTAAAGATGGTTTTTTTTCTTTTTAGCCTGGAAAAGGTCTTAAGGATGGTCATTAGTGAAGTTTCATACTTCCAATACTCAGATTTGTGCAATTTATGTTTCAAATTTGCCCATCTCTAAATGAATTATAGGTTTGATCACTACCAAATGTCAAAATTTTAAGTTTGTCGGATATCTGGAAAATGGCACAGGGTGTTGGGACGGGTGGCACTGGTAGGTGATGCGGCTGGGTATGTGACCAAGTGTTCTGGCGAGGGGATCTACTTTGCTGCAAAGAGCGGGAGGATGTGCGCTGAAGCAATAGTGGAGGGCTCAGAAAATGGCAACCGGATGGTTGATGAGAGTGACTTGAGGAAGTATCTGAAGAAATTTGATCAGATGTATTGGCCTACTTACAAGGTCCTGGACGTGCTGCAGAAGGTGTTCTACCGCTCCAACTCGGCGAGGGAGGCCTTTGTGGAGATGTGTGCAGATGAATATGTACAAAAGATGACATTTGACAGCTACTTATACAAGAAGGTCGTGCCGGGGAACCCCCTGGAGGATCTTAAGCTTGCGGTGAACACCATTGGAAGCCTGGTGAGGGCTAATGCATTGAGGAGAGAGATGAACAAGATCACCTTGTAAGCTTGATCAACATAAGAAATGGGGCTACTTTAATCATACCAAGATAGCTTTACCAAGTCAAGTTTGGTGTCAGCTTATCAAGATTGGAGTAAGAAAATAATTATTCTTGCAAATGGGCAGAGGCTAGTGGGAAAGACACAGAATTCTTGTTATAGTTTCCAAAATGCTTCATTTGTTTTCTGCCATTGAATGTGTCAAGACTCAAGTGGTTTTAGCATTAATGTAACTTTAATCCCTCGTAACGTAAGGTTACACTTGATTAATCTATATTCTATATTCAACTTTTGGGCAAATTGGAGTACTTTTTTCTCTTATTTTCCATGTTACAGAATGGATTCCATTTAATTCAGTTGTGCTATGAGAACTGTGAGACAGGAGGATCAGAGTATAGTTTCCATGGTCTTGATGCTTGTGGTTCTGGTGCTGCGTCCAACTGTCAAAAAGGTTAAAGGGTCGAACCAAATCTACGCTTCAGTTACTAAAAGCCGAGTTCTTGAGCGGAGGGAACGGTTACTAGCCGTTAGTAGAAGAAAATTTTCCGCACTTAAAAACCAACCGCGGACCCTCTCTCCAACCCTCTTCACAGCCACCATCGCTCTAGACTCCAAATCTCGCCTGAGAAATGGATCAAAGCGATGGGATCTCCGTCAAGGTTCAAGACGAAAGCTCATACCCGATTTCCCCGAGGTCAGGCTCATACCCAATCTCACCGAGATCACCGTCGGCCCACGGCGGCCGGAAGCGGCGAGCCGTGGCCAAGGGAGTCCAGAAAACGCTTTCCAAGACTTCGATGCTGGTCAATTTCCTCCCAACCGGCACCCTCCTCACCTTTGAGATGCTCCTCCCCTCGGTCTCCGGAGACGGGTCCTGCTCCCCCGTCAGCACCACCATGATCAACGCCCTCCTCGGCCTCTGCGCCTTCACTTGCTTCTTCTTCCACTTCACCGATAGCTTCCGCGGCCCCGACGGCAAGGTCTATTATGGGATCGTGACGCCGAGGGGATTGTCCCTCTTCAAGACCGGCCTCGGCATCGAGGTCCCCAAGGATGAGCGGTATCGGATGGGATTTGCCGACTTGGTGCATGCGCTGATGTCGGTGATGGTGTTCGCGGCGATCGCCTTCTCGGATCAGAGGGTTACCAACTGTCTGTTCCCGGGGCACAGGAAGGAGATGGATGAGGTGATGGAGAGTTTCCCGTTGATGGTGGGAGTTGTATGCAGTGGCCTGTTCCTGGTGTTTCCCAACACAAGATATGGCATTGGGTGCATGGCCACCTGATCAACGTCAAACACCGCGACCGGATTACTGGTTGTAGAGTATTATTATTTCAGTGTTTGATGATCTAAGTGTCGAACAATTTAATGTCTTGGAGTGTTTTCAGTTCACAATATTGTGTTTAGTATGATGTCTTAGTCTTTTCTGGCATTAGATTGCATTTTTGTTTTGGGTGCATGGTATTAAATTGCATTTATTGGATTGGTCATATTTATTGTGTGTTCTGAAGGCAGGCCGACAAACTGGAGGGAGGCAAAACTTGGCCAGAGGGATTGCCGCCAACTTCAAGCACAAGGACCAAGGTTGTTCTCAGGGGTGCGTTTTCTTGTATGACTAGAAGCAATCATGCAGTCTATCATGTTATAATGGGTTATTTGGTCCTTTCATCATCTGGGAGTGGAAGTAGGTTCTACTTGTCCATAATCTATGATTTATAGGTCTTGAACTTGATATCACTGTGGCACACATTTTTTATTACCATCTGGAAACTGTGATTTCATTAAGCCACAATGATTCCTAGCGGATTGGCTTTAAAAAAAAAAGCCAAAATAGAAGGCAGTGTAGATTTTTTTGTTGTAATTAAAAAAAAAAGAAATATCTCTGCTTACTGGCAAAATGCACCAACCGTGAATTCCAACAATACCATTCATCTTGGATGCAGTTTTTGTTCTGTTCCTTTGACACCTTCCGAGTCTCCATGTTTTCTTTCCATCTCTTGCTTCCAGTCTAAATGACTGGAACTCGTACATTCCTTTCTGTTTTTCTTTGTACAGCATAACTGTAACTTTTGTACGATTGTTTATCTGAATAAAAATAGGTGACCACTGCCAAGCGGTAACCCAGATGGATAGAGAGTGACTGTTACTTCGTACGTATTTGGCATCGGTTCAAAGAAGGATGTAATGGCTAACTTGATTAAATTCAGAATTAATTTTGGAACCTGCATCAGGTGAGATGGGTGTGAGTTGAAACGTGTTGGAACAGAGAAACAAGACGTGTTGAAACGAATCAAGTTAGATAAGAAACTTATCATATAAGTATTCTAAATAATTGTAATTTTTGAAAGGAAGATTTAGATTAAAATTATATCAGATTAAGTTTAAGACAAAGCATCCCATTACTAGCATTTGATTCGAACCCACATCGATATCTTTTCAAAAATCCGAATCGGAGTTTAAATGGTGCAGATAAAATCTATCTTATTTAGATCTAATTAAATTTGATATCCAAGGCTATAAATTGGATTGGTTGACTTGCAATCTGATTTGATTATTTTAGATCCAATTTGACCCATCTTAAAGGATTCATAGGGCTAATTCAAGTTTTAAAAAATTGAACCTAACCCATCCAATTTTGGATCTTCTATTTTATAACCTGGTCGGATCTGAATCCAATTTAAATCTATTTTAATATTAAAAATATTGTTCATAATCTTAAATCATATTTAGATGTTTAAATTTGGGTTACACATAGGTTAGACGATCCCGTCTTTTTTATTTGGTTAGATCTAGGTCCAATATTTGGATCTAACCAAGGAAGTAAATTAGGTTGAGTACCTCATGATCTGATCGGATCAATTTGTATTCCCACGGATATCCAATGGATTAGCAATGATTGCCGGCTCTAAATCAATTGATTAGCTATAAATGAAAAAAAAAAAAAAAAATCTGCGGTTGAGCCGCATTAAACACATAAACCACGAGGGGACGCGTCGCCCGATTCAAACGTAGCAATTGTGGTCCCCGATCCCTGATGCTCCTGTCATCCCCACCGTCGATTCATGGAGGAGGGTGAAAAAAAAAAACGAGGGACAACCAACGACAGGACGGGAGGGTGCAAAAAGTCTCTCTCCTTTTTGTAAAAAATAAAAAACTTCCGTGAGTACCAGAAAAAGGCAGAAGAAAGAAAGAAAGAAAAGACTCCGTTCTTTCGTTTTTTTTTTTTTTTCTCGGTGTACTTCGAGATTTGGTGAACGATCAAAAGCAGCAGGTCTCGTCAATAAAAGGAGACGCCTCTATTCTACCCCTCCCCGCCCTCGCCATTTCCGTCTGGAGAGAACTAGCGAGCGGCGAGCTCTGTCGTTAGGTATGCTTCTCCTTCGTTGTTTCATTTCTGTTCCATTTCCGTTCGTTTGATGAAATTGCATGCCTTGATCTGTTGATTTGGATTGATTCCAATGTTTTTGGCACCGGATTCGCGCAAGAGAGAGTGGGAGGTAACGGGTTCGTGTTTCCGGTCTTAGATTTTGATGAGAATGCACAGATCTTGTGAATTTTTAATGTCTTGATCTGTGGAAACTGTTTTTCTAGTGGGGCTTCTGGATTATTATAGCTTGGAATGGATCCAACGTCACGAGCAGTGGTAAATATATTTCGGTTTTTAGTTTTTGATAGATTTCGGGGTTTTTGGTAGGGCTTCGCCGTTCTTTGCCCCGGGGGGGGGGGGGGGGGGGGGGGGGGAGTGGGGGTTGTGAATTCTGAAGATGTTTTAGAGCCTGGGCTGTGGGATTTTGAGTTCTGGGGAATTTTTCATATGAAAAGATGATCCATTTTTGTGCTTTTATTTTTTGCCGGAATTATACAGTCGTAGATCTGGAGTTGGTTAATTGAGCTGGCTGGAGTGATATGGTTTTTAGCCTTTGAGAACAGAAGCTGAGCTGGGGATGATAGGTTTTCGGGTAGAATTCGTGGTTTTAGCTTAGATGTCTCTACAAAGTTTCAGGGGTTTGATTGTTGGAGTTGGTGGCGTGTCAGAGTCTTAGACCTTCATCTTCATAAAAATGCATCTCTTTTTTTTTCCCCGCTGAAATCACTTTTCTAACCTGTTATTAGACGTCCGTAGTTTTGTTTTTTATTAGTGGAATAGGCATTGTAGATTTGGGAAGAGTAAAGTACAGAAGTATTCTCTTTCAGATGACTTGATAGGGGGCCTTTAATTGTCATTTTTCTTGTCCTAAGCTGAAGGCAGATGTGTGTCGCAAGTCTGTGATGTAATCTCCACGTTGGGGACGTGGATCTCGACCTTTTGGGATCGCTGTTCGGTTTATGTAGGGTTGCTAATTTTTAGTTTCTGGTGTGATTTAATCTTGTTTTTAGCTTTATATTTTGTAGCACTCTTAGATTGTCATGGATATTTGGTGTGGTTTTGTGTGATTTATTTTTTCTCTCTCTTTCTTTGTGGGAGTTTTAGTCTTCATGTTCTGTAGAATAGGCAATATTCTTTATGCCAAGCTGAATGTTTCATGCTCCCTCTACGTATGATTAAGTGTTGCATTCGAAACTTTTGTTGAGAAAAACCTAGGTTTCTGTCAGGGGATCTAGAAATTTAAACAATAACAGTGTGCACTTTTATTTTGTGATGTGTTTCTCAATTGGTGTGTTTATCAAAAAATTAATCAAAGTGTTGTAAATTATACATGCTAATATTTGTTTTTTCTTATGACCTTTTCTGGATTGTGAATTCCTGGTTGGTTTTTGTTGGTGATTTTTTTTATTTGCATGATTCTTTCCTTTTCTTTAGACTCTACATACATACACACACACACACACACAGACACACACACACACACACACATATATATTCTGGCTGATTTATGTTTGTGAACCAATAAACCGGAAAATGTTTCTTTGTTGTGTATTTTTATTATAATTCTTCCCACTTTACATGCTATTAGACTTTGTAAAAATAAAAAAAGCTACTGCCATTTGTATCATTTTTTTATGTGCTTGATTGATTTCTCTGAATGTCATTATGTTTGAAACAAAAGACATACTGTTAGTAGTGTTTCCATGAGAAAAGTTTCTTATGCAATGCTTCACATCCATAAACTCAAATTCTCATAGAAGCTTTAGTCAATATTCAAGGATAATCTTCTTGAACAGGACAATTAATTTGTGATATAATTGGATCTAAATGTGGTCAACAGGACTAGAATCTGTTGGTTGACATCCTTCTCCTAAGTGCATGTGCTGCATAAAAGTTCCAGGTTTTTGAACACGGAAAGTGGTATTTCTATTGCATCTTAGGGGAAAAAAAAAAAGGCATTTTGAATGTGAAAGCAGCAAGCTTATCTCACTTTGTTGATTAGCTAAGATTATTGAAGCCTTTGGTCCAAATGTGCATTTATTTATGCATAATTCTTGGTTCAATGCTAAGTTGAAAGGATATCATGTTTGATCAATTTGGAATTTAGAGTAGCTGCTCAGATTGGTACACTGAGAAATTCTCCGAAATTCTCCATCATTTTGAATATATCTGGCCTATGGATATGTCATATGAAGAGTTGACACTTAAAGCCTCCCTTCTTTATTGAGAATATTTTCTGTTATTGACAGTGGGCTGTTGTTTGCTATATAGTTTTGAAAATCTTCTCAAATTTTTCACCCAAAATGGTTTATGGAGTTACAAAAATCAGTAACTTCGAGTCTCGTCAAATGAAAAAAGACGGGCTTCGAAATCTTTTTAAGTGATATTTTATTTTTATCAGCTACTTATTGCTGGAACAACATTAGGTAAATCATATTTTTGTTTAGCTTCATCTACCACATGTTAAACTTTGACCACAGTTATCTTCCACGGGATATTATTAATTTTTAACATAGAAAAGAAGGCTATTCTTTCTGTTGCCACTGAATTTAATTATGCTCTTCTCTTTGTTTCATTCACAAGTCAGTTTCATAATTTTTTTGGTTTCTCAACTATAAGTCAGATATTTTGTGTTGTCTCTTGGTGTTAGATGAAGCAACTTTTTGGAAATTAGTTACAATTGTTGGACCAAACTCCATTATTTGATGTTATTAAACATGTTTGTTTCAATATTAGCCATGCAGACTAGAGTTATATGAGAAAAAGTCAGCCATGCAGAATGAGCATCATAAAACCCTTTTATACTTCGAGGATGGAACCTAGCTTTAGCAACTATAAGCAATCAGTGTTCTTGAGTAACTTGCTTAGGGTTAAACAGAGCAACTAAGTTATGGAGCTTTAATTGTCACTAGGAGCTTGAGTATTTACTTGCAAGCTTTTGAACAATGTACTGTTTGTGTTTGTCCAGCTCTAATTTTTTTTTCTTTTGAGTTCCAGGCCTTCACATTCTTGAGCATATCAAATCGCATTCCGATATGGGATCAACAACAATCACAACTGTGTCCATCAGCTCAATATATGCTCAGACTGGTCTGGGAGCAAAATCCAAGCCCTTAGGCTTGAATTTTAGTAACCCAAAGTACTTAAAGAGTTTTTGTGGGCTGAAAGCAGGATCATCAATTGAAATTGAATCTGAGACATCCTTTTTGGGCAAGGAAAGCAATGCTGCCCTCCAGGCATCTTTTGTTCCAAAGATTAAACCAAGACAGAGGTTCACAAATCAGCTCCAGCCGCGAGCATCCACTTATAAAGTGGCCATCCTTGGGGCTGCCGGTGGGATCGGTCAACCCCTAGCACTGCTTATCAAGATGTCTCCGCTGGTCTCGGCTTTGCATCTCTATGATGTTGCAAATGTGAAAGGAGTTGCTGCTGATCTCAGCCATTGCAATACTCCCTCTCAGGTTCTGGATTTCACAGGACCATCAGAACTTGCCAGTTGTCTAAAAGGTGTGGATGTGGTTGTCATCCCTGCAGGAGTTCCAAGGAAGCCAGGCATGACTCGTGATGATCTTTTCAACATCAATGCCAACATTGTGAAGACATTGGTTGAGGCTGTTGCAGACAATTGTCCAGATGCTTTCATCCACATCATCAGCAACCCTGTCAACTCTACTGTCCCAATAGCAGCAGAGGTTCTCAAGCAGAAGCGTGTCTACGACCCAAAGAAACTTTTTGGTGTTACAACTCTGGATGTTGTTAGAGCTAACACATTTGTTGCAGAAAAGAAGAACCTCAAGCTCATTGATGTGGATGTTCCAGTTGTTGGGGGGCATGCGGGCATTACCATCTTACCATTGTTGTCCAAGACGAGACCATCAGTGACCTTCACAGATGAAGAAGTTGAAGAGCTAACTGTGAGAATACAGAATGCTGGGACAGAGGTTGTGGAGGCAAAAGCTGGTGCTGGATCTGCTACCCTGTCCATGGCCTATGCAGCAGCTAGATTTGTTGAGTCATCTCTCCGAGCATTGGATGGAGATGGGGATGTCTATGAGTGCTCTTTTATTCAGTCTGAGCTAACTGAACTGCCTTTCTTTGCATCAAGAGTCAAGCTTGGAAAGAAGGGCGTGGAAGCTGTGATATCTGCAGATCTGCAGGGGCTGACTGAGTTTGAGTCAAAAGCCCTAGAAGCATTAAAGCCAGAGCTGAAGGCCAGCATTGAGAAGGGTGTGGCATTTGTTCAGAAACAGGCATCAGCAGCTGCATCTGTCTGAGGCTTTCTAGTTTTTCTTACCCCAAACAATCATACAAGAAAAGAATAAAGATAGAGCAATGTTTTCAGTTTTGCAGCATAGAACATTTTTCTTATTTTAATACTGGAGAAATGCTCTTGATGAGATGTAGATTTTTTTTTTTTTTTTTTTTTTTTGACACAGAAAAGGGATGGGGAAGGATAAATCCCGATATAGCTACCCCCACAGGTTTCTGCCCTACCAGGTAACGTTCGATTCAAGATGCTCAGACTTTTGTAGTCTTTCTCCATCTAAAGATGAGTACATCAACCTAATACCATTAAGGCACCGGCTATTAGAACGGGGATAAAGAGGGAGACCCTAATCTCTCACTCACATTAGCAATCATGGGCTTCAAGAAAATTTTTAGATTTAATTGAGTCATCCACGGAATCATGTCTCGAACCCGTGATCGATTGATAGTGAGGCAAGATCTCTACCAACCGGGCTATCGTCTTAGCGATAGATGTAAGAGATCTTAAGAGGGAAAATACAGTGCTGATATGTTAGGGCATGTTATCATTGTTGCAGGGAAATCACATTAGTATTACCATGTAACTGATTTTGTTTTCTTGTTTTTGACTAGTTTCCTTAATGTTGTAGTCTTGATATTGTTTAACTAAGAGAAAATCATTAGCCACGCAGTGGTTAGAAGGGAGATATATCTTGAGAAGAATTGATTATTTTCCAGCAACACAATGCATTATAGCATGGAATATTTTGCTATAAAAGACTCAAACTTTTTGTTTTATTATCAGTGATGGGCTACCATTTTGTTCTTGTTATGGAATTTGAAAATCTTGAATATAGCAATACTTGTTTGTTTGCATGGCAATAGCAATTGTAACAACAGGCATGCCAAATGTAAGCAAGGGCTATGAATGGCATTATGACAGCTCAAAATATGACATGTATCTTCTTTCCCTTGAATTTGTTTCTAATCTCTGTTTGCGGCCTCCTTTTTGAAGGTTCCTGTGTGATTTTGACTCTTTTCCTGAATGTATATTTTAAGTAAAAGGGGGAAGGTGAGATCTTCTTTTGACATCAGGTGTTGTATAAATTAGGTTCTCTATGCAATCCTGCTTTTGAATTTCCTATCCAGGATGTCTTAATATTCATAATTGCGGTGCTGCACTGGTAAATTCTTTTAGTTTGATATAAGTACTTGCTTTCAACTTGGTTTATGGTCAACATAAATCTACTGGTTCATCACTTTCTACTTGAGCTAATGCAACAAGGCTCATTTTATACAGGATTGAACATGGATGAACAATTATGGAACATTGTCTATGTTTTTAGTGTAATGAAGCCATTGATACAGCAAAACTTACAGAATGATGCATCCAGCTTTTTGTCAGTAGGTCCGAAATGTCAGTGGTTCGCCATTTCTTTCTTCTCTTTTAGGAAAAATACCAGCTCCTATAGCGGGAAATTTGTGTATTCCTAATCAAGAAAAGGACATTTTTTTCAGACCCAGTATCCTAGAACCTAAGCATGTAATACATACAGTCTGGTCCCCCGTTGGTTGTCGTGGCTGTCCGGTCGGTCAGAGGTTCTCGGTTAGTTGTCATGGCTGTCCGGTCGGTCCGATGTTGGCGGTGAAGCATTTTGATATAGTGGGGTGGCGGACTGAAAGAGACCCCTATGATTTGGGGTCTTGTAAGGAAGAATAGCTTTCGGCCTAGCAGGTTTTCGTATTTTGAGTTATAAGCTAAAATCCGTTAACCCATTATTATAAAAAAAAAGTTTTTTACATTTTGGTTCCTGCTTTTTCTAATATTATAAATAAGTTCTTTTACAATTTAGTTCCTATAAATTTGTATTTACATATTAGTCTAAAAGGCAATTTTGCATTTAGACCCCTAGACTTTCTGATATTTTATATTAATCCTTCTGCATTCAAGTTCCTGGAAAATATATTTTCATATTGGTCTAAAAAAATGTTGATATTGTGAAACGTCAATGTGTTGTGGGGCCCAATTCTTCATTACTTGGAAAGACTTTAAAATAAACATCCATAATTATATGGTAGTGCATAAAAATCAATGGACTATTTATGCTTAACCTTCTTGTTGGGCATGTATTTCTTTAGGATTCCATATCTTTCCTTGTGATGATTTCCATACAGATCATATGTATTTCTAATAGACATGAGGACTATAATAAATTAATGGGGATATTAGTTTGACCATACCTAAAATATACCATGCTTATTTCTCATATAATTCCTAGTATTGTAGTCATGCTGTCAACATGTTCAATATGTTAGGCATTATCATGTAATTGGTAAATGATATTGAGATGAAATCATCATATATCTATGATACTTTCTCTTGTTTGTTAATGTACACAGAGGAGGCTGATATTTGCTTCATTTCCGTCACTCGATGATGGTTGATCCATCATCAAATAGAAAGGGTGGAAGGAGATAAATTTAAGTGGACTTTGGTTTTGGATTATTAGATTTTAATATGTTTAAAATCTAACCCATAAATTAAGTTGAGCCCAAATTAATGAAAGTGACTGGACCCAATTACATTGGACCTGTTTTAATTTTGGGATTAAGAAATTTTTTGCACTTAAGCCCTTATAAATTAGATATGAGTCCATATAAATTTTTAATAGATTTGGTTATTTTTGAAATTATATTTTTCAGGAAAGTTCCTATATTTTTTAAATTTATGGTTTGGTCATCTACTATTGTTTTTGATAAAAATCGCTGTAACTTGCTTATTTTACATTCGATTTGAGCAATTTTTAGATCATTGGACTCATAATATTATGAAGAATATATGCTTATTCTATTTTTCATCCTCCCATGAATAAAATAATTTCTTAATGTAAGCATAATATGGTATAAAAGGAAACGAAGACACCTGAGAAAGGAATTTTAGTGAGCTCTCCCCCCAACTTAGCCAATGGAGCTCATTTGAGTCAAGATCTGAAAAATCTAATATGTTAAAAAATAATAATTAAAAAGAAAAAAGCTGGGTTGCCTCCCAGGAGCACTATGTTTAAAGTCTTCAGCCAGACTTAGTGGATCTTTTAGATTATATCGGTTGATACATCCATTAAATTATTAGATATACATAGCCATGGTAGATGGTTGGACAAAGTCCAATTAGTAATGTCCCAAATGATATCTTTGTTATGTGTATATATAAGATGTATTTCCTGATAGTAGGTATCCAGAGATGGCTTGGTTGATGATTTATCCATTTCCATGAGTGTTTTAATAAGAGGCTCCCATCTCTAGCTATTTTTATTATCTCTAAGTATTTTATCAATGCTCTCATATTCATGGGTTGGCCGGATACTGGACTCAAGATCGACTTCCTCATCGCTAATGTCTATAAGTTCATAAATTATCTTGGATTATATTCACATCAGCATGCTTGGTGGATTCCTGTTCCAAATTGAATATATTTAGCTCAATAATCATATTTCCAAAAGATAGCTTCATAAGTTCATTCCGATAATTAATTTCAGTATTAACAGTAGGTAGTATTGGTCTTCCTAAAATAACTAGGATATGACCCTTAGGATTTGATACTGGTTCAGCCTCCAAAATGATAAAATCTACAGGAAAGATAAAATTGCCAACCTTAATTAAGACATCCCCTACCATTCCTTTTGGGATCCTAAAAGATTGGTCTGTTAATTATAATGTGATCCCTGTTGGTTGAAGTTTTTCCAATCTCAATTGCTCATAAACTGAATATAACCTAGATCCTTATATTTTATGGGCATATAACTTAGCAAGTATGAACTCATACTTGCTGCTAAGAAAGCTCTCTTTGGTACACTAGTAGTCCTTTTCTTGGTATAAAGATCTTTTAAGAATTTGGCATAAGTCAAAACATGTTGGATTATATCTAGTAGAGGAATATTTACTTGAACTTGCTTAAACACATCTAATATTTTATCTAAATATTCTGATTATTTATTAGACCTTAATCGATTTGGAAAACGAGCTTTAGAAATTGTGAGCGCCTAGTTTGGTGGATTATTAGTTTCAGAATCTTGAGTTTGTAAGGTAGGTTGTTCATTGGATAACTCAGCTGATTTAGTAGTTAAGTCCTCTATAGTGTTAGATGTATCTACCTTATTATCCACTTACTTTCCTGATCTTAAAGAATGAATAGCATTTACTTGATTGATTTGATTTCCTTGGGGTGGTCGACTATTTTGATTTCTTAGGTTGGGCTCAGGTTGACTAGGTAGCCTACCTCGTTCTCTTTCATTAATGGTAGATGCTAACTGACTCACCTGCATTTCCAAGTGAGCTATGGACTGAGAGTTTGAATTTAGAAGTTGGTCTGTGGTTTGCATAAAATTACTTAATGTAGCATTGGTGTTAGCATTTGATTTGGCTAGGGCTTCCAACTTTTCTCTAAAGAACTAAGTTTCTTGTCATTGTTATTAAAGCCTGGTGATGATGGGTTGTTCATTATAGGATTAGGCCTTTGTTAATTGAAACTACGACCACCTATATTTGGATTCTGTGATCATGAAAAATTTGAATGATTTCTCCATCCTGGGTTATATATGGGTGCATAGGGATTGTTCATTGGTCTCTAGTATGTAGCATTCATCTGTGCACACCCATTCTCTATTGGGTTCATCTAAAGGGGACATTCCTCAAGGACATGGTTTGATGCATTGCACCTGTTATACATGGGTGCAGATACTTGGTTCATACCAGATGGTCTCTGAAGTTCTAAGACCTCTAACCTACATGTTAAGATTGCAATTTTGGCCTCTACAGCTAGGAAAGTCTGAATTTAGTGTACTCCACCTCTTGAAGGTGTGGATCTTTTTAGTTTCCTAGTTGTTTCCCATTATAAGTTCTTTTCAACTAGGTCTTCTAGAAATTGCCATGCTTCATTGGGTTCTTTATACATAAATTGACCTGGCACATGGACTCTAGCATGGTTCTTGAATTTGAATATAAACTCTCATAAATAATTTGGCATAGCCTCCAAGTTTCTATTCCATAGTATGGACATTGGGTTAGAGATTCTTGAAGTAGTCAAAGTACCTCCAGAATGACTCACCGGCTAATTGATATAATTGATTTATTTCATTTCTAATTTTAGCTATTTTATGATGAGAAAAATATTATTTTAAGAACACTCTTACAAAGCCCTCCCAGGTCGTGACTGATTGATTTGGAAGACTATAAAGCCACTTTTTAGCAGTCTCAGCTTGATTTTATCCTTTGATAATTGTTGCAGCCTCATAGTTGCACAAACCTCTTCAAATTCCTTAATAAAAATATGTGCATCATCTATTCTCATGAATTTTGAAAGCATATTAATCATCTGAGGCTTGATTTCAAAATTATTAGCAATGGGTTGAGGCAGCCTAATTCAAGAAGGTTGGACGGAACTAACTGGATAACATAAATCCTTAAAGATTTAGGTTTGATTTGTATATCCATTGTAGAGGTCGTATGATCTGAAACAGAAATTAAATCAGTTCTAACTAGTCGACCTGATATCCTTCTCCACATGGGAGATGGAGAGTTAACTATATTTACTATATCTTCTATTTTTTAAAATTTTGTATATATATATATATAATAGTTTTTTTAAAAAACTTTTCTTCAAAAAAAATCTAAATCAGTTCAACCTTTTCATATCCTAGGACAACTTTACGACATAACTTCCAGTTATACTAGGGCAACCTTATGTCATGGTAGTCAAGATTGAAAATACCTAAAGTAAAAGTTTTTTAACTTTCTTCAAACAAGTTTCATACAAAATTAATCCTATCCTAAGGTTAACCTAGAACTAGACAGCTCCTAACTTTCCAAGTCAACCTTCGAGCACTCCAAGTTCGAACCAATTCACCGAATTGGCCAGGTAAGTGTAAGATTAGCGATGGTCCCCCCGTTACTTTCCTTAGACACTAATTAAATTGGCTAGGTCAACGAACAGAACTAATTAAGTAACCGCCTTTCTTCGGGACTAAGATTCCTGAACCACTTTTCTAAACACCAATTCAATGATCGAAACTAGCTTGGTATAACTCTTAGGTGTTCTTGTCCTAATGAGCTCGGATGTCCCTAGGGTCAGCATCTAATTGATTTTATTTAGAGGCCTGGATTAATACCAATGAAGAAGTCTTGTTTGCGGGCTAAGGAAGGTGATCAACTTCTCACCTTATCTTGTTTAGGTTTGTACCCTTAGAGTAATTTAAAAATGCTATGCACAAACAAAAAGATCAAACAAGCTTAAATTTAAAACTAAACTAAACTAAGATCAAGATAATATGCTGAAAGGGAAAAAAATTTAAATGTGTACCTAATTTCCAGTACTCACCAAAATAAAAATGTTAGACAGATCAGATTAAAGTTAAAGCAAGAACTTAAAATATAATTTAAAACATACCAATTTCCCGACAACGATGCTAAAAACTTGATGTGAACTTTAAGTTTAATCACAAGCACACGGTTTGCAAAGTAGCACATCCAGCGAGTACGGGTCAATCTCACGAGAAATTTGTGTTTGAACTATGTTCAAACCCCTACTTAGGTAAGCTTCAACAAAGATGAGCAAAAGTTAATTAAATTGATGAAATAACTAATTTAAAAGTCTAGGGCTTTTGAATCTACTAGATCAATGACTTACAAACCTTTCTAATGATCTCTCCTATAACATTCTTCTAACTTTTTTCTTTGTATTAACCAATTCCTTTAGTTTTAAAAGATATTTTTATTTGTTTTTTAAATTAACAAGCATCATAAATTGTCATTTTCAAATCTAGATTTTGGTAAATCTTTTACTAAATCCTTTTTGCATAATTTAGAAAGAAATGCATGCTTGCATGACCTAATTTACGATGCCAAAGCCAAGTAATTTTATTAATTGTGGCATTCATTGCAACTAGGCATTCACCATCATATAAAGGTAAGTTATCAAGATCAATAAGGTAGATGTTGTTATGCCTATTTCCAATGAATTTCACTTCATTATCATCAAAACTAGAAACCATGCAAAGGGATGATTCAAAAATTACTTTAAAATCTTTGTCACAAAACTGACAAATACTAAGTAAATTATGCTTTAGTCCCTCAACTAATAATACATTATCAATAAAGGTAGAAGGGGAGATGTAAACTTTAGCGATACCAATAATTTTTTCTTTACCGTTGTCTCCAAAAGTTACACTCCCTCTATTCAAAGTTTTAAGAGAAGTGAATTGCTTCACATCTCCTGTCATGTGTCTTGAGCAACCACTATCAAGATACCACAATCTCTTTTTCTCTTTGGTTACAAGACACACATGCAAAATAGATTTGCTTTAAATACCCAAGCCATCTTGGATCCTTTAAGGTTAATAGGAATGGTTCCTTTTGGAACCCAAACTTTTCTAAAATTATTTAATTTTCTCATATTGCATTGATCAGCTTTATGTCCAAATTTTCTATAACTAAAGCAAGTAACATTAAATGATGCTGGAACAAAAAAAATTTTGAACTTTTTTTATTTCTTTTGTTGTTTGCAACCAAGTCCAGCTTTATTAAAAATAGCTCTTTGATTATTCAACAATAAATTTAACTTTTCAGAACTAGATGTAAACTTTTCAACAAAAGGTTTTACTTTATCAAGCTCATCTTTAAAGTTTTTGTTTTCTACCTTAAGGTCTTTGTTTTTCTTTAAAAGCTCATTATTTAGAACAAAAGCCTTTGATCTTTTTAAAACTTTTATTTATTTTGATAAAGTATTCTTTTATTTTTCCAAAACATCAATCTTGGCTTTTAGATCATTATTTTCACTAACAAGATTGGTGTTTTTAACAGAAGAATAATCAATATGCTTTTTCAACTTCTCGTGCTCAATTTTTAACAATTTGTACTCATGTACAAGTTCATCAAATATATCTCTAAGTTCTTTAAATGTAAATTCAAATTCAAGTTCATATTGTACCTCATCTTCATATACCACGAGGTAAAGATTGGTGACTTTTTGTTATTCTTCTTCTGAACTAGAATCTTCACTATCGCTCCATGTAGCCATCATTGCCTTCTTTTCAAACTTTTTTAAAACTTCTTTAGAAGAGGACAATCAATCTTATAGTGTCTGGGCTTCTTGCACTCGAAGCAAATTGGTTGGTCCTTTTCTTTATCTTTATCTTTTTCTTTTTCTTTGCCTTTTTCTTTGCTAGGTTGTGGCTTCTTTTTGTAAGAGAACTTCTTCTTCCTCATGAATCTTCTGAATTTTCTTGCTACTAGTACCTCTTCATCTTAACCATTCTTACAAAAGGAACGTCCATATTATAAGAGACCGGTTTATCTCTCTTAAACTAGCAGCGCAACAACCCCGGGACACTCGAGTCGACCCCTCCGTCGACCCTCGCAAGAGCTACCCAGGGTACTAAATCTCGAGTCGGCTCGCTGGAGACGAGCACCGCAGCACCAACCAAGGGACGTTGAGTGGCACCAGACTCGCCTTACCGGTGGCACCCACATCCCCGTGGGCCCAGACCCTACATCCGGACGAACCACGAGGGTGCGAGCTGGCCCAGCCAACAATCCCCTTCCCAGCAAAATGACCGAGTTTTTCCCCCTGCGGAGAATCGAACCCGAGACCTCGGCTCTGATACCAGTTGTTGGATCGATGCCCCTAATCATTCTTACAAAAGGAACGTCCCTGTTATAAGAGGTAGGTTTATCTCTCTTAAACAGGCAGCGCAGTAACCCGGGGCACTCGAGTCGACCCCTCCAATGACCCCCGCAAGAGCTATCCAGGATACTAAACCTCGAGTCGGCTCGCTGGATCGATGCCCCTAACCATTCTTACAAAAGGAATGTCCTTATTATAAGAGGCCGGTTTATCTCTTTTAAACCAGTAGTGCAGTGACCGGGCACTCGAGTCGACCCCTCCGCCGACCCCTGCAAGAGCTACCCAGGATACTAAACCTCGAGTCAGCTCACTGGAGACGAGCACCTCAGCACCAACCAAGGGACATTGACGTGGCACCAGACCCGTCTTACCGGTGGCACCCACATCCCCGTGGACCCAGACCCTACATCCGGACGAACCACGAGGGTGCGAGCTGGCCTAGCCAACATCATCTTCTTTTGATTCTTCACTTGAAGACTCATTTAATATAGTGGATTTGAAGGCGATGGTCTTCTTCTTTCTATCTGCATCCACTACTTTTTATTTCAGGTTCAACTCATAAGTCATGAGTAAACCAACAAGTTACTCTAAGGGAACTGTCTCAACATCTTTTGTTTCTTGGATTGTCATGACCTTGGGATCCCATGAGTTTGGAAAAGACCTAAGAATTTTATTTACAAGATCAGCATTAGACATAACCTTGCCAAGACTTCTCATACCATTGATAATATTAGTAAATCTAGTATACATATCAATAATAGATTCATTATGCTACATTCTAAACATTTGATATGTATGAATGAGCATATTCACTTTAGTGTTCTTCACTTGATGGGTACCCTCATGAGTAACCTCAAGTGTGTTCCAAATTTTCTTTGGCGACGTACATGTGGATATCTTATTGAATTCACTAGAATCTAATATGCAATAAAGCAAATTCATCACTTTGGCATTAAGTTCCGATTACTTAATATTATTTTCATCCCAATTCTCTTTTAATTTTGGAATGAAAATGCATTAACTATCATTGAAGGAATATGGAGACCTTTTATAATAACTTTTCAAAGATTATAATCTATTGAATGCATATAAATTTTCATGTGGGTTTTCTAATATGTGTAATTAGTGCCATTAAAAAGGGCGGTATATTTGAGGCTTGACCCTCAACAACACTAAAACATATAGGGGCTGTCATAGATCTTTAACTTAAGGTGGTTAAACCTATAAGCTGAGTACAAGGCTCTAATACCACTTGTTGTCCGGCGAAGCAACCTAAGAGGGGGGGTGAATTGAGTTTTCAAAACTTGTTACAAGTATGTGCCAATTCAAAAACAATGAATGTGCTAGTGTGATTTCAAGTGTGTATGTGCTTGAAAATAAAATGCAACAAAAATAATGAAGTAAATGCAAGAAAAGCAAAAGCAATCATAAACACATAATATTTTATAATGGTTCGGTGCACTCCAAAGCACCTACGTTCACTCTTCAAGGTTCACTTGGATATTTCACTATAATCTAATTTGATTACAGTAGATTAGTTTTTTCGAGCTCACTAATCAAAACCCCTTGGTTTTCACAAGGCTTACCAAAAACCTAGTTGATTTTTTACAAGGCTCACCAACAACCTAGTTGGTTTTTACAAGGCTCACTAACAACCTAGTTGGTTTTCACAAGGCTTACCAATAACCTAAGTTGGTTTTTACAAGGTTCACCAACAACCAAACTACTAGTTTCAATCCACTTGGAATTAGGAACAATGATAAATTCAAGTTCAAAGAAAAGATACAATAAGCTTTCAAATTAAAAATAAATATCTCTTTGAAGCTCTGATTGCAGTTGAGAAAGCTTGTTCCTAAGTTGTTGAAGCTTTAATGAATGCTTAAAGATTAGACTTGAATGCTTCTTGAATGCTCTTGAATGCTTGAAGGCTCAACTTCACTCCAAAGCAATGAATATTCAATGAATGCTCATTAGTTTTTCATTAGTTACCTCCTTCTTGAATTTGGTCCACTTTAAATACCTTTTCAAGCCTTAAATGACCGTTTATGACCGTTAAATTAAGAGGAGAAAATAACCGTTAAATACAAAAATGATCAATTTTATGTTTCAGAAAACTAGCCATTACTGTTCATCCAGACCTGTAGATGTCGACACTTTAGGTTATGAGTCGATACATGAGTTGATACTTGAGTCGATACTAGGTCAAAAATATCTTCTGAAGCTCTCTAAAATGCACTGGTGTGTCAACACTTCTTCTGGTGAGTTGACACTTGAGTCAACACTTTATCTTTATGAGTCGACACCTGAGCAAAAACTTGAATTCGATTGTTCAGTATCATTTTTAGTCTCAATCCTTGAGTCGACACATGAGTCGACCTTGGTCTCCATGAGTCAACACTTCATGCATACTGGCTGAAACTTCTTCTACGTATCAACTCAAGCTTTTATAAGTCAACACCTTGAGTCGACACTTGATCTTCATGAGTCGACACTTTCCTGAAACTCTCCGAAATCTCTGTTGAAACTTCTCCAAATTCAAAAAGTTATTCCTTTTAAGTTAATTCTTATGTGCCAAGATCCATTTAACTTGAAATTCCATCAATATAAGTGACTTCTTCAATAAGATAATAAGCATATGAACTTTCAACACATTACAACTTTGATGAGTATCTTGTTTTGATAAATACACTTTTAACATACAGTCAGTACTCAAATATATTTAAATATTTTGTTATTTATCAAAATCAAGATAGGAGTCAACATGTTTACTTTAATTTTGATAAAAGTCAACCATAATGTATATAAATAATAATTGAATAGAAATAATAGTAGTTAATAAACTATTAAGAGATCTCAAACAAGTGTATATTATAAATGATATGGCAAGATCCACTGACATGGACCGGTGCGACGACATCCACTGACATGGACAGGTATGGCGACATCCGCTGATATGGACCGGTGCGACGACATTCGCTGACGTGGAGCCTGTGGATGGCCACGGCGGGGAGAAGCCCACTACTTGGGCAAGGCCGTATGATGAAGAACCAAAGGGACCGCCCTTTCGAGGTAAGCACCCAGGCGAGGCAGGGCTCATTGGGCAAGTCCCCCGTCCAAGGTTAGCTCCCAGTCGAGGTCGAGTCCGCCTCCCCAGAAAGAACCGCCCTTTCGAGGTTAGCTCTCAGTCAAGGCAGGGCTTATTAGACGAGCCCCTCGTCTGAGGTCAACTCCTGGTCGAGATCGAGTCCGCCTCTCCAGAAGGGACCATCATTCGAGGTTAGCTCCCAATCAAGGCAGGGCTCATTAGGCGAGCCCCCTGTCTGAGGTCAACTCCCGATAGAGGTCGAGCTCGCCTCTCCAAAAGGGACCACCCTTCCGAGGTTAGCTCCTAGCCGAGGCAGGGCTCATTGGGTGAGCCCCCCATCTGAGGTCAACTCCCGGTCGATATCGAGTCCGCCTCTCCAGAAGAGATCGCCTTTCCAAGGTCAACTCCCATTCAAGGTAGGGCTCATTGGGCGAGCCCCCCATCTAAGAATAGCTCCCGGTCGAGGTCGAGTCCACTCTCCGAAGCAGACCATCCTACCAGAAGCATGGTTTCCCGCCAAAGGCGCAAAGAGGGGGGAAGCTAGAATCCAGAACAAAGGCAGCGGAGTACCTGGCCACCCTGAGCCTCCGAGAGATGGCACATACCCTGCCATGGGTGCAGGCCCCTCCGCGCGGTGCGTCTTGCGCACGATCTGCATGATCTAGACAATGCCAGGTTTTCAGCCTTGCGGTATGCCGACACGTCGACGACCGCATGACTGGGAGACTGCAGCTTCCATGACAGGATGCCTGGACCTCCCAAAGAAGGGTGTCTTCCTATGGCCCTATACCCTGTAGCACCCGGATGACCTCCTCAAAAGTGGCAATATCCCATTATGGCTAGAGGCTCAGGCACAGAACCAGCCTGACAGAGAGGCAACAGCGGGCAACGGAAAGCCTCCTTCGAAGGAGAGAACCTGGGATCCCCTGAAAAGCCTTCCGTCTATATAAGACCCATAGAAAAAGGTAAGTAGAGGTAAGTAAAGCAAAGCAAAGAAAGAAAAAAAGAAGTGCAATGAAGACTTTTTCATTCTGTTATTATTATCTTTTCTTTTATCACCCTCTCGACACAGAGAGTCTCCCAAGCTCTCCACCATAGAGGTATCTGTTTCTCTCGATCATCCCACTGACTTGATCGCTGGAGTGTCTTCGTCGGAATCCCTAGCCCAAGATTTTTCTGTCTTGTAGGATCCTCGAGCAAGCTAGCGAGCCGACCGCGAGACGGGAACCAAGGATTCGATAGGAACCCGATATGTCATAGCTACAGACCATGGCAATCCGAGCGGCAACAATAAATTAAATATCCCAATGATAAACATCCATAAGTTTTACATGTTCTTTAAAAACTTTGGATACTAAATTTTTAGTCAATGGATCAGCTAATATACAAGCAGTACCAATAAAATCAATAGACACTTGATGACTACTAATTCTTTCATTTATTGTAAGATATTTAACATTAATATACTTATTTGTATTAGTAATCTTACCACTATTGGAGAATGAAACTACAGCAGAATTATCATAATAAATTTTTAGTGACTTGGAAATAGAATCCATAACTCCTAGTCCTGAGATAAATTTTTTCAATCACAAAGCATGTGAAGAAGCATCATAGCAGCTTATATATTCAGCTTTCATAGTAGAGTAGGCAGTAATGTGTTATTTTGCACTCTTTAATGAGATTGCTCCACCAGCTAGTAGAAAAATATAACTTGACATAGACTTCTTGCTATCAAGGCAGCCGATATAATCTACATCTGAATAACCAATCACCTCCAATTGATTGGTCATTCTATAAGTGAGCATGCAGTCTTTAATCCCTTGAAAATATCGCATCACTTTCTTGGTGGCCTTCTAGTGGTCCATACCTGGATTACTTTGATATCTACCGAGCATTTCCAGAGCAAAACTAATATCAGGATGAGTACATACTTAAGCATAAATCAAATTACCCACTACACAAACATAGGATATATCATTCATTTGATTTCTCTCAATCTCGTTCTTGGGATGCTGAAATTTACTGAATTTATCATCTTTAACAATTGGCACTTTACTTGATGAGTAGCTTGACATTCTAAACCTTTCTATGATCCCAGTAATATAATTTTTCTAGAATAAACCAGGTAATCTCTTACTTCTATTACGATGGATTTCTATACAAAGAATATAAAAAGTATTTTTCATCTCAAAATATTTGAAAAGAAATCTTTTAGTTTTATACAAGAGATCCAAATCGTTGCTGGCAAGTAAAAGATCATCCACATATAAAACCAAAAATATAAACTTACTCCCACTCACTTTCAGATATATACATTAATCAGCAATATTTTTTTTAAATCCAAATGATACAATGATATCATTAAACTTTAAGTACCATTGCCTGGAAACTTATTTAAGACTATATATGGATTTTTTAAATTTACATACCAACCTTTTATTTTCTTATATTGAAAATCCTTCTGGTTGTTCCGTATATACTTCTTCTTGTAAATTCCTATTCAAGAATGCAATCTTGACATCCATTTGATATAGCTCTAAATCAAAATAAGCTACTACTGCCATAATAATTCTGAATGAATCCTTTCCCGAAATAGGTAAAAATGTTTCAAAATAATCTGTCATCCTTTTTGAGTGAATCCCTTTGTTACAAGTCTAGCCTTATATCTTTCGATATTACTTTTGGAGTCTCGTTTAGTTTTAAAAATCTATTTACAACCAACGGACTTAAACTTTTCAAATAATTCAACAAGTTTTTATACTTGATTTTTATTCATAGATTCCATCTCATCTTTCATGGCATCTAACCAAAGTTCAAAATTATCACTATTCATGCATCTTTAAATAAAACTGGATCATCCTTAATTCCAATATCATAATCACAATCTTATAAGTAAATAATATAATCATATAGAATAATTGATCTCCTAATTCTAGCAGATCTCTGTAATACTTTAGGTTTAATGTTATTGTGATTATCTTCAATTAGGTCAGGTTCATTGATAGGCTGTTCAAGAGGTGGTGTATCAGCCTCTTGTTATTGTTCCACAACCTTAGAATTAATAATTTCATATAGAATATCTCTAGGTATTATTATAATAGAAAAAAATTCTCTTATTTTCTTTAATACTATATCATGTGATTCACCACTCTCACTGTTATGGCCATCTTCAATGAACCTAATTATTCCACTTTCAAACAATTTTGGTGATGTGTGATAGACAATAAAACTTAAAATCTTTTGACCTTCTAGATATCCAATAAAATAATAACTAATAATTCTGGGATCCAATCTTTTTTCTTGTGGATTATATAATCGAGCTTCTGCAGGATAATCCCAAATATGTAAGTGCACTAAATATGATTTCCTATCCATCCATAACTCAAAAGGAGTTTTAGGAATGGCCTTACTAGGAACATAATTTAGGATATACATAATGATTTTTAAGGCATCTCCCCATAAATATAATAATAATAATGAATTACTAATCATACTCCTTACTATGTTCATCAATGTACGATTAGGCTTTTCAGCCATACCATTTTGTTGGAGATTTTCTGGCATAGTGTACTGTACTACAATGCCACACTGTTCTAGTAATTTGATAAAAGGTTCAAGATTACGGCTAGATTCATCATATCTATCGTAATATTCATCATCTCTATCAAATCTTACAACCTTAATTTTTCTATCCAGATAATTTTTTACTTCAGCTTTGTACACTTTAAAGGCTTCCAAATCTTCAGATTTTTCATGTAATAGGAAAATATAACCATAATATGAGAAATTATCAATAAATATGATGAAATATCTTTATCCTCCAAAATAAAATAAAAAATAGCCACAAATATCAGTATATATCAATTTTAAGAGTCCTTGACTTCTAGTGGTATACTTTTTATTACTTTTAATTTATTTTCCTTTAATGTAATCGATACACATACCAAAATCACTAAAATCTAGATTTGGTAAAATACCTTTCATAACAAATCTAGTTATCCTTTATTTTGATATGTGACCTAATCGCCTATGCCACAACATTAAAAAAACTCTCATTTATAATACCATATTTTATTTTAACATTGACATTCAAAACAAGTAAAGTTTGTGTAAAAGAAGAATTCAAATTTATTTTATATAATCCATTGCACAATATTCTAATACCAACTAAAATAATTTTTTTTATTAATTTAAAACTTAAATTTATAAAAATAAATGAAATACCTTCTAAATCAAGTTTTGCTAATGACACTAATTTCTAGATACTGAAGGAACATAAAAGATATCATGTAGATCTAATTGAAAATCGATATTTGTAATAAGTTTGTAAATTCTAGCTGAAACAACCTTAGACTTTATCCAATTTTTCATAAAGATCCACTGCTCTCTATTATTTGATTTTTGACTTGAAAGGAATCCCTGTAATGAATTAGAAATATGAATTACGACACCAAAATCAATCCACCAAGTATTGGAAGGAACATTAATGAAATTGGTTTTATAACAAATAAGTGATAAGGGAATAACATTCTTTTCGAACTATTTTCTTATTTTTTTTATAATCCTTCTTGACATGTCCCTCGTTATAGAAGAAATATTTTAATTTGTATGAACCTTTCTTTGATGGAGCATTCTATCCTTTATTTCATTTCTTTGCCTTCTTTCTTTTAGATCGCTTCTTAGAAACCATTGAACAACTAGAACCCCTTCTTGTCTCAATCTCTCTTCCTCTTGCACACATTGGGAGATGAGCTTATTTATTGACCAAGATTCTTTATGTGTATTGTAGTAGATTTTAAATTGAGTAAACTGTGATAGAAGAGAATTAAGAATAAACTGGACAAGAAAGTTTTCAGATACTGTCATTTCCAAGTCATTCAGTTTTCCAGCTATATCACGCATTTTCATAATGTGCTTTCGCACTCTAGAAATTTCATCATATTTCATAGAGGTTAACTTGTTGATTAAGGTACTAGCCAAAGCTTTATTTGATTTAGTAAATTATTGCTCTATAAATGAAAGGTACCCAAAAGCCAATTCTTATCAGGAATAGATTCCCTTATGTCTTTTATTATAGAGCTCTTAATAATCATGAGAGACAATCTATTAGAATGCTCAAACTTTTCATATAATTTATTTTGATCAGGAAAACTTGTGAGAGTTAGTGGATTAGGCTGAGGTTTATGAAGAGCCAAATATAAGTCTAGACATCCTAGAATAATAAGAAGCTGCTCATGCCAATCAAAATAATTTGATCCATTTAGTATAAAAATATTGGTTAGATGCAACAAGAGTGAAGCAAGGATCATAGCTGTAAATATAAGAATATCCATCAGTTACTTTCATAATGCAGATTCCAAAAAATAATAATTCTGCCAATAACACTTATCATATAACTATAAAACATATTTAGAGAAGAATTATAGCATACAATAAGTGCTGTAACTAATTTAATCATAAATTGAAACATAATAATGCCAAGACATACATTATATAAATCACAAATATAAATTTTTTATAATAAACAATAATATGAAATATGTAAGCAATAATAATAATTATGGCATAAACATGTAATTTATATTTAAATTATGATATATTATATTAGTTATACCTTCAGTGGTTTAGCCAACTATGATTACAAAAATCTAAGATTATTCTCATCTTTGGATGTAGAACTCCCCGTCTTTATGCAATTCAAGTTGATTAACCTATAACTATCAATTTTGTATCTTATTGCAATCATCTTTGGGTCAACTGTAATAGACACACCCTTATGTAATTTCAAAACTCAATGAGAGAGAAAATCATTAGCCCTCAAGAACTTATCTACTCAAAATCCATAGAGTATTCCGGGGCCTTTAGCACAATGTGAAAACACCCTTGAATAATGTAATAGTGAGTAAAATTACTTATAAATAATTTAAAAATATTTAAATATTTCATCATTCATGAAGAACTCAAGCAAAATGTTCTTCTAGTTATTACGAGTCCAACAGCTCAAAAAATACTTAAATCGGATGTAAAACGAGCAAGTTATAGCAATTTTAATAAAATTCAATAAAAAATGACTAAACGGTAAATAGCAAATAATACAGGAGACTTACTATAAAATAAGATTTAAAAAACTAATATGAATTTAAAAATAATTTTAATTTGGACTTATATATAATTTAAGTTTTTATAGGGGTTAAAATATAAAAATCTCCTAAATCCAAATTTAAATTAATTCAATGTGATTGTGCTCGGTCATATCATTGATTGGGCTTATTTTAATTAACGGATTTTGGATTTAAAACAGGTTAAAACCCAAAACACAAACCCGTTAACCCTCTTCTTCATCCTCCTTTCTTTCTTCTCCCAACCGAGCCCTTAAAATCATCATTAATGGTGGCTTTAAGCTTGGGATCTCTACTTTGGGAGGTCGCCGACCGAACCCCACCACCGGCGACCACCCCCCCGGCTACTGGCCACCTGTTGCTTGCTACACAGTGGCTAAAAGCCACCGATGAGGAATGGATTTTGTTCACGATCACCACGGAAAAATAGTTTGCCGAAGACCTTCCCGTTGGCCATTCGCCTCTTGATCAAGCCACCACCAGCTCATCGACAATTGATTTCCTTCCTCGGCAAGGCAGCGGTGGTGGATCATCGACTCACTGTGCTTCCACTATGCCAATTTCGATCGCCGGTGAGCCCAATTGGTGGCTTGATTTCTACTTTTGGTCAATCATTTCCTGGCTTCTGACAACATTCTCTCGACCACCGATGAGCCCAAACCACGGGTCAAACAACCAATTCGGGTTCTTGTATTTTATGACAATTCGGGTTCTTGTATTTTATTTTCATCAACCTCTTTTTTTATTTGTTCTTCACCTCCAATCACCACTGAAATATCATTACCGGTGATCGAAGCTTGGCATTGGCCCTAATTGGTGGTTTGCCGACTATTTTCGGCCACCGGAACACATCCCACAACCACCGATCACCGCCTTCCATGGCGGGTTTTGCCGGTGACTTAGAGGATAAATCACAAGTATGTTATGCCGGGCCAAAAATATTTCTATGCTCCAGCCATAGAAGGTGGTGGTGGTGGTAGGACATGGGTTTTGATCAATGGGAAGAAAAAAATATCCCTCTGATAGGAAGGGGAACCGGGATCTTTTCCACGTGATTTCATTTTAATTTCACAAGTAAAACAAAATTAATTTTCTAAACTTTAATTTAATTCCAAAATATAAAGCATAATTTTAATATTTTAAAATTAAACTAAAATTTATCTTAAATTTTTGCATGAACATAAAGCATGATCTATGCATAAAAGATTAAAGATTTTCACAACATGTGATATCAAAGTCATGTTTCATATTTTATGTACATGCAAAATCATAAAATATGAAAGACATATCTTGAGCTATTGTCGTAGTCTGTAGGTCATGCAGTTCTTGAGATGTCCCTCCTTAATTGCGACTTGAAATATCTCTCCTTGATCATGAGATGAATGATCTTCTCTCTACTCACCCTCTTCTCCTTATGCGGACGATCGATAGGGAACCATACACCGTTGTTACGAGAGTTTGAGAAAGAGACCAGGTGACCTTTATATTTATAACCGTATATATCTCTCTCATTAAAAAGATTAAAATCTTAGTTAGAGTCTCATTCAAATTATGCTTGATTAGTTTCATTAGAAATAGTTCTTTTTAATTAATTGGACTCTGATCCGGTATACATAATTGATTCAAAACTTGAACACAATAAAATAATTATTAAGTCATAAATATTAAATTTTAAATCTAACACAATAACCATGGGCCGATCGGGATGGCTTTCCAGAATTTTATCCAAAAACATAATTTTTTTTTTTTTAATACAAGTCACCTCAAAATTCTTTATAACCACAAATGAAGCCCACAAGTCATCAAATTAGCATCTCATTAGAGAGGAAAAAAGGCAGATTATAAATCAAACGGATGGATACAACTCACCCAGGCGTGTGTTCAGCTGACGATAAAACTACTTCCTTTTATATATATATATATGGGCCATCGTTTCTGGATGTGAACTTGGTGTGGAAAAGGACCTCGTGTGCCACGCACCACCCACGTATGAGCCAGAGCAGCATCCCACCACAATCTAGGCCATCCTACATTCATGTATCAACAACTCTCTGGATCTTTCAAGAAAGAAGATAAGATACTCAGCGAGAGTGTGACAATCCAAATCCAAAACTGGCTGAAACACCTTGAAGCATCCAAGTTTAATATGAAGAATGTTCTGTTGCATGAACTCTAAAGACGTACTATAAGTTAAAATGTTCTGCAATCTCCCATCCTTTCCGCCTTTTTATTTTTACTTTTTTGAAAAAAATTCACTCTGTCCATTTTCTTGTAGAGTTTCGATCCTCCGTGGTTTACGGTTCGCACATCCAGAGCCCTCCTCCATCAAGAGATAGATGGCTTTCGAACAAGAAAACTTTACATCTCATGCATGACGTGTTTCTATCGACAGCCATAGCAACCATAAATATGGAACAGGAGTCAGTCTGGGTCATTTGTAATATCCTTGACAGAGAAGTGTTAATGCCATGATTGCCATTATTTTGGCCAAATGGATGAACGAATGAGATCTAGTACCTTGCACAGAGCAGAGGTAAGGATGAAAAGCATAGGTGAAAGAACATCTTAGCCTACACGCACCTACGGTTCAGCATACCACTGCCGTTTGGGCTATATTTAAACCATCCTCCACATTCCCTCCTTTCCAGACCCCATCAACTGCGAGAGCCCAACTGACCTTGTAGAGTAGAAGCAGCCCCGGTTCAAGACTTCCATCTACCAGTTTTGTAGCTTAGATTGGAATTCAGAACTGCTCTCCTATCTGTGAAGCAATATGTCACCAGAACTCTCTGTCACAACAGCCCATCTTCCCATCTGCAATTCCCAGGAGATCCCCAAAGAGAACAATATCAAAACACCTCTTAGAGGAGAGAATCCAAATCAGAGAACACTCCTTGATGTCAGTCTTGGCAGAAAGAAGCTACTAAAATCTGCGGGCCTGGGTCTTATAGGCACCGGGTTTGCTGCAGTTCAGCCTACAAAGGCTGAGCCAGAAAGCCCTGAAGAGTCTACTTCCAGCAAGATGTCATACTCGAGATTCTTGCAGTATTTGAATGAAGGAGCAGTGAAGAAGGTGGACCTCTTCGAGAACGGCACCGTTGCCATCGCCGATATCTCCAACCCAGCCCTGAATAGAATCCAGAGAGTCAGAGTGGAGCTGCCTGCTCTGCCAAAGGAGCTGCTGAGGAAACTGAAAGAAAACGATGTGGACTTTGCTGCCCATCCTGTGGAACCCAATGCAGGACTTGCAATCCTGGATTTTTTGGTGAACTGGGGATTCCCGTTGCTCTTTCTAGGGTCATTGTTGCTGAGAAATTCAGGGGTTAATACCCCTGGAGGCCCGAACTTGCCTTTTGGCCTTGGAAGGTAATGTCTTCTTACACAAGAAGTAGTTTCTTAATGTTAATACGTATAGGTTTTGAAAATTTTACTTCTATGACTTGCATCTGTTGTCACGTCCAGAATCCAATACCGGAATCGAGTACGTGACCGGCCGCACAAACCCACGGTTTTATCCTAGAGATCATGCAAGGCCTAGCTACACCAGAGTCAACAAATTAAAAGAAAACTTATATCATATAATTAATCAGGTGGCATCTATTTATTAAATCAGTCAACTATTGATCTACTGATTTACAACAAGCATCAGTAATCGTAACTAAACTCTAACTCTAACTAACTCAGCATGTATAGGTCTCCGTCTCATGCCAGCCCAAATCTTGTCACGTGTCCTGAGTCTCTGAAAATTTAAAAAGATAGAAAGTGAGCTATACAACCCAGTAAGGCTTCTATATGATCATTCCAAATAATAATATAATTTTCTGAAACAATAAAATACCAATATGATATATCAATGCAATCAAATGATTTCAGCCTCATGTATTACGAACTTTGATAACTTTGCATTTTTCCTTTAATATTCTCATTATTTCACCTTTATCTTTAGGGTTCTGGTCTAGCCACGGTCATGTACCAGCCCATGACTGGCAACCACAAAGCGATCATGCATACTATGGTCGGTCCTGCTCACATACTAAGCCCGTGGCTCGGCTGTCCCACGTACTATCCGCCCGTGGCCGGCTCCCACGTACAAAGCCCGTGGCTCAGGCTGTATAACCACGGTGCAACCGTAGCATGGCTAGACCAAATACCGTATTTACTTCATTAACACTTGTCAAAACATTTTTTTTTTTTGTGATCTCTCGATAACCGGTATCGTGGTCCAACCCACTCGATAACCGATATCATGGTCCAACCCATTTTAATAACTGATATCGTGGTCCAACCCACTCGATATCCAGTTTCATGGTTCAACCTGTTTAGCATTCCGGTATCATGGTCCAACCCATCCGGATATCAGTCTTCTTTAAAACATCACGCATGAGATATCGACAATAATAATGATAAAACTACAATTTCAAACATGAAATCTCAACTCTTCCATTGACCGACATCACGGTCCAAATCATCAAAATAGAACTTTTATCCGATAAACACGATATCCGGAATATAAAATAATAACAATCATAATCATATTGTTCTTCATAAAACTCAACTACACCATATAACAATAATTCATGCATGCCAATGATCATGCACTCGGATCAAAACCATGCATATAAAAAAATATATAAACTGGTGATCACGTCCAGAATCCTTACCTTATCGCCAATTCTATTATATTGGACACTAGTCAGTACCCGAATTTTTGCTCGATGCCTCCCTGCTCAGAACACTGATTCCCTACATTAATAAATAATTTAATCAAAATCTAATTTCCCGAATTTCATGAATTTCGAGAAAATCCCTGGATTCTCTCTTCTTCCTCTCTCTCTTCCTTCTCTCTCCCTTCTCTCTCCTCTTTCTCTCTCTTCATTCTCTCTCCTCTTTCTCTCTCTCTTCCTTCTCTCTCCTCTTTCTCTCTCTTCCTTTTCTCTCCTCTTTCTCTCTTCCTTCTCTCTCCTCTTTCTCTCTCTTCCTTTTCTCTCCTCTTTCTCTCTTCCTTCTCTCTCCTCCTTCTCTCTCCTCTTTCTCTCTCCTCCTATTATTTTATTTATTTATTATTTTTTTCTGACAGTACAGAACTCCCCTTTTTTTTTCTTTTCTTTTCTTTTCTTTTCTTTTCCTTTTATTTTTTTTTTTTTTCCCTTCTTCTTTCTTTCTCTTTTCTTTTCTTCTCCCGAACCACCCCTGTGTTTCTTTTTTTTTTTTTTTCCTTCAGCCATTCCTTTCTTCGGCCGACCATCATCTCACCCCCCCCCACTTGTCGGCAACCACACCGTGGTTGTCGCAGGGCCCTCCCGGACCAGGCGAAGGCGGCGACGACGGCGGCGGCGGCGACGACGGCGGCGGCGGCGGCGACGGCGGCGGCGGCGGCGACGGCGGCGGCGGCGGCGGAGGCGGCGACGGCGGCGACGACGGCGGCGGCAGCGACGGCGGCGGCGACGACTGCAGCGGCGAACTTCCCAAACCAAACCAAACCAGAAAAACCTTCTCAAAATTGTAATTAAAAAGATATGACTCACCGGCGACGTTAGGGGAGCTTCCGTTTGCTCGTCGGAGAGAGAGAGAGCGTGATGGCGGCTCTATGGACGGCGGTGTGGGGAATTTATCGTGGAACACCGACGACACCTCATCGTTTGGGAAATGGAAATCGCGTCGGCCGGAGTCCCGATCCAGCCCACCACGGCACCGCCCAGCCTCCCTCTCCACCCCGACTCCTTCCCCGATGTCTCCGGCGAAGACTCCGGTCGGAACAAGGGAGAAGAAACCTCCCCTGTTCCGGCTCCATCTCTCCCTCGTTCTCCCGTCTCTCTTTTTTTTTTTTTATTTGGCTGGGTCGAAGTCGGCTGGGCGTGCCGACTTCGGGCCAAAGTCTAAGTATTACACCTGTAGTCATGGTTCATGTTACCATGGCAACCAGGATTTTTTAATGCTGAATTGGATCTGTTGTGTATAACCAGGTTTATCATAGATTCATTAATAATAATTGAACTCCGAACAGGTCTAAAGCAAAGTTTCAGATGGAACCAAACACAGGAATCACATTTGACGACGTAGCCGGTGTTGATGAAGCAAAGCAAGACTTCAAAGAGATTGTTGAGTTCTTGAAGTACCCAGAGAAATTTGCTGCTGTGGGTGCAAGGATCCCAAAGGGTGTTCTCCTGGTAGGCCCGCCTGGAACTGGGAAGACATTGCTGGCTAAAGCCATAGCAGGGGAGGCAGGGGTTCCTTTCTTCTCCTTGTCAGGTTCTGAGTTCATTGAGATGTTCGTTGGGGTAGGGGCTTCAAGAGTGAGGGACTTGTTTAATAAGGCAAAAGCAAATTCTCCATGCCTGGTCTTCATGGACGAGATTGATGCAGTAGGAAGACAAAGAGGAACTGGAATTGGAGGAGGGAATGATGAAAGGGAACAAACATTGAACCAACTTCTTACTGAAATGTATGGTTTCAATGGGGACGGTGGAGTTATTGTAATTGCTGCGACGAACCGACCGGAAATTCTTGATTCAGCTTTGCTGAGACCAGGAAGATTTGATAGACAGGTAAGGAACTTCTACTTCCCGATTCGATTCGGCTCCTTTAACTAGTCTCTTTTTTTTTTTTTTTTGACTGTAAAATAATCGGTCATGGTGGTTGAGTAGTAGGTAATAAACTAAGAGGTCTTTGGCTGCTCTAATTAGTCAAGGAAACCAAAGGATCACTAAGCCAAATACATTAGTATAGTTATTTTAAAGAGTTCTTCTGCACAAGAATTTCTGAATTAGATATAACTAAGAATTAGAAAACATATCATTATCAGCAAATGATAGCATGACGTAGAAAGAGAAACCCAAAGAAAATCATCAAGCAAAACAGTAATTTTTTTCTTTTATAAAAAGACAGTTTCTTTCTTCTTTTTTTTATTGGACGTCTCTGAAGAGACAAAAGACAGTTAAGAATATGTCTGGAGCTCAGAAACATGTTCTTAAAAGACAGTTAAGAATATGTTTCTCCAGACACAGTGCTAGAGAAGCACATTTGATATTGACTTTAAAACTACATAACATACTTTATAATTCTCATTGGATGATGAGGTATACCTAAGAATATGAACCATCCAGATTATTAATATATTTCTATTAAGTGAACACTGTAAATGGAGAACAAGTCGTTGAGTTGCAATGTTCACCGTACAAACTAGCACTCCAGTAAAAATAGGGGGGAAGCTATAAAATTTTACAAATTAGCATGAGATAAAAATGTCACGATCTACTTAAACTGGAATAGCAAATTCATGTTTACCATGTTACTGTATTTGTTTAATTTCAACTGAGTGGATGTTAGCAAAGTAAAAATGTCGATCCACACTAAGGTTACCATGTTTCCTCTCTGCTTTGGATGCCCCATGTAGTTCATTCCTACATAAATTCACTGTTATATATACATAGAACTCATTAAATGAAATGACTAATTGTATCCAAATACTGAATTCTGGTTATTTCAGAAGTTTTTTGTCAATTATGAAATATTGTTTTCACAATATTTGCTACAAGAAATGTAGTAGCTATAGCCCATGCAAGGTCTTTGTTGAGCTGGCAGCTATTGCCCTCATGGTAAACAAAGTTGCTTGCTTCTATGAATTTCTACAACTACTGCTCTTCTGTGTATCCACAAAAATATGGGAAGTCTAGTTTATTTGTTTTCTTTGGCAAATGTTCATGTCTTTTCCTTTTCTTTATAAACTTGGACGCATATGATATTGTTATTTGGACCCTCTCATGTTTGATCATCTGATCTTGGTCTCCTTTATGTTTGTAATCATTTACTAACACCGAAGCTAACCTTTTTAAAAATGATAATGAATATTTTTAATTGGGAACCAGCAACAACAAAACAAAGCAAATATGTTAGTTCTCAGAAATATAATGTATGGTCCTTATCTTTTGACAGGTGACAGTCGGATTGCCTGATGTCAGAGGAAGGGAAGAAATACTGAAGGTCCATAGCAGCAACAAAAAGCTTGACAAGGATGTTTCTCTCAGTGTCATAGCCATGAGAACAGCAGGATTTAGTGGTGCAGACCTAGCAAACCTGATGAATGAAGCAGCTATTCTTGCAGGAAGAAGAGGCAAAGATAAAATAACAGTGAAAGAGATTGATGTTTCAATCGATCGGATTGTTGCAGGTTTGGAAGGAACCAAAATGACAGATGGGAAAAGCAAGATATTGGTGGCCTATCATGAGATTGGGCATGCCATTTGTGCGTAAGTCCTGAACACCACCCTCCCCCACGTTGCCTTTTGTTTTAGACATTTCTTTATGTCAGCAGCTATGCAAGTTCTTTCCATCTCTTTCCCTCTCTTTGTAATATGCTTAATGAGTCTTTGTCGATGCCAAAGACTCATGCTCTGGGGAGAGGTTCCTAGTTCAAAAGAAGGTGGCAGTACAACCATACATATTCTCAAAATAAAAAGAAAAAAAAAAAAGTTTGATCAAGTGGTCATTTGGGATGAAAGAAGTAAACAATCTAAAAATAACACTCCTTTCTAGCATTTCATATGCACATATGGTCAATATAAATGTATCGATACATTCTATCAATGAATTATAGGATTTTGTGGTACTCCCAAATTTTGGAGAGACTTGGAAAGTCATGGCAGGGATGTTCGAGGATCCCTGGACTTGGGGGCGTATCCCAAGCGGGTCCTGGAGGTGTTACAGGGGATACTCTGAGTCTGATGTTGAGAAAACATGTGAGTCAGTTGGGTCAGGGGACTTGACCCAGGTTTGAGTGTTTTCTCATGTATGTGACTTAGGGGGGAGTTTTTGAGAGATTATAACATAACCCAGTGGGTTATGGGATTTTAGGTCCAGAGATATAGTCGGTTCCCTTTTGGTTTAAGAGGGGTATGCGTGATCTCTCTTTCTCATCGGTGAGGAATCAGCATGAGAGTTACATCACGTGAAAGAAGGGCTTAGGACATGGGGGTTCTACGGGCTTGGAGAAGGGAACCGAGCGTGAGGGAGTCCGCAGGTTTGGAAGTTTCTTCCTGGGTTTCAGAGAGGAGGCTGGTGTCTTGTATCCTGTATCAAGATCTTCTTCTAGAATAATAATACAATCTCTTTTCTCCTAATCTCTTATTTATATTTTTTCATGCTTCTTTGTGAATCAAGAAGGCTGCCATCATCTTGTTAGGATCTCTCTCACGACGCTTCCACGGTTAGGCACTGATCCGGGATTCACAAGTGGTATCAATACCTAAAATTATCTACAAGTGGTATCAGAGCGGGTTCGAGCGTGGAGAGAGGAGTTTTCTAACCAGGATCCCATTGAGGTATTCTTGATCAAGGTATCTTTTGGATCAGGTTTTTCCAGTATTTTGGAGAAGGGTTCAGATCTAGGATTTCCTCAAGATGTTGAGAGGAAGGATAAGATCTGGGACTGCTATCTACACCCTCTTTACATCAGGTATCTTCTTCAAGGTTTTTGTCAATCTTTCACTGTTTGTGATTGTTTTGGATCATGGAAGGCAGCGGGATGAAGATTGATGTAGAGAAGTTTGATGGAAAAGGGAGTTTTACTATATGGAAGGTTAGGGTGGAAGACTTGCTGGTTCATATGGGATTAGATCTGGCTTTGGAAGATAGGCCAGGGGGTATGAATGACAAAGAGTGAATGTCCTTGGAGAAAAGGGTATATGCCACAATTAGGACTTGTCTGGTGGATAAAGTTTTGTATGGCATGTTAGAGAAGAAGACACCCAAGGGATTGTGGTCGAGGTTGCACACCATGTACATAGGAAATAATATGTGCAACAAGTTGGTGCTAAAGAAGCAACTGTATAGCCTTCGAATGTAAGACGGTGTGGATGTTGCGGGACACATTCAGCGGTTTGACCGGATGAGCATGGATTTGCTCAACATTAGGATGGATTTAGAAGAGAAAGATAAAAGTTTGCTGCTTTTATGTTCACTACCCCGGAACTTCGATCCGTTGGTGACTACACTGCTATATGGAAAGGAGACGCTGGTATATGAGGAGATCATATCAGTTCTAAGATTTAATGAGCAACGGGAATGGATGGCGAAGAGGGAGGTCTTCCAGGAGGGTTTGGCTATGTCAGAGAGGCCAAGAAAATGGAAGAAGAAAGGTGAATAGGTGAGACGGGTACAGTCTAGGAAAGACAGCATGGCTGGCAAGTGTTACAGGTATGGTATAGTAGGGCACTTTAAACGGGAGTGTCCGCTTAGAAAGAAGTGCAAGGATGGAGAAAAGGAAAGCCCGAATTTCTCAGGTTAAGTCGCTGGGTCAAAGGAAGAGTCGGATGAGCTCTTGGTTTCGGAGAAGCCTGCGGGAGGCAGTGTATCCGAAACGGTTTCAGAAGGGTCCGCGGGATACGGAGGGTCTGAAGAGGCAGCGACGGGGTTCGAGGTGCAGGGGCAGGCTCAGCAGGGTAGCGTTGAGTTGCTGACCTCGGGATTTCATTCTGTGATATCAGGTAGACTTCAGTTTCAGGTGGAGCACCAGGAAGAGGTGGCTTCACGAGTGGAGCAGGTTTCGACACGAGGTCAGAGCGGAGGGGTGCACGGGAAGGAGTCACATCCTAGCACCAGCACCAGGGGTGCACCAAGGTAGGTGGAGCAGCGTGCATAGGTAGTCAGGCATGGCTCTGAGGAGATGTTGTTAAGTAGAGCTCCAGTTGCAGCGAATGCCAGTTCAGGTTCGCTGGGTTCTTTCCAGAGAAGTCCAAGAAAAAGGCTAATGCAGCTGCCAGGCAGAAGGAATGCTACAATGGTGATGCCAGGGTACAAGCAAGGATCTTCAGTTATGGAGACGGTCATCCCAAAGGCCTCCAAGGGTGTACGACAGCTGAAAGGTGTTGGCAGAGGTAAGGAGATCCGCACAACAGGCTATCAGGATATGCAGTTACAGCAGGAATGTGTAGGACATTGCTGGGTTTGCCAAGGCTTGGGGGCACCAAGGTGGAGATTGTAGGATTTTGTGGTACTCCTAAGCCTTAGAGAGACTTGGGAGGCTATGGTAGGGATGTTCGAGGATCCCTGGGCTTGGGGACATGTTCCAAGCGGATCCTGGAGGTGTTACAGGGGATACTTTGAGTCTGAGATTGAGAGAACATGCGAGTCAGTTGGGTCAAGAAGCTTGACCCTGGTTTGAGTGTTTTTTCATGTATGTGACTTAGGAGGGAGTTTTTGAGAGATTGTAACATAACCCAGTAGGTTATGGGGTTTTAGGTCCAGAGGTGTAGTCGGTTTTCTTTTGGTTTAAGAGGAGTTTGCGTGATCTCTCTTTTTCACCGGTGAGGAATTAGTGTGAGGGTTACATCACGCAGAAGAAAGGCTTTGGATGTGGGGGTTTCACGGGCTTGGAGAAGGGAACCGAGTGTGAGGAGTCCGTAAGTTTGGAAGTTTCTTCTTGGGTTTCAGAGAGGAGGCTAGTGTCTTGTGTCTTGTATCAAGATCTTTTCCAAGGATAATAATATAATCTCTTTTCTTCTAATCTCTTCTGTATATTTTTTCTCTCTCACGGTGCTTCAGCGGTTAGGCATTGATCCGGAATTCAAAATAAGTGGTATCAATACCTAGGATTCTCTACTTGAATTTCCCTAAGCCACTGAAGCATACCGATGCATTTAAGCTTCAATTAAAGATTTTGATGTTCTGATCTCTAAATCTTCTCCTTCATGATATTTTCTATCCATACCTTGTGAAAATTCTTCCGATTAAAGAACCGGGGAAGTATCTTACTTCATCATTACTAAAAAAAATATGGAGATTGCTCTCTTCTGTTTATGACAGAACAGAAACTCAATACATAAAAGATATTTTTTGATCAATGTATTAAAAACCTAGTGGCTTTAGCACAGACATTTAAAACTATGAGGATAAGGGTTGCTTCCAATAATGGCAGGATGTGATGGTTACAAACTATTGGACAAATGCATATCTAGGTCATAATAAAATCCATGAAATCACCAACAAAACTATTAGTAGTAAAACCATTACATAACAATTTTTACTTTCTTTCTATTAGAAAGTCTTCGTATTCTTCATATACCTTATTTCCTTATCTTTTTTCTCCTTTCTAATTTTACTTTCTTGCCTTCTTAAAATCTGTATCTTTTTTATATATACTATGATCCTACATGAATGAAATATGAATTCATTTACTTTACCATTTCCAATACTTTCTTGGATGAATAAGTCCACTTCAAGGACTTAACTGATTTAACACATACAGGACACTCACTCCTGGGCATGACCCAGTGCAAAAGGTCACTCTAATTCCCCGGGGCCAAGCTCGAGGTCTTACTTGGTTCCTCCCAGGTGAAGACACAACTCTAATTTCAAAGCAACAAATCTTTGCTAGAATTGTTGGAGGCCTAGGAGGTCGCGCAGCAGAGGAAGTAATATTTGGTGAATCAGAGGTCACTACTGGTGCAGCTGGAGACTTGCAGCAGATTACACAGATAGCAAAACAGGTATATTTTTTGTTTCAGCTAATTGAGTGTAATATCCTTTTCTTCTTGAATTAAAAAGGTGGTTCTTGCTTTGTGATTCCTACCAGATGGTCACCGTGTTCGGAATGTCTGAGATTGGGCCCATGGGCACTGATGGATCCTGCAGTACAAAGCGGTGATGTAGTATTGAGAATGCTAGCCAGGAGTTCGATGTCTGAAAAACTTGCAGAGGATATCGACAAGTCAGTGAAATCAATAATTGATAGAGCTCATGAAATTGCAAAGACTCACATAAGGAACAATCGAGCAGCTATGGACCAGTTGGTTGAAGTGTTGCTAGAGAAGGATACTCTCACTGGAGATGAATTCAGAATCATTTTGTCCAAGTTCACCGACGATGAGGTGGACAGTAGCGAAAGGCAAACCGTTATAGAGCTGGTTGCAGCTTGAGTCATCTATTTGTGATGTAGTTCCTCATGATAGAAGTGTAAGCCTGATATTGTTAAATAACATGAAGTCTGTTTAGTAGTAAATGCATGGTTTATGTGAAGGTTAAAGAGTTTCCATATGTACATAAATTACAATCTGCAATTCTAGGGTTCATAAAAGCTCTTCACTATATATTTATTCAAAGAGTTTTTTGCAGATTAATTAGATTGTATGTTGCAAAATATGTTTGTTCTGTGAAACTCCAACCATATTAAGGTGCTATATTATAATTGCTAAAAGACTCATAAGAGATGATAACATTGCTAATAGACTAACCTTGTGTGGGGCTTATTGGAGTAAAGTAGCAGCTCTGCTAAATTTTGCTCCACCAGACAAGCAGAATACAAATTTTAGAGAGACCAGTCTGTCTTGAAATGCAATGAAAGATGCACACCTAGAGGGTCTGTGGAGATTCATTATTCTCTGTGGCCAGGAGCAATCAAGCTTCGTCATCCTCTCCATAGCAAATGTTTCCCATAACCAGGATTCCTTTTCGATCAATGCGGAACTGGCAATGTGCCGAAAAATTGCACAATACACAAACAATCTTAGATAGCCCTAGCATCTCTTTCCAACGAAGGTGCAACCATAGGATCACAATTATAAAACTTAATGATCCATCTCGAGGTTCACTCAGTCTTGCATTAGTGCCTGGTTTGGTTGGCTATCAGATTGCTGATATTTGGGTCAGATGCAACTTGGACATGGGAATGTTTCAGTGTCATTTATACCTGCGTTTCAATCAAAAAATCATTAGTGCCTCTGATTACAATATTTGAGAATCCTCTGTATATTTGATATATTTTTATTATTCATTTAGTGTTCAGTACTAGTATATTCTAGTACTGATTTTATTCTGCATGATTTGAAAGTTAAACTCTTGTAGATCACCCGTGCAGATGGACCACTGAAAAATCCATGCGAGTTTTCCAAAAAATTTAAGCTGTTTAGTATATGCACAAGCCGAAGCCAAAATCGTGACCCCTCCAACCCCAAATTTAAAAGCATGTATCCATGGTTTAACTGCAGGAATTATTATACCAATTGAAGCATAAACTTAATAGTTATCAATGATGATGGACAACAAAAACTATGTGCGGATTGCATGGCCTATGATACTAGATCATGCTAATGTGCATGCTCTCAACTATCCTCTTCCTGTTGACCTGTGTCAGCTGTTATTTTTTTATGTATCCGGGCAATGTACATGTAAAATAAACACTGAAAGTAATAGGCAGATGACCTGATCAAACAAAAATGTTCAACAATAAAATAAATAAATAAATAAAAACTCAAAAGATACGAGCACAAGATACATGCATTAAGATTATGTTTCTGCTTGGTCCCTTTTAATATATAGTTACAGCATACAAAATGATCAGTGAGGATTGAAATTCCACTGGAAAACTTAATACAACATAGACTAATAAGACTGGCAGAACTCTTCTGTAGACGCAAAAAATGCTTAGCCTTCTCTAATTTTTATATGTACCTTTTCCATCAAAACATCATCTTGTCACTGAAAACACTCACAATATATTAATCTTCTATACAGAGGCAGGTAGGAGCTGCAGAAGCTTGCGGTTCCTCAAGTTCCATGTGCCTTCTCTTCTTGTAGTTGGCCTTGAAACAAGCTTGCCTTAACCTCTTGGTCTTCTCCTCGAGCTGCGTTGCAGGCTCCTTCTCAACCTGCTTCTTTTCTTGCTCCAAAATCTCTATTGCATTCCCGATTATCTTTGCCTCTCCCGCATCCCCATCCTCTCTCCCATATTCCTACATAAAACCAGTCTTATCGATAAACCATTTGCCAATGATGGACTATTTCGGGTCGACAGCCAAGCGATAACAAATTCAGAAACTTAGCAAGCAGAACAACATTAGACACACTCAATCCAAAGAATTATGGCGAAGTTGTAGGCTTACCTTAACATTTTTAATGAGGGTCTGCAAGCTCTTTAACTTGCGATGAGGCCATCTTGGGATGCCTAGCTCCCTGCACTTCTTCTTCAGCAAGGTAACTCCGATATTGAGCTCCCTGGCTGCTTGCGTGATGGGCATATAAAAATAGCGAGAGACCTCCTCGAAAGTTAAAGCATTCTCCTCTCTACTCTCTCTTGCCTTCCTCATTTTCTTCTCCCCCCTCTTCTCCCCATGGCAAACCAAAGCCGCTTTCTTATCCTCGGTTCCGTCCTTCATATCATCCCAAAACCCATTCTCTCCATCGAACATGCTAAAAGATTCTTCTGAATCGCCAACCAAAGCGCAGAAAAAAAAAGAAAAGAAAAGAAAGAGAAATTCAGAGAGATCTACACCGAGGTAGAAAGCATTCTAACAGAAATTGAAGACTGGTCAACTGACCTTGAAACAGGTTTTGGGTAGGCAAGCAAGGCTCTGAAGGATAACTTTGCATCAGAGGTGCAACATCCAGCACTTCTTCCCCTAAGAGGCTGTCTAATTGCCAGGTCCAAATTGGCAATACACTACAAAGAGATGGAAAAGCTACCAGTGAGCTATTCCATCAAACCTTTTATTTTTTGCCGGTTTGTACAAGTTATTCGAAATCAAGGACCACCTATGACTCAAAATATTACCTGAAATCTGGCTCTTCTTCTCCAAATCCTACTCCATCGTAGACAACCTGCCAGTTCCCAAGTTGCTCGTTGTCCATCTTAAAGAGAGAGAGAGAGAGAGAGAGAGAGAGAGAGAGAGAGAGAGAGAGAGAGGGAGATGGAGATGGAGATACGAATGGAGGAGGTGGTACAATATAAGCGAGGATGGGAGAACGTGCACCAGATACCTTGTGTGCGTGAAAATAACAGCCATGCAGGGTAATTAATTGAGGGGAGGCGAGTGGATTGGAGTGAGAAAAAGGTTCCTCATTGGTGGGCTGTCATTTAATTAACATAAATAAAGGAGCGGATAATTGAAATTAATTAGGGTGGCGTCAGCTCAAAACGCCCACTACGTATCATTACGACTTTACCGTTTTCTACGGCTAAATTCTATATGCTCATTATGGGCTTTGCGAGTGCATGCCTAGTTTTTATCAGCCTTCTCATTCTATTGACATTTTTTCAGGATTATGGGATAGGATCAACCAAAAGAATGATTTTTTAAAAGAATTTTTGTTGACAGATTTTTGGGAAACAACGCCAATTTAACTTCTTGGACGAGTCTTCTCGTGACTTACAATTCCTATGAAGTTATTCGGGAGTACAAAATACAAATTGTACAGATGTTAAGAAAGCTGCGAAATTTTTGAAGAATGGAAGCAGTACAACCTGTACATCTTTGGATTGGCAAAGGGGATGAGAGAATGATCGGAAGGGTTAAACTTATATAGACGCCCACAAAATCACTGGCTTTTATTCATCAAGTACTGGTCTTGGTGCATTATCATATGAACAAGCGGGTGTGATTAATGACAAGTATGGCAACATTGTGCATCCAAGAACTTGTAAGGATCCAAGCAGGTTTTAGATATTTATACATGGTTAAAAAATTTAAATAATATCTTTCGACTAGTTTCTTTAAATGAAATACTAGGTTGTTACAAAAAAAAAAAAATCAAAGCCGATCTAGTCTATAGCTTATGTGGACCGGTGAACATTGCAGCATGGGTTCATTGGATTGACCATGAGCAAATCATGATGTTTTTGAACGAATGTATATATTTGGATCTTTAGTTTGATGAGGATGTTACGATTTAAATGAGAAAAATATATGGGGATTCGTAAGAACCATTAAAAAGATATTGATATTGGATACTACAACATATTAAAAAATTTAAATAATATCTTCCGACTAGATTTTTTTTGGATAAGGTGCTACCTTGCTATGGTGCACATTTTATAAGACATGGTTTTTTCTTATTTCTATGCTCTTTATATTTGTGAGGTTAAATCTCCTCAAGTTTGGATGGAGGAAAAGGTAGTCATATGAGGTCACACTCCCACGGCATTCTTTTTAATCCGGAAGGAGAACAGCTATCGTTCATCATTTCAGTTCAAGTACTTAATAATAACGCCAACGTCGATCTGCCAGCAACATAACCCCCATCAAAACTGTTACTTCTCATTATAATTCAAATAGTAATCATATTTAATTATAATTTGTACTAATTATTAGGTTCAAATTAAGTTATTTCATGGATTAAATTAAATGAGGAACAGAAGTCGGCAGAAGGAATAAGAAGAAAGATAGGGCAAAGACATCAATTTATTGGTTATTATGAACATTAGGACATTTATGGCAGTAGTTTTCATATTTAAAAATTATTTTTTAAAATATAAATTTTATATTTCTTAAAATGGTAGCATCAATGGTAGTTATTAATTGATATTCTTAAATATAAGTATTTTGATTGTTATGTGATTGTTATTATTCTAGCTAACTATTTGATAATTGCTTTGGTTTGCAATAGCTTCAAGAAGTAATTGTTAAGCGTTAATGATGCCAATTATGAAACACTTGATTAATCTTTTTCAGTGACTATTTAAATTATTAATGTCATAACCAGTATAACTATACACATGCGTGCACACACCCACACAAATATATATACACAAGAGGACACATGTAGATGTACCTTTGTAATAGGAAATTTTATGATGCAATCAATTAGCAAAAAATTATAATATAAAATAAATGATGAAGATGTGGAAAAAATTTGGATACAATATAGTAATCTGTTTTTAGTTATGATATATTTAACTTTGCTAAATGTACTCCACAGGCATATCACATTCAGATAAAACTAGTACAGATAAAAAAAGAGACTCCATTCTTCTCAAAAACAAAAGAAAGAGACTCCATATGTGGCGTACAACTGGAATGGTCTTGTTTCAATTTGATTAGGTCAAGCATGTTTGCCAAAAAGATCGACACAAATGAGGCTTGCATTGGCATGGTAATTAACAATCCCAAGCATAGCAAACTTGCTCTGGCATGGTAGGACACAAGTTTTGGGAAAGATATTTACCAGCATTGGTGCATTGCAATTCATGTAACATGCACTCAAACAATCTAAATATTCCAATTATTGCATGGTATTTGGATCACTATAGCATCCAGCTCAAGGATCACTCGATCCAATTTGCGTTGGTGCTTGGTTAAGTTGGAATTTCAAATTTGCAATCAAAACTAAGACAATGATAAGTTATTCACTTAATTGTGCAAAAAAGAAAGGGCTAGGGTTTTTTTTGGTGGATCGCTGATCCAACTCTTGAGTAACAGTAGTTAGTCAGTCACTTCTTCCCCTGAAGAATTGTTAATTGCCTGCCATGTCCGATAATTTACTACAAAAAGGTGGATGAGGAACGAGTGAGACCATGTAACTCAATAATTATTTCACTCCAATCAAGGCTGCAAGCAATACAAAATCAATTACCTCTGGAGACTTAAAATTTAAATTAGAGGTTCTACCTGCGCCAATCTTTCTACTTGCAGGGTTGAAGTTGTATTTTTCACTTGAAGAATGACTCCTTTTCTTTAACGATATCAATTATCGGATTGCGCAATATTTATTTTAAAATCTATGTAGATTGATGGAGGAATAAAATTAAATTGTCTTGATATCCATGCAAAATGCAAATAAATGCGAATATCGTGAGATTAAAAAAAAAAAAAAAAGTTTAATCATCGTTTCGAGAAGATATAAACTGAACCCCATCTGAAAGAGGGGATGAGAGAACGTGCTCCTGTTTCTTCCGTGACTGGGAAATAACAGCTATCGGGAGGGGGAGGGGGGGGGGTTGAGGGGAGGGAGGGAATTAATTGAAGGGAGGCGTCCGTTGGAGTTTCGGAGCTTCCTCATTGGCCGGCTATCTTTTGTGAATTAAGGAGTGGATAATTGGAAATTAAACAAGGTTGGCGGCGTTAAGTCGGCTGAAATTAACGGCCCCATCACATCATTACGTTTACCCTTATCCATGCCTTGTTCTCATCATGCGTTTGGGAAATTACGTCTCCATCTATCCTTGGGGACTTCCCTTCCCTTAGTGCAGTTTCAGGACACCTATCCTTCAACTTTTACACACTAATCTGAAATCCCAAATTACTACTGTAATGACCCGGAAAAGAAACCAAAAAAAAAAAAAAAACTGGCCGGCTTAGATCGCGCGCGCGGCCCGGGTGCAAACGCGAACGAGTGCACGGGGCACGTGCGGTGCAGGCGATGTGCGCGCGGGCGAGTGACATGCGGCGTGAGTCGGGAGGGGGGACGCGGATGATGCGCAGGCGGGCGCGCGAGGCGCAGCCCAAGCCCACACACGCAGCGCGCGCAGGGGCATGGGCTCGGCCCAGCCGGAAGCAACCGCGTATAAGCATTTCCCACGCGTTTCTCAGACGTTTTCTCAAGGTTTCTCGCGGCTCACAGCGGCCCACGGCATTTCTGAGTGATCTGGACCGTCCGATCGCCTGATCGAACGGCTAAGATGAATCCGAAGGAGTTTGGACTTGATCAGGACTTTTGGATTCAGATTTTGATGCGGTTTGAGACGTCGATCTTAGATCTGATGGCCCGGAAAGATTTTTGATGGGTTTAAACTTCTGAGATGACATTTGAGGTTGTCTTGGATTCAATTTGTTCATCTTTTTTAACCAGGGACGTCGATAGAAGGTAGGGAAGAGCCTGCAAAGAGCCATAAGAGAGAGGAGGAGGGAGAGAGAGAAGGAGAGGAAAAGAAAGAGAAAGAGAGAGAAGAAAGAGAAGAGAGGAAGAAGAGTAGAAGGAAGAGAAAAAAATATAAATTTTGAAGTGAGAGATCGAAAAGCCTTTTTTTGAAATCTGTGCAGTTAGGATTTTACAGTCTTTTAAGCAGAAAGGATTTGGATGAATTTTGGATATAAATTGATACCGGATATCTGGGATCAGTGATTGAGGGTAAGAATTCTGGACATGATCACCAGTCTATATATTATTTTACATGGCATGGTTTTGATCCGAGTACATGAGTATTGGCATGCATGATTTATGTTGCATGGTGTAGTTGAGTTTTTATGAAGGACAATATGACTATGGTTGTTATGATTTTATATTTCTGGATACTGTATTTATCGGATAAAAATAACTTTTGATGGTTTGGACCGTGATGCCGGTTATTGAGAAGTTTGAGATTTCAGGTTTGACATCGTGATATGATTTGATAAGATGATGCGGATGGTTAAAATGATAATGGTATCTAGACTAGTCATGGATATGAAGTTACCGGAGCCACGGGCTTTGTACGAAGAATAGCCGGCCATGGGCGTTTAAAACATGGGATAGCCAGAGTCACGGGCTTTGTACGTGAGCTAGCCTGGCCATGGACTTAGAATACATGTTTGATAGTGTGGTTGCCAGTCATGGGCGTCGCATGACAATGGCTAGTCCAGAACCCTAAAGAAGAGGAAAAGTTAATGAAAACATATAAAGAAAATATAATGTTATGAAAGGTTTTGATATGTGATTGGTTTTGGATTGCGTGATCGAAAAATTTATCATTTTTCATTATATGATTATGATCTTATTGCTTTCAGTTCTTATATTAATACTGGTGTGATTGTGAGGGAAACTTACTGGGCTGTAGAGCTCACAACCTCTATTTATTTTTTCTTTTCAGAGTCGTGCAGATATTCGGGTTTGGTGATGAATGAGATTAATTTTTTTGAGGCAAGTGACTCTTGTGTACCTAGACCTTGCATGATCTATAGGATAAAACCTAAGGTTTGTGCGGCCGATCGCATAGCCGATTCCGGTGCTGGATTCGGGGTGTGACAGAGTGGTATCAAAGCTTAGGTTATGATCATTTAGGATAGTGATACAAGTGATTAAAAATATGATGGTTATTAGGATATGATGAGAATTATGTCAGATCTTAGTTATGATGATTTGGGACTGTGGCAAACTGATTATGATAGATATGATTGGTATTAAATTCAGGTCATGATTGTTTGAAATTGTACTATAAGAGATTAAGGAATTAACATGATGATTAGTAAGACATGACATAAATTTTTAAAAGGATTTATTAGTGAACCTAGATGGTTTAGTAAATTATATCAAAGTGCGCAGTGGAAGCGTAGTGATTTGCATTGATATAGATTTCAATCAAGTTAATTTCGCGGACGAAATTATTTTAACGAGGGGAGAATGTAATAACCCAGAAAAGAAACAAAAAAAAAAAGCTGGCTGGCTCAGACCATGCGCGTAGGTCAGCGCGCGGCCTAGGTGCGAGGCGAACGAGCCCGCGGAGCGCGTGCGGTGCGGGCGACATGCGTGCGGGCGAGAGACACGCAGCACGAGGGGGGGGGACGTGGACGATGCGTGGGCGGGCAACGCGTGGGCGGGTGCGCGAGGCCCGGCTCGTTGCGGGCACATGCGAGGCGCGGCCCAAGCCCACATGCGTAGCGCGCGCGGGGGCGTGGGCTCTGCGCGCGGGGGTGTAGGCTCAGCCCAGCCGGAAGCGACGCGCGTAGGGACGTTTCCCACGCGTTTCTCAGGCATTTCCCCAAGGTTTCTCGTGGCTCACACCGGTCCATGGAATTTTTGAGTGATCTGGACAGTCCGATCGCCTTATCGAATGGCTAGGATGAATCCAAAGGAGTTTAGGGTTGATCAGAGGCTTTTGGATTCGGATTTTGATGCGGTTTGAGGCGTCGATCTTAGATATGATGGCCCGGAGAGATTTTTGATGGTTTTGGACTTCTGAGATGACATTTGAGATTGTCTTGGATTCGTTTTGTTCATCTTTTTAATCAGGGATGTCGACAGAAGGCAGGGAAGAGCCTGCAGAGAGCCAGAAGAGAGAGGAGGAGAGGGAGAGAGAGAAGGAGAGGAAAAGTAAGAGAAAGAGAGAGAAGAAAGAGAAGAGATGAAGAAGAGTAGAAGGAAGAGAGAAAAAAATATAAATTTTGAAGTGGGAGATCGAAAAGCCTTTTTCTCGAAATATGTGCAGTTAGGATTTTACAGTCTTTTGAGTACGAAGGATTTGGATGAATTTCGGGTATAGATTGATACAGAATATCTGGGATTAGCGATCGAGGGTAAGGATTCTGGACATGATCACCAGTCTATATATTATTTTACATGGCATGGTTTTGATCCGAGTACATGAGTATTGGCATGCATGATTTATTGTTGCATGGTGTAGTTGAGTTTTTATGAAGGACAATATGACTATGGTTGTTATGATTTTATATTTTTGGATACTGTGTTTATCGGATAAAAATAACTTTTGATGGTTTGGACCGTGATGCCAGTCATTAAGAGGTTTAAGATTTCAGATTTGACATCGTGATACGATTTGATAAGATGATGTGGATGGTTAAAGTGATAACGGTGTCTGGACTAGCCATGTATCTGAAGTTGCCGGAGCCACGTGCTTCGTACGAAGAATAGCCGGCCATGGGCGTTTAAAATATGGGACAGCCAGAATCATGGGCTTTGTACGTGAGCTAGCTTGGCCATGGGCTTATAATACATGATTGATAGTGTGGTTGCCAGTCATAGGTATCACATGACAATGACTAGTCCAGAATCCTAAAGAAGAGGAAAAGTTAATGAAAACATAGAAAGAAAATATAATGTTATGCAAGGTTTTGATATATGATTGATTTTTGGATTGCGTGACCGAAAAATTTATCGTTTTCCGTTATATGATTATGATATTGCTACTTTTAGTTATTATATTAATACTGATGTGATTGTGAGGGAAACTTACTGGGCTGTAGAGCTCACAACCTCTATTTGTTTTTCCTTTTCAGAGTCGTGCAGATATTCGGGCTTGGTGATGAATGAGATTATTTTTTTTGAGGCAAGTGACTCTTGTGTACCTAGGCCTTGCATAAACTTTAGGATAAAACCTAGAATTTATGCGGCCGGTTGCATAGCCGATTCTGGTGCTGGATTCGGAACGTAACAACTACATTGGAACGACTTCAGATCATGTTTGAATCCAAAACCTGCCCTAACGTCCTCTAATTATCAGTCTTGAGCTCATGCACAAGACCAAGAAACATGGATGCACCTTTCTTTAATCCCTAAGTAAATAAAAAACTCGTTGACCTGAAGGTTAAGTTCGATAACCTGAAGGTATAGTTGGTTAAATAAATCAAAGGGCCTTTCGAGTTCTAAATTATCTTACCTCACAGCCACATAAATCCACCAAATCTGTAAGTTAATGCCAAGAAACCCCAACCTAAACCCTTTCTTTTATCCTGTAATTTCAAATCCGCTAACGAAAAAATAGCTATCATGGAGATGGTAGTACAGTCAGCACTAGTTATAGTTTTACCATCTTTATATTTAAGATTCAAATTGAAAGTGAAATTAATTATTGAACTGGTTGATATTTTGATGAGATGGCATAATATATCTATACCATTTAGATGAAACTGAGGTGACATGATATAGTTACTCGTATCACTTAGATGCTGTAGGAATGACTGTCGTTATGTATCAATCAACTGGCTAACGGCTATCTCGCGGTGAGGTGCGCACAAAAATGCCAAATCCTTTTAATCAAGAATCAAAAGATTTGGCTTTTTTTTTTTTTATAGAAAAAAAAAAAAAGTTATCCCGTTAGGCTCTCAACTTGTCAGGCCATGTTCGATTCGAACCGTAATTTTTCGCATATCCTTTCTATCCAAAAATGAGTATGTCAGTCGGATACCACTAAAATAATAAAGTTGAATGCTCCTCTTCATGCCCAATTACTACTAAAACAATAAAATAGAGTGCTCCTCCTCATATCAAGTCATGCATTCTAGAAAAAATTTTAAATTGAAGAATGAAGAGTAAAGCTCTCGTCAACTTCGCTACCATTTTTGTAATTTTTTTTTTTTTAAGGTATTGGGATTTGGCTTTTTCCAACGCTCACCGAGTCACTGTCGTAGGTAAAAACCCGGCATGATGCGAACGGCTGACCTAACAATTTCTCCTGAATACCTTCGGCTGATAATTCTCCATCATTCATGAAAAAACTCTTGTCCTGGCCTTTGTATCGCACAGTCTTGGTACCCCCAATGGCATGGCTCGGTTCTTCTCCACCAGGCCCAACTGTTACACTCCCCCCGCTCCCATTCCCAACTCCAACCCCATCTTCCTCTCGAGAAAACAACAATGCCTCGCCCTCCTCCAGTCCTGCTCCTCCATGGCCCAGCTCCACCAAATCCACGCCCAAGTCCTCGCCTCCGGTCTCCTCCGCCGCGACAAATTCCTCGCCAGCGAGCTGCTCCGCTTCTGCGCCCTCTCCCCCTCCGGCAGCCTCCCCTACGCTCGCTCTCTCCTCGCCCACTTACCCCACCCCCCTATTCGCTCCTCCTGGAACCACCTCATCCGTGGCTACAGCCAGAGCGATTCCCCAGGGGATTCCCTTTTCCTCTATCTCGAGATGCGTCGCCATGGATTGAGACCCAATGAGCTAACTTTTCCCTTCGTCCTTAAGGCCTCCGCCCACCTCGCGGCCCTCCAGCTCGGGAAGCAAGCCCATTCTGATGCTGTAAAGACCGGTTTCGATTCGATTGTCTATGTCCAGAACACTCTCATTCTTCTCTATGGGTCCTGTCACAAGGTCAAAGATGCGAGGCGGCTGTTTGATGGTATGCCCCTTAGAACGGTTGTGTCGTGGAACACCATCTTATCGGCTTACGTCGATAACTTGCTCCCGGAAGAAGCCATCGGCGTGTTTACTCTGATGAGGAGTTGCGGGTTCGAGCCCGACCAGACAACATTTGTCGTCCTGCTCTCTGCTGGTGCTGAGCTTGGAAGCTTGAGGTTTGGAAGATGGCTTCATGGTGATATCGTCGGAAGGGGATTGGATATAAATCTCCAGCTGGGTACAGCGCTCGTCAACATGTATGCAAAGTGCGGGTCTGTAAATTATGCTAGACGTGTGTTTGAGAGAATGCCAGTGAAGAACGTGTGGACTTGGAGTGCGATGATTCTGGGATTCGCTCAGCATGGTTCAGCTAAACAAGCTCTTGAACTCTTTTCGGAGATGAAAAAAGCCTCGACCGAACCTAATTACGTGACATTTCTTGGGGTTCTTTGTGCTTGCAGCCATACCGGTTTGGTAGATGATGGGTATAGATTCTTTCATGAGATGATGCATGTCCATGGAATTGAGCCGATGATGACACATTACAGTGCCATGGTTGATGTACTCGGTCGAAATGGTCGTCTTCGTGAGGCCTACAACTTCATCAGGAGCATGCCTGTCGAGCCCGATGCGGTCGTCTGGAGGACATTGTTAAGCGCATGCCAGTTACATGGCTCTAACGATCAAACTAGTATTGTAGAGGATGTGAAGAGAAGATTGCTCATGTTGGAGCCAAGACGAACTGGAAACTATGTCATGGTTGCCAACATATACTCGGAGGCCGGATCATGGGAGCAAGCTGCTAAAGTAAGGAGGATGATGAGCGAAGAGAGGTTGAAGAAGGTGGCTGGGGAGAGTTGCGTTGAATTGGGTGGATCTATTCATAGATTTATCTCTGGGGATGTTGCCTGCATGGAACTTGAATATTTATATGAGGTATTAGAGGGGCTGCACTTGAACATCAAAATGATTGGCCGTATCGATACAAATTCAATCAAAAAATTATAATTAAAAATTCTTACGCTGCTTTACAACTCTGTCAATCTGCAAGTCTCCAATGACTCTATGGATACAGTCTTCTTCTTTTTTAATTGAATGTGCTCTATGGATACACTCTTAACAATGAATATATATGGATACACTCTTAACAATGAATATATATCATTTGAAAGAGGATGAGGCCATTTGCTGAAACGAATATGCGAACACCATCACACATCTCCATCCAAATATAATCCAGCTCCTATGGTGCTGTATATCCAAGGATGATATTTCATATCATTTCGGTGATATGAATTAAGTGATGTTATGATAAGTTGATCGGATTGATCCATAAAAGATCGTAATAGGCTCGAAGAATAAATAAAAGGCCATAATAAACTCGAAGAATAAATAAAAGGTCATGCCAGGTCTTAAAATTGGTAAGACGGCAATCAGTCGATTACCTTGACAAATCTATTAATTCGACTTATCTATAAAGTCCGGTTCACTCATAAAAGTCTGACTTACTTACAAAGACTGACCAACTTCAAGAAGAAGGGGAACGGCAAGAAATAAGTGGTTATTCTATCAGAATAATAACTAACCGTTATAACGAGCTCATATTAGTTCTCAACGGAATAATATCGAAACTAACTGCAAAAAAATTCCTTTCAATTAAATTCTGTTAAGGTAAATACCTATCAATACTGGTAAAAGGGATCTTAGGAGATAAGTAAGGATAGCTAGCTAAAGATTCTTTCATTCCTGTCTATCTTCTTTGAGATTCTGTATATGTTACTCGAATTCTTGTTGACTTAGATATCGGAGTGTCCTCCATCGCAAATCATCCGATGAGTAGATTTGTTTTGCAGGATTTCGAAGGGAACCTGATTGAGCGAATCTTGACGGTGAGGAAGGATCACATGGATTCGACGTCGATAGATTGGCATGCCAGGTAGAGGCAAAATTGAAATCTTGGAAAAGAATCTTGAAAGAGAAAATGATAAAAGGAAGAGTGCAGAACACTTCGACTGCAAGAGGTCGTCCGCCAACCAAGAAGAACGATCCATCCTTGGAAGGCAAAGTCGCCGCTCACATAATAAGTATAGTATAATAGCAGACCGGCATCTTCTTGGACAAAATGGAAGTTCTGACTGCTATTGTCCAGAATCTCCAAGAAGTCACGATTACTGGGCAAAAGCGATCTATTGTCTCGAGATGTAGCCGACGATTTCCTTTACAAGAAGCTCGATGACAAGAGCCAAGTCAGCGTTCTCGACATCATCACTCCTTGAATCATCTTTCTCCTGTACAACAAGGCTCCCGGCTTCATGAGTATGGAGAAGGCCAACTTAGGGGCAAATGCTAGAGATCTTTTTCTGTATCCTCCAATGATTCTATCCCAAGAAGTTTCCACCAGAGCAAGGGAAGTCGACAAAACAATGATTTTGAAAAGAAGTTCCGGAAGTTGGAACCACAAATCACCAAACTCGACAATCAATGGAGGAATGATGAATGACTGATGGCCTATGTTTCACGGCCATCCTTTTCTCGAATAATTATGGAAGAAATGATCCCATCCCACTTCAAGATCCCATAATTAGAATCCTATGATGGAACCACCGATCTTCTTGACCATCTGGATAGCTTTAAAGTCCATATGATAATTCTTCGAGAAGGCATATACGGCGATCATCCAGAAAGATGCTAATTATATCCTGAGAAAAATTCATGAAGGCATATGCGACGATCATCTAGGGAGTAGATCTCTGACTTATAAGATTATATACCAGGGATACCATTGGTCGACCATCCAGAAAGATGCTGCTGACTTGTGAGAAGGTGGATCAGTGTCAAAGGCATTCTAATATTCAGAGATGTCCAGCAAGTCAATTGATCTAATTGATTGCCCCTTGGCCATTCGTTCAATTGGGAATGGACATCCTCGGTCCTTTTCCTCCAGCCTCCGATCAAAGAAAATTTATAATCGTCGCCATTGATTATTTTACTAAATGGGTTGAAGCCTAACCTTTAGCCCATGTTACTGAAGAAAAAGTCGAGAGCTTCATTAGAAACTCCATAATCTACCGATTCAGAATTTCTTATACCATTATCACCGACAATGGAAGATAGTTTAACAACCAAAAGTTCAAAAATTTTTGTGTCCAATACTACATCCTCCATAAGTTGACCTTCGTCGGACATTCTCAACCTAATAGCAAAGCGGAAGTAACCAGTCGGACAATTCTTCATGGCTTGAAGACTCAGCTAAATGAGGCAAAAGGACTTTGGGCCAAAGAACTGAATTCGATTCTTTGGACATACCGGACAACTCCCCAATCTACTACTGGAGAGTCATCATTCAACCTGACATATGAGAGCCAGGCAATGATATCAGTAGAAGTCACTCTCCGATCTAGAAGGATAGACCACTTCAAGGAGCCAGATAATTTGGAACAGAGAAGAGCTGATTTGGACTTGCTTGAGGGTACAAGACTCCAAGGACAACTAAGGATGGCCATATCTTGATAGAAGGTTGCCCGGTACTACGACTCACGAGTGAAGGCGAGAACCTTTCGACCTGGAGACTTAGTATTGCGAAGAGCCAAAGTATCCCGACCTACAGAACATGAAAAGCTTGCTCCCAATGAGGAAGGCCCTTACCGGATCGTTGAAGTAATAGACCTGAAACTTACCGGAATGAAAGTCTAAATGGTTACTGGATGGCCTAACCATGGAAAGTAGAAAATTTGCACAAGTATTATCAATAAAGAGCTCTCCTCATGGAAGCAATATTTTGTCATGCAACCAACCCACATCCAATGAATGAAGAGTTGGATTAATGGTTTAATCTACCGACTCAATCGATATGCTTGACAAAAATATAGCTAACTTAATTATCCAGTTAATCGGTATGTCCGACAATTACAAGAATTGGCCTAGTCAGCCAATTCAATCGGTATGTTAGACAATCACAAAAATTGGCCTAGTCAGTCAATTCAATCGATATGTCCGACAGTCACAAGAATTGGTCTAGTCAACTGATTCAATTGGTATGTCCGATAATCACAAAATTTGGCCTAGTCAGCCGATTCAAGCGATATGTCCGACAATCACAAAAGTTGGCCCAGTCAATCGACTCAATCGGTACGTCCGATGATCATAAAAGTTGGCCTAATCAGCCGACCTAATCAGTATACCTGATTAGCAAGGAGTTGGTCTAGCACATCGACTCGACCAATATATCCAATGGAGTTTAAATTACCTAACTCAGTTAATGTACTTGGCAAAAGAAGCGTCAACGCTATAGATCATCTTACCAGTAGGTTCACACTTAGAAATTTTTCAAGCATATACTGAGAACATCCTATATAAAAAGAACGGAGATTTTGTTTATATTCAAAAAGTTTGATACATTGGGTGTTGGTTACATAAAAAGTCCAAAAATAAGCACAATGGAAACACATCATGACTGATCTTCTGCTTGCTCGGGAACCTCGATAACTAGGTCAGGGTTAGCTGTTGTAATTGGAGTCTGGCTTGTCTACTCGGAGACTTCAAGAAGGGCACCTTTGGCTTGTACTATTGCTTCCTCCCCCCTTGTCATCAGCATCATCCACGTTTACCTTGGAGACATCAAGGCTTAGATGGAACTTCAAGATCTTCTCCAGATAGTTGGCAAAGCCCATTTTGTAGCTTTCCACCCTAGCTTCTGCCATCTCCTCTTCAAAAGTAGAAGATCCTTTATACTCTTTGATGGCCTGATGAGCTCATCCCTCAACTAACTCCACTTTCTTTTCATCTAGTTCGGCCCTTTTCTCTGCTACTATTTTTTGAGCCTGGGTTTTCTTAGACTTTTGAAGGATTTTCTTAATCATTAGTTCGGACGACGCATCTTCTTCTTTTTCTTTTTCAGTTGGGCCTCCAGTTCAACCATTTTATTCTAAGCTGCCTTAGTTCTAGCTCCATCGAGAAGTTGGCAGCTTGACTTCTTTCCAATTTCTCCTCGAGGGATTATTTCAGTTCCTTGGCAACTTCCTTTTCTGCCTTCGCCATTTCCAACTAGTCACGAAGGCCTCGACTCAGGTCAGCAAATCCACTAACACTTTCTTCGATCAATGAGATCGTGTGGATGAACTGAATGAAATAAAGCAACAAAAAGTTAATTGCATATTTTCATGATCAAGACAAGAGAAACAAATGTCTTCTTACCTTCAAAGTATTCTGTTATATGGAAGTGAAGATGTTGTCCAAGCGAGGGGTCTTTGTCACTTCCTAGTCCTTAGGAAGGATAACGGCCTTCAACATTCTTCGAGCCAACCCAGAGTTGTCCAACCCTGTATCATCTGAATAAATGTTGAAGTCAACCGGATCTTCATCTGCTTGCCGCTTGGACCTTGTGTTAACCTAGGAACCTTCCCCTTATCTGGTTCGCCGACCTGAAAAGATGATGCTCCGATTTCTGAAGGAGCAGCTGGTTGCTCCGAATGTCGATAAGTTGGAGTTATCCTCGGACAATGATCCATAAGAGGGACATCATCTTCATCAGACATCGTCCTGACCATTACTGGAGTATTCTCCCAGATCGAAGCTTCCGAAAAAGCACTGGTGGTGCAAACCCATTTTGCACCCTCTGATTTGGCTAAAGAAGTTAGAGTCGACCTCTTCCTGATGGCATGACGGAGCTTTCGAGCATCGGGTTTCATCTTCTCATCTGCAAGAAAGAAGAATTAAAGAACAAGTTAGCAAGAAGGAAAGAAAATAAAGGAAAATAAGTGGTGTGTCTGATAAAGACATACCTAAAGTAGGAAAGGTACTAATCCAAGTGAGGTAAAGGCCTTGCTTGCTCAGCCAATATGACTTTCTTTCCATCATTGGGGGGACGGGGCTCCCCTCACTGGGTATTGAAGCTCTATGATTGTGCAAAAAAAAGAAAAAAGAAGCAAAGACTTCATCGATAATTGACAAATGGAAGCCCTTGAATAAACTTCCAACCAATACGAGGGCCAATGACCCACCACCCTTGGCCATGGAAATCTTTCTTCAAAATAAAGAAGGAATTAAACATAGAGGTCCCGACTCTATGTTCAGATCATGACAAAGAACTAAGAAGGCATAGTTAATCCGAATACCATTCGGAGTCAACTGTGCCGGGATCAGGGGATAAAGATTAAAAATCTAAACGAAGAATGGATGTAAGGGAAAGCGAAGACCAACCTTTAGGTGCTCTTCATACACTGCTATGCTGCCAGGAGGAGGTTTGTTTACCCTCTTGCCAGAGTGAGGAACAAAGGAGCGTAAGTCCTGCGGAATCTTGTAATAACTCCATAGGGAGGCCAACTTAGACTCGGTGAGAATACCCCTAATGGACTTAGGTCTTAAGTCCTTATAATGAGGACCCCTTGCCTTGGAAAGACCAAGACTATTGGAGGATTCGCTTCCCTCCCTACCGGTCGAAGACCTACCAGCAATGGGAACACCTAAAGACCAAACCATGAAAAGGGAAAAAGAGATCTGACCTGAGGAAAAGAAGAAAGCTTGAAAGGAGAAGAAGAGGTTGAACCAAAAATGAAGACCTCCAAAGACTGAAATGGCAAAAGGATTTGGCCCTAAAGGGGAAAGGTTGTTTATATAAGCAGCATCAATTAAGCATCATCAATGGCCCTGATTTCTTACTCGAATAGCATGGAATGCTTTCGATTATGCCACGTATACAAATCTCAACCAAAAGATACGACTCGATGAAAAAAAGTTGATACGATAGAAGAAAAACCAATGTGTCAGTATCGATCCGCGAGAGTTCAGTTGGCAAAGATAAAAAGATGATGATGGTTGCGATTACGTATTCGTGCGACTTCAACGATCATGATCATGCCACAAACCCGAGCCTTTATCAAATGCCAACGAAAAGAATATCGATACAACCCCGGGATCCGAGGGATAACTTTCCTACCAATGAAAATCTGACACCTAACAAAGATGTTATGCCCAAAAAGTGGCAAATTAGTGTTGCCCACTGAATTCAAGATTTGCCATCATTGAAGAATATCTCCTCTCTCTCCTCGATGGAGAACGTGGATAAAAAAATATTATCATTATTATTAACTTCCATCTTTCAAGGTATCAAATATATCTTGAAATTAGGAGTGGGGCGCAAGTGTTGTGATACGCCGATCGGATTGTTCCATAAAAGGCCATAATAGGCCCGAAGAATAAATAAAAGACCGTGTTAGGTCCAAACGTTGGTAAGATGACAATCGGCTGTCTACCTCTATAAATCTATTAGTCTGACTCACCTATAAAGTCCGACTCACTCATAAAAGTCGACTTACTCACAAAAATCGACTAACTTCAAGAAGAATGGGGATGGCAAGAAAAGATGTGGTTATTCTACCAGTATAACAACCAACCATTATAATGGGTTCAGGTTAGTTCTCAACTGAATAACATCAAAACTGACTACAAGAAGTCCCTTTCAACTAAATTCTGTTAAGGCAAATGCCTATAAATATCCATAAGAGGGGATCTCCGGGGGCAAGTAAGAATAGCTAGCTAAAGTATTCTCTCATTCGCTGTCTATTTTCTCTGAGATTCTGTATCTGTTACTCAAATCATTGCTGACTTAGGCATCGGAGTGTCCCCCACCGGAAATCCTTCGATGAATGGGTTTGTTTTGCAGAACTCTAAAGCAAACATGATTGGATGAATCTTGACGGTGCAGAAGGATCACTTGGGTTCGATGTCAACAGGTGATATGATCATCTTTTTTGGCATTACAAAAATTTATTCAGTAATAAGAGATTTAATGATAAATTTGGTGATAACATCACTATGTAATATAGTAGTGATCGATGCTATCGCCTCACATATCCCAAGTGATAGCACAAATTGGTGATGTATAAAATTATTTTAGGACAAAAATATTTCTAATCAATAAATTTTTAAATAAATTTGTTTTTAATAATTGAGAAGAAAAGAAAATTTTTCATCATCATTTTAGTAGCCTAATTAAAATAGATAATATTATTATTATTATTATTATTGCTACTTCTACTATTACTACTATTACATATTTTTATGAGGGTTATGAATAAAGAATGCTTAATTAAATTATATAGAGTAATTATTATATACTAATGTATAATACTATTTATGATATTTTATATACTATCATTATCACTATTTGGTGATATACCAAACACAGTAAAGTTATATTCCAAGTCATATTATAGTGATATACCAAATATAGTGATCACATATTACTTCAGTATTTGTATATTACTCCAGTGTTCACATCACCGTAGGGATCAGAGACAGAGTAAACTTAGAGTTTTGATAGTAAATATTGAGCAGTTTTGTTTTTGTACTTCTTTTTTAACATGGTAACTGCTCATTAAGTCCTATCCTATGGATATTATTTTATGTATTTCTTATGTACCATCTATGTTAGATGATTTGATTGCAGAGAAAGATAATTTTTTTCAATCCACTCAACTCAAATATCTCAAAATAAAAAATAAAAAAGGATGAAAATTATGAAAGTAATACTTATTCCTTTTTCTTCTATCGATCCTATACACCTCAGAAATTAAAGCACATAACCCATAGTTATAACATGAATGAGGTCATTCTTGCACAATTTAAGTTGGATTCCTATCCTAGTTAGAGTAGGACTAGATTTCCAAAAAATATAAATCATCATTAAAAAAAATAAATTTTACAAAAAGTAGATCTCGATTTCTATATCCAATTTGTCTTTTATCATTTTATGTAAATTTCAAGATAACATCCGATCAAAATCTTTCCTAAAAAGTAAAATTTCATTTTGACCAACTCATTTATGAGGTCGAAATAGTGAGATTT